>CM030325.1:993072349-993605434 GCA_002915635.3 Ambystoma mexicanum
TCAATAGAGTCCTCCAGATGGACTTAAGCAATATTGATTTAGAAAGTGTTGTGTTGCAATACGTAGATGACATTTTAGTTTGCAGCACATCAGAGGAAGAGTGCAGAGCGATTCTGTTCAGCTGATGATTACACTTGCTGACAAAGGATATAAGGTTGACAAAGAGAAGTTACAGTATTGTCAACAGAAGTGTTGTACATAGGCCAATTGATTTCACATGAAGGAAAGAAGGTCACTCCAGAGAGAGCTGAGGCTATTTTGAAAACCACAAAACCGCACACGATAAAGTATTTCTGGGATTATTTAATTATGTCAGAGCATGGGTCTTTGACTACAGTTCATATATAAGGCCTTTATTGCAGGCTTTAAAGAAAGCACAGGTAACGCAGAAAAAAATTGTGTGGACTGAGGAAATGGAATAAGGGATTGATGAGTTGAAAAAAGCAATTTGCACAGCTCCAGTTTTAGGTATTTCTAATTATGCTGAGGAATTCTTTTTGTTTTCGCACACGGATGGCACTGTTATGACAGCAGTCCTTACACAGAGAACCACATTGGGGTACAAGCCCCTTGCATATTACAGTGGGATTTTAGACCCAATGATGAGAGGTCCATTTTCCATGCGAACAATATTTGACAGCCGCCGCGTTGGTCATAGAGAAAGCTGGAAGCATAGTGATGGGATGCTCTATGATGTTATTTGTTGAACATGCACTGTTTGCCATTTTAGAGAAACCGAAAGGCACGTTGACGTCTCAAAGGGCTTCTGCCTACGAGGTAGTCATATCAAATCCAGCAATCAAAATAGTTTGATGCACAATAGTAAATCCTGCCATGTTTGTAGCTGAACCACTGTCAGAGGACGAGCATGTGCATGACTGTTAAACTATGAAGAGGTCAATGATGAGATCCCTAGGATAAAAGAAAATGCTGTAGCAGGAGGAGAAATTGTTTTTATTGATGGTTCTTCGAAAATCGATCAGAATGATGGACAGATATACACAGGTGCCGCTGTAGGAAAGCATACATCAATGGGGAGTTTCAGACATTGGTAAGTGCTCAACTACCATCTCACTATTCAGCACAGGCTGCACTGATAGTCGCGCTTGAGAATCATGTGGACCAGGAAGTAACAGTGTACATCGACTCTGCCTATGTGACGTCAAGGCTGCACGCAGGGTTAGCGCATTGGGAAAGGAGGGGCTACCTCTAAGCGGATGGCACTCCGGTGCAGCATGCCGCCTTATTGGACAGGCTTATTAAGGCACTGCAACTCCAAGTAGCCACTGCAGGCATTAAATACGTAGCACATACTAAGAGGGCAGACTTTATCTCACGCGGAAACCAAGCAGCAGATGATGAGGTGAAACTCGCTGCATGTTCAGAAAATGTAATGACATTTGGTACGCCTGATGTAAAGGAGAAAATTATTGTAATGATAAACGTGTCTGAAGAATATAGTAATTTGTCAAAGACACAATTAATATAGGTCCATAGGGTAGCACCTCAATATGAGAAGGGTTTGTGGACGCAAAGAGGTTTGTCTTTAAACCCCTCTGAAACATTGTGGTGACAAGACAGCACTGGTAAACCAGGGATGCCTGTAGCCTTATTAAGGGTGGCACTGGAACAGCTACACTACCCTGCACACTCAACTAGAGAGAAACTCGCTGCAACTATTTCAGAGGATTGGTTCGTACCAAATTTGTTAGACCATGTTGCGTTCTATGTAGTGAACTGCATTGTTTGTCAAAAATCCACAGCTGGGCATGCACTGCGCACAGTTAGGGGAGTTATTCTGAGACCCAATGGCCCTTTTCAGCACTCGCATATCGACTATGTCGACATGCTGCAAGTATGTAATGGATATAGATACATGATTGTAGTAGTTTGTTCCTTTTCACGGTGGATTGAAGCTGGTCCGTGTACACACCCAGACTCTACCTGTGCAGCCAAATTCTTAGTGCAAGAAGTGTTTCCTAGATGGGGAGTATGTCAAGTAATGAGGTCAGACAATGGCCCATATTTTGTGAATCAGACATTTGAGCAGATCAGCTTGTTGCTTGGTATAAAGCACACGTTTTCTTCGGCCTATCATCCACAAGGAAATGGGATTTGTGAATGGCACAATGGCTTGCTTAAAGAGAGGATAGCCAAGTTGAAGCTTACCTTGAAGAAAGGGTGGTTGCATTGCCTACCACTGGCATTATATGCATTTAGGAACCAACCAGGTTCGGAACACCATTTCACCCACCCATGAGATGGTGACAGGTAGATGGATGATGACACCCGTCAGAGTTAGAAGTGATGCTCAGTCTACCTCTGAATTGTTAGGATTGGAGCTACATGACTATCTTACGTGTATGACTCAAAGTATTTCTCTCATTTCAGGTCAGCTACGGCAAAAAGGGTGTGGGGCAGTACAGAACACAGAAGGAGATGCTTCAACAAGTAGAATTCAAAAACGTTGTCTTCACAAATGTTTTCATGGTGATGCAGTACTAATTCGCAATTTCACAAGGAAGTGGCACAAGCCCAGATTTAACGGCCCTTTCATTGTGGAAGACGTCACGCCGTCTGCAGTCAGAGTGGAAGTCAGATGTGCTTGGACTTTCTTAGGTGACGTCAAAGTTTACACTGGAGAGACCCCTTCACCCGCGCACCAATCGGAAGCAAGCATCAGGGAAGAACCTCAGCAAATGCAGACAAGGTCTATGACGAGGAAGAAGGACGCAGAGGCTGTCGAGCAAAAGAAAAGATTTCATCAGGCTGTGGCTTATTTTGAGACACTCTTTTAGCAACTTATAAAAGAGTTAAGGGAAGCTAATTCGAACACTCTGTGCAGACATTCCAGAGTTACAGGAAGATCTTTTGTTCTTAAAGCCATAGGAGTTTGTTGACTTTGGAGTAAGGCATGCTTTAAGCCTTGATAAGAGAAGTATGCCAAATTGTGAGTTCATTTTCGACATTTGGAAGAGGGTGCAGTACCCCGATTCATTTCTCTCTGAGTTCCTGTTTGGATTTGCCCATGGTGATTCCCAATGACAACATTTCAAGGATCATATTTGAAGTTTTTCTTTTCATTTTGCGAACTTATCCCGCTATTGAGGGGAGAACTACTAGCGTACATGTTTTTCTGCAAGATCCTAAAAATGGTCCCATTGTAAGGAGGTTGCTCACAGCAATCATTGAGCAAGTTTTACAGCTACTAGAGTATAGTGGGGAAAGGACAAATGCCCATCTGTGCTGATGCCACACACTGGTCAGTCTTGTTGGAAGACACACTGATGTGCATATATTCCTATGGGATCCGAGAAACAATGCAGAACTAAATGAAATCCTGAGAGGCGTCATACTACAAGTGAACTATTATTCTGCAAGAACTCTGAGGTCAGAGTGAAACTTTCCTTCCAGGGACAGATCGAGAGGTTGCTGGTCAGACAAAACTTTTGTATCATGCTGAAAGAAATTCATTATGTCATCTGGTCTAAGGCAGATTCGAGGAATCGACTGTGAACTGGTGTATGTCATTGAACTCATCTAGACTTACTGAAGTAGTTTTTCTTCTTGAAGGAGAGGCATCCACATTTTGTGGTGAAAGACTGGTTCCAGGGAAACATAGAGGAGTTTGTTCTTGGTATCCAGTAAGCAGACAGCTGATCGATGAAGATAGCAGCTTCCAGAAGCAGTACATAATGCTGATGTATTAAAGTTACGTTTTCCTTCCTTAGGCATTAAAGATGGGAAGCATTAGTAGTAACATTATTATGCCAGATACAGAGAGGCGTCCATGTTGTCCGCTAAGGCGATGCTGTAAGATCTCCTATTTGTGTATCATTTTTGGTTTGCATTTTGTTCATAATCATACTGCTTTCACTCACAGTACGCACATCGTACTACATTGATGTACATGGAGCTAAGACTCCTGTGAATCTTCCTGAGCAGAAGGAAGGTACAATCGTGGCAACTACTAGACAGCCTAGACCCTATGTAGTTATTCTTGTTCCACAGAAAGATGGCAAATTGCCTGAAATTGAGATAACTGTCACTACCAATCATTCATATGCAAGAAGTATCTTAGCGTCATGGCCACAGGCCCCAGAACACAAAAACTACACCATCTAGTGATGGGGGCAATGGGTCACTTGACTCACTTTTATTTTCTGCTTTTATTTTACAAGAACTTTCTAGGAGCTGAAAGCCTTTATTCCAGAGAACAACCTCATGTGCTGACTCATCGGGTGTGGCTCCCTAGGCCTGGTCTTCATGCGCTGACTCATTGGGTGTGGCAGGGTGTGGCAGGCATGCTGAACCTGGCAGGTCTGGCTTCAGAAGCTCAGCTATATAAGCTGCTCCATCCTTGAGGCTGGTGTTTCGCATTACTGTGCACTCGCGTGCAACGTAACGCTCACCGCCGCTTGGACCAGTTTACTCACCTTTGAAACCAGGCGTTCTCCTGCATACTCACCTCCAGGAAACCGGTGCTTCATCGTTTCATCTGCAGACTCATCTTCTGACATCCAGTGATCTTGATCCCGACGCTGCAGCACCACACTCCGCATCCACGAACTCGTACCCTGTGAAGAAGAAGAAAGACAAGGTTAGAACATCCATCCTGAGGCCGCGCCGCATTTGAACCCTGTGTGCCCCCTAGTTAACAACTTACCACCTATTGTACTGCTGCAACTTTCGTTCCTCATTCCCTCCGGCTACCGCCTCGAGCTCCGCAGCTTCTGCCGGGCCAGCAACATCACCTGCAAGGGAAGAAAGCAAAAGAGCAAACATCAAAAGTGGAACAGACAGCAATACAAGACAACGAACTATACAATACAACAAAAACAGATGAGGAAAGGCAAAGGCAAACAGGAACACTTACCTGAAGTATAGTGGCTTAGTCGCAGCAGGATTGGACTACCACGTGCAAGGGATCAGTGAAGGAACTTGGTCCAGATCATACAAGCGCCCCTGCCAGAAGCAGCAGGAAGGAGTGTTTGCCAAAACGAATCAACAGGTGAGCTTTCCAGGGACCGCGCATCCCACGGGTACCAGGGTTTGGGAGAAGGGGCCTGGAAGGGAATCAGGCACACAAACTGGCATACTCACGCCCCTATTCTCCATGCAGGAGCAGTCCTGATCAGCATCACCTATTACCACCAGTCACCACATAAGCGCAGAGGGCAAAGGCGGACCCGAGCGACCTCACCCCTGGGAGGGCTGCAACCGTGCCCCAATGCCTCCGCAGAGACCAGGTGAGCGTAACAGAACGCGAAGCCTTCAAATCTCTGCCTGGGTGTTATGGAAACTTCTGAAACGGACCAGTTGGCCCGATTACTGGGAGAGTTACGGGCTGGCTGAAGTTCATGCCTCAAGACAGGAAAACAATGTCCTAAGGAGGGATCTAATTGTGAACTGGGAGTGGACAGATGAACTAGCAAGGCAAATGCTCCAGACACAGGCAGGCCAGGACCCACTGCCGGAGTATGCCCCTCCTGCCACGCCTCCACAGCCCACGCCAGTACAGGTGATTCTTCCAGGGGGAGTTCCCCTGGCCCCACCAGAACGCTTCACAGGCGATCCAAATAAGTATGCCATCTTTATGAATCAATGTCGCCTACATTTCTTGTGCAGACCTAGGGCATTCCCCAACAATCAAGCGAGAGTGGCATTAGTCTCATATTTGGGAGGTAGTGCAGCGGACTGGTCAATACCCTTGGTAAACCAGGATGATCCTTTGCTTCGAGACTTCAGAGGTTTCCAGCGTGAAATGGAGAAACTATTTGCACGGCATACTTAACGGCGGGCTCTGGACAATTAACTGTTATCACTACGGCAGGGTAATCAAGACTTACAAACATATATCACTTCCTTCAATCGTCTGATTGCACAAAATAACTGGCCAGAGGAGAAAAGAACTATGCCCTTTTACCGAGGCTTGTGAGGGGAACTTAAAGACATATTAGCCCAAGTAGTAAATCCCCCGGAAAGATGTGCTGAATACATCGACCTGACAGTGCAGCTGGATCACAGATTGCAGGATCAGAAGATTGATCGGGCCAAGGCCGAGGGGCGGTCGGTCTACGTGCGACCTCGTGAGAATCAAACCAAATCACATGATCAGTCCGAGCCAATGCAAATCGGAGGCTTGCGGAGCCCACTCACCAAGGCAGAAAGTGAGAAAATGAGACAGAAGCAGCTTTGTTTGTACTGTGGTAAGGCAGATCATTATCTCCGAGAATGCCCAGCTAAACCACCAGGAAAGCAGTTGGAGCAGCTGACAAGGGTGAAAGAGAAGAACAGGACTCGGGAAACTCCAACGCCCGGCAAGCGTAGAGGTCCGCTTGTCGAGCGGTGAAAAGGAACCTATACAGAAATCACACCTAGTCATCCCTGTGCTCCTGGTAAACCACAAGCAACTGTCGGAAATACATGCCTTAGAGGCATACATTGACAGTGGGGCTACGGGAAATTGCATGGACCAAGATCTGGCTACCCGGATAGGCCTTCCTCTCCAACAGAAGAAGGTTTCGGAAAACGTCACAGCAGTTGATGGATCTCAGCTATCATCTGGTCCAGTGACGCATTACACTGAGAAGGTCACGATTCTGTGTCAGGACGGTCACCAAGAGGATATCACCTTCAATCTAATCGGCGCTCCTCAGTTCCAGATGATACTGGGAATGCCCTGGCTGGAGACCCACAATCCCATAATTCACTGGCGTAAACGAGTTCTGACCTTTCCCCAAGACTGTGCCGACACCTGTTATAGCAAGGGATTCTCATTAAAAGGTCTTACCAACCCAGGTTCATCGAAGAAAGAAACCATACTGGGCCTCACCACTTCACTACCAGCTGAATACCTGGATTACCAAGATGTCTTTCAAAAAGATTAAGCAAACACCCTACCTCCGCACAGACCATATGACTGGCAAATTGATCTGGTACCTGGAGCTCAAGTACCCTGCAGCCGGATTTATGCCCTAACAGAACATGACAAACCAGCATCTAAAAACCTACCTCGATCAGTATCTGGCAAATGGCTTCATTCGTCCGTCCAAGTTCCCTGCATCCTCGCCTCTCTTTTTTGTGCCTAAAAAGGAGGGAGTCCTGAGAACCTGCATTGACTACAAAGCACTTAATCAGATCACAGTAAAAAACTGGTACCCGTTACCGCTTATCCCCGAGCTCTTGGATCAAGTCAAAAACGCTCAGAAATGTACAAAACTAGACTTACGAGGGGGGTCTACCATCTACTAAGAGTCAAAAAAGGAGATGAGTGGAAGGCAGCCTTTTGCATGAAATGTGGTCTTTATGAATATCAGGTTATGCCCTTTGGCTATGTAATGCCCCGTCGGCGTTCCAATTTTTTATGACTGACATGCTCCATGAACTGTTGGACGTCTGCGCTCTTGTCTATATTGATGACATTCTTATCTATTCGACCACCAAGGAGGACCACATCAACCATGTCTGGCAGTTTTGGAGAAACTGCAGCAACACTGCCTATATGCCAAATTGGAGAAATGCTTCTTTCATGTGAGAGAGGTATAATTCTTTGGCTTTATTCTCACACCACGAGGCATACACATGGACATGTGCAAGGTAGACGCTATCCGTATCTGGCCCTCACCAACATCCATAAAGGGAGTACAGAGTGTACTCGGGTTCGCCAACTTTTATCGCCGGTTCATTCCCGGGTTCTCCCAGATCGTCCACCCAATCACCTCTTTACTATGGAAAAATAAACAATTTAATTGGTCCGTAGAGGCCGAGAAAGCCTTCCAGTAGCTAAAACAAGCATTTACCACAGCACCAATTCTACGGCATCCTCGACCAGAACTACCATACGTGGTCGAAACCGATGCTTACAACATAGCAATGGGAGCAGTCCTGTCACAACGAGACCCCGAAACAGGTCAGTTGCATCCCGTGGCATTCTGGTCTCGCAGGTTTTCAGCCCCTGAATTGAATTATGCAATCACTGATAAAGAACTGCCAGCAATTAACGCAGCGTTCAAAGCCTGGAGACATTGGGCCTCATTATAACCTTCGCGGAATGGGTTAACGGGCTCCGCTAATGGAGGCGGACCCGTTAAACCCGTTTTGCGAAATTACGAGGTCCCCTCGCTGGACCCGGTAAGGACGCATGGTAAAACCAGGCATCGTTACCGGGTCCCGCGAGGGGACCAGGAAGCTAACAACGGGCCGGTCGTAATCAGCCCGTTGTTAGCTCCCTCTCCCATTCCCATTGAGCCCTATGGGGGCTCAAATGGGAATGGGGAAGGTCCAGGCCCCCTGAGGGAGGAATTACCGGGCCCTCCGAATACGGAATGGCCCGGTAATTCTCCATTCAAGGAACCCGGTAAAGTAGTCCGGTTTGGCGGCAGCTATGGAGCTAATAGCTCCATGGCTACCGCCAAACTCCTAATGAGGCCCATTATCTTCTTGGAGCTAGACATACAGTCACCATCGTCACGGATCATAGCAATCTACAACATCGGAAGACCGCTAAATCGCAATCATCACACCAACTCCGCTGGGCTCTCTTCTCTGCGGAATACGACTTCGTCATCACCTATAGACCCAGAGTACGCAATGTAAAAGCGGGCGCCCTGTCTCGCATGAGTGGGGCAGAAGACGCATTCACTACACCAGACCCCGTGGCCATCATCCCTGAAGGACGAATCCAAGACATGATTGCCGCAACCACCACCACTCTAGACAACTTAAAATCTGACCTGCAACACTTGATGAGTCCACCAGCGCAACAGGAATGGCTAGGGAAGGGAGACCGGTATACAATCGGGGACAACCTACCATACTACCAAGGACATCTCCCGGATAAGAAATTACAGAAACAAATCATCCCAAAATATCACGATTCATTACTAGAAGGGCATCTGGGAATAGCCAAAACCCAAGCTAAAATAAAGAAATATTACTGTTGGCCAACTTAGCGAAAGGCCATTGTCCAGTTCATTGCAACCTGTGCCACCTGTGCACAACACAAGTCCCAAAAACAAAGTCCTGCAGGTCTGCTTCATCCTCTAGAAGTAGCCCCAGCACCTTGGCATATGCTCCCAATGGATTATGTTACAGACCTTTCTTCCTGTAACGGTTACGATACCATCTTAGTCATCGTAGATCTGTTTTCCAAAATGGCCCACTTTATTCCTGTGAAAGGTCTCCCAACTGCTTCTACTCTGGCTACGTGTTTTTGGAACAGATCGTCCAGCTACACAGGTTCCCATCAATATTGATATCAGACCGAAGAACTCAGTTTGTCTCTGCATTCTGGAAAAGGTGTTGTAAAATTTTCAAAATCGACCTCCGGTTATCTACAAGCCATCACCCCCAAACCAATGGCCAGACCGAACGGACTAACCAGACCCTTGAGCAATACATAAGGTGTATGCTGCAAAAAACCGAGGATACCTGGAAGGACATACTTTGGTTAGCAGAATACGCATATAACAACTCCATGCACACCAGTACGGGACAAAGCACATTCTACATAGTGTACGGTCGACATCCACGGACATCCATTTTCGACCAACTCGAATCATTAGAAATGCATGCTGTAACGACCTTACACAAAACCATTACTTTAGGTTTTTAAGGAAGCAGCAGAGCATCTTGCCAGAGCCAAAGAGAAACAGAAGCAGTTTGCGGATCGACACTGAAGGGAAGCTCCCAACTACCAAGTCAGAGACAAGGTTTGGTTAGCATCCCAAAACATCCCACTGAAAGGACCATGAGCGTTCCGTCCCAGATATCTGGGACCCTACACTATCAAGGCTGTGATCAACCCTGCAGCCATGAAATTAGAGTTATCGGCCCACATGTGGATCCACCCAGTGTTTCATGTCTCCCTCCTAAAACCATTGAGACCAGGTACGCGGATCGATACTCCACTGGATCCCAAAATAGTTGAAGTCGAACTAGAATACGAAGTTAAAAGGATCCTCGACTCTAAGATGGTCCGGTCCACGTTATACTACCTTATAGACTGGAAAGGTTATGGACCTCAAGGTCGGACCTGGTAACCCAGTGAGCATGTCCAAGCTCCACGATTAATCAGGCAGTTCCACCACAATAACCCCTCTAAACCAGGGCCAGGAGGGAAACCACCCATGAAAGGGGTCTTGAGGGGGAGTGCTGTCATGGCCACAGGCCCCAGAACACAAAAACCACACCATCTAGTGATGGAGCAATGGGTCACTAGACTCACTTATGTCCCTTTGGGACCCATAAACAGAGGGGTAATGGGCTGGATTCAGTCCTGGCGCCTTTTGCGCCAGGCTCATATAAAGATGTGAGCAGGAACACTTTATTTCAGTACAGGAGTGCGTTTACTTTATTTCAGTGCAGGAGTGCTTTTATTTTACAAGAACTTTCCAGGAGCTGAAAGCCTTTATTCCAGAGAACATCCTCATGTGCTGACTCATCGGGTGTGGCTCCCTAGGCCTGGTCTGCATGTGCTGACTCATTGGGTGTGACAGGCAGGCTAAACCTGATGGGCGTGGCTCCAGAAGCTCAACTATATAAGCTGCTCCATCCTTAAGGCCGGTGCTTCACATTACTGTACACTTGCGTGCAACATGACGCTCACCGCTGCTTGGACCAATTTACTTACCTTTGAAACCAGGCGTTCTCCTGCATACTCACCTCCAGGAAACCGGTGCTTCATCGCTTCATCTGCAGACTCATCTCCTGACATCCAGTGCTCTTGATCCCGACACCGGAGCACCGCACTCCGCGTCCACAAACTCGGACCCTGTGAAGAAGAAGAAAGACAAGGGTAGAACATCCGTCTTAAGGCCGCGCCGCATTTGAACCCAGCGCACCCCCTAGTTAACAACAAGAAAGCAAAAGAGCAAACATCCAAAGTGGAACGGACAGCAATACAAGACAACAAACTTTACAATACAACAAAAACAGACAAGGAAAGACAAAGGCAAACAGGAACACTTAGCTGAAGTATAGTGGCTTAGTCGCAGCAGGACTGGACTACCACGTGCACGGGACCAGTGAAGGATCTTGGTCCAGATCATACAAGCACCCCAGCCAGAATCAGCAGGATGGAGTGCTCGCCAAAACTAATCAACAGGTGAGCTTTCCAGGGACAGCGCATCCCACGGGTACCACGGTTTGGGAGAAGGGTTCTGGAAGGGGATCAGGTACACAAGCTGGCATACTCACGCCCCGTATTCTCCACACAGGAGAAGTCCCGAGCAGCATCAGCTATTACCACCAGTCACCACATAAGTGCAGAGGGTGAAGTCGGACTCGAGCGACCTCACCCTCGGGAGGGCTGCAACCATGCCCCAACGCCTCCGCAGAGACCAGGTGAGCATAACACTTAGTGACTCTTTTAGGATACAAGAGACTGGCATGGCAAGACAGGCAGGAGAAAGGGTTGATAGAAGGTGAACCTATACAAGTAATTCATGCAATTACACCAGGTCCTGTGATAAATGACCCAAGGATGATTCCTCAAAGAAAGTCACACATGGAGATTCTGCAAGACGTTTTGTATGCCTAAATGGTATGTTGAAAGGACAAAACTCTCAGAACGTTCTCCTACTCAGGGAACACTGATAGGTGTTCCTATAATTTATCCAGCTAGAAGGAGTTATGCAAACACACTTCATGAAATGATTATGGAAGGTCACATGAGAAGAATGAGGACTAAAAGAAGCACCAAAGAGGATGATTTCGAACTAAATGATTACCTGGACACATGCCTCCAAATAAGGTGCGTACAAGGCCTTTTTACGCATGAAAATCTTGTAAATACGACAGCTTTATTATTTTCCTGTGTACATTTACACACAAGTTTAGTGCAGAGGGCAGTGCACAGGTCAGGTAACTTGACAGAAGCCAGAAGGCTTCTTTTAATTTTAATCTACATGGATGTAATTGCAAGCCATGGTTAAACGCCTCTGAAACAGAATATATTTAAGCCTTTAGCAAAAAGAAACTGCACACTGTGATAAAAGTTATGATTTAGTTCCATTCATCTTCTGCTGTGTTACTGCTCGTGGAGCTAACAGAAGCACTGTGCATATTTATTTTCCTAGCATTTTAGGATTGTAAAATTGAGAATTCATATTTTGTAACATTATGCTTTTTTCCAGTGAAGGCAAACTAGTATTGCACAATTGTATTTTTCTGAGTTCCTGTGCTCTGTGCATACTCATGCGGAGGCAAATCATTTTTACACTTAAAATTAAATGTACACTCTAATTATAAAAGCAGTGTGTAAAATGAGTATGCACGGACTCGTTTACATTAATTCAACCTTGCAGTCAATGGGGGTACATCACTATAAATGGTCAGTGGCAGCTGAGTCTTTGCTCAAGGTTGAGTGCTTGTCATTACACCAATCGCAGGTGTTCTAGCCTCTCAAATCTTCAAGACCACAATTAAAACATCCAAAACCTGACTCTCCAGATAGTAACATTTGTAATTGAAATAGAAACTCAGCAAAACCTGTCCCTGTGATAATCCAGATGGGTATTTAACTGTATGTAGCGCTTCATACATGGTTTGTCCAACATCTAGGCACTGTGATTATTATACCTCAGTCAATACTCAGTTAACCGACCTCTGAAGAAAGTTAGCCAATAATATAGCTCAGTCGGTTAAACACTTGTTGCTGCATCTGTGTGTGATTGGTAGGTTGCAGGTTCAAATCCAGGCAAGGCCTACTCAGCCTTTCATCCTTTCAAGGTCGATAAAGGAGTACCGACTTCGGTTTGGTGATAATTGTGATAAATATTTTCTATGTGCAGCGCTTTGCCAAAAGTGCTATATAAATAACTATTTGACCATAAGATTAGATTTATAATTCAGCATGGAGTCCTTGCTTCTCTACACTGTTGTATCATAACATTGGCATACCATTAAGTAGTAATAGCTCCAGGAAATGAGGACTTTCATTAAACATCAAAAGACAATTCTGCTACCATACCTCAAAACACACACTACAATTCATGCTTGCTTTACTATGTAATTGGATAGGTTTTTGTGTTTTGAACATTTAAATATATACAGTAGAGATAGAATGGCCAGACCTTAGATAAATAATGAAAGGTCTATTCTGTCGCAATGCAGGAAGCTGCCGCTAGGTAATGATTTCCATACAGTTTTTGCACACGTCGGCTGGATGTCACATATATTTTACTCTCTTGCAAAGGAGAAAAGTCATTTTTACTCTCTTAAAATCACATTTACTCTCAAATTTTTAAAATAGGGAGTAAAATACACCCACCTCAAAATCTTATCTGGGGCACTTCCTGGACAGTACAGCTCACCTGGCAAATAACATATGGTACCAACATATGAAGGAAGTTGGAAGAAGAACTTCGAAGGAGGAATGCTTTGTGTGTGCACTCCTGCCTTACAATATGGGAAAATACAAGATCTTCATGGCTATCGAAATAGATGTCCTGACAGCTCATTGTCTTTCGCACATAACACTTTGCAAAACAAGAGGCCAGTACATGGGCCGAGATGCCTACCTCAAATGGGCAACTGAATTGACAGATCCAGATGAAGATGACTATATCCAAGATACAAAGACAAGAAACAGAGCTCACACGACGAATCATGTGATCAGATATGAGAAGCCTGGAGTAAAAGGAACTATAATCAGATGGGAAGTAAACAAAAAACTTGATGAGAGTCCAGGAAAATCTGCAGAAGAAATTAATAAATGGAAGAACAGAGGTCAAATGCAGATCTGGGGATCAGTGTTATCACCAGATGGATGGGAAGGAGGAGTGGTTATCTGCAGAGCATGGATGATGTATGATCATCCTGAATCGACTGTTTGGAATGCACAGGTGCTATGCAATCCCCTGTGGAAAAGCATTGCTGAGTTACTAACCTGGGTCGAAGACAGAGGAGGACCCTTGCAGATAGTACCGTTGGAGAAAACAAAACTGTGCTTCAGATTCAATGGTACAAGAAATGTTGGGGAAAATCAGAACTGTGATAGAATTTTTGATGCACCAAGAATGAGCATTGTACTACAATGATCATGGATCACTATTGGGCATGTGGAGCCAGAGCTTATATAAGATTACCAGCAGACTGGGGAGGAATTTGTTCCATAGTAAATGGCCATGTTCCAGCATTGGTGATTCCAAAAAATGACTTACACCTTGACAATTTTCCAAAAGCATATGCTTACCTGAGGAAGAAGAGATCTGTGGAGCTCATGAGGAGAATGAAGAGGGAGAACTATTTTTCAGCAAAATGCATAGAAGCTTTTGATACTATTCCATATGAGCACATGCTGTTCAGCCAGACCTCATCGGTGTTCACAACGACTTTCATGCTGAGGATTCAGGTTGGAACAAATACCAAATGGCTGCAGATTACCAGATGGGAATTGTTACAGAGATCAACACTACTATAAAGGGATTCATTGCAATCAGAGAAGAGATGAGAGCCATACAACTGATGACTCTTCAGAACAGATATGTCTTGGATATGATTACAGCTATGGATGGAGGAGTTTATGCAAAAATTGGAGAATCATGTTGCACATTCATACCTTCTCATGATAACGAGAATGGAACCTTGACAGAGTCCATAGAAATGCTGATGAACCTCCATGGTCAGATGATTGACAAAGTAGAAGATGTTGCTGATGACAGCTGGTTTGGGTCACTCTTTTCTTGGCTTCCACAATAGATGGCAGACATTTTCACGGTCCTTGGAGCCCTAATAGTGATGATATTACTTGGATTCTGTGTGATCAAGTTGATAATCTCGCAATGCAAGAAGACAGCAAAGAAAGCCATAGATATGAAGATTCTGATCGATGTCGAACCAGGATGGAAAGCCAAAGATCTGACGGATGAAGAAATCAGAGACTTTGTGAAGGCCAGGATTTATGCACCTGAAGGAACAAAGCTCCTGTATCCAAAGAATCATACGAAGTATGTGGGAAGATGGGTCTATTGCAGTCCAAATGGACAGTGCAGTCTCATGTCATGGAACAAAGATGAGCACGTGAAAACAGCAGGATGCTTGAAGGGAGTCCTAAAGATATGGATCCCAAGGAAGCTTTTCTTCAGACCTGAATGTCTGGATGTGAAGGATGATGAGAGAGTGGTTGATGAATCGCCCGGGGGGGGGGGGTGTAGAGGACCGCCAACTCAACCGTTCCACCCATATTGCTTGTATGTTGGAAACCAGAATATGTGACATACACGGAGCAGTTGAAACGAAAAAGGCAAATGAATCCTAGAGGTAAGATTCCCATTGAGGAAACCATACCTGCATATGAGAAAATATGATGGTTGTTTAAATGAGATTCCTGAAGAGGCAGAGCAAATGAAGGGTCAAGACGAATGGTGACGTCACCAACCATTGCCAAGTAAACATCACACAGAGCTGAAATGACGTATCGAGAAGAGATGCAGAGCCCAGAGAATGCACATATTGTATAAGGCATCAAGAAAGTATCAAGGATAAGTGGCATCTTGGGATCAAGGTGAATAAGCTTATGCAAGAGAAACAGATGAAGAACATTAAGATACGTTACACATGTACAGATGCAAAATAAACTCAAGCAGACAAAGTCATCTTGAGGCTAGCTTTATAGTGAATAGATTGCGGCAAGCGCCAATATACATATATGCATATGGACAAGTAGGAGGATGAATGGTTCCACTACGCATCATAGCAGTGCTGGACTTTAACAAAAAGGCAGAGAAAGCCTCTTTTCCAGAGTGTCACAGTTAAAAAGCAAATTGAAATACAAAATGAATCTCAGCAGACAAGGCTGAACGAGCCAAAGAAGCTAAGGAATTATCAAACTGGAATAGACGGGGGGGTTACTGTTGCACACGTGGCAAGATGTATCCTGCCGTGTGCGCTCCTGTGACGGCATTCATACATCGATAAATCCATTATTATTTCCCAGTTTGTCTCAAATATTGGAGGAATTATGTAAGAACCTTCACCCGACATGCTGTTAAAAAATTATAGACATTCGACCCGAAGCACCTGAGAGACGTCGAGTTGTGCAAGTCCCCACGCATTGTGCAGAAAGCGCCTGATGAGGGATCCGGACCAGCTTGCTCTACCTACCTGTCCACGAGCATATCAGAGAGGCGGGACACCACCAGTGATCGAGGACACCAGGGCAGCCGTCGCTGGGACGGATTCCAGCCTGGTCCAACTAATTGTGAGGGTCGCGGGTGCTCTGGGCTCCTGTCGAGGGCCTGCTGAGGACACGGGTGCCCCCCCCAACGAGCCTGAGACACGAAGAAACAAGAAACGGGTAAGGCGCTGGCAACCAGCAATACGTGCTGGTAACAGCGACAGGCGCAAGCACAAAAACACGGCCGAGAGCTGGCTGCTGACATAACCAGGCCGCCCTGGCACCGGCGACAAATCCCCAGCACTCCCGCTACTCCAAACCCTTGTTATTTGGAGCATCTCAACTATCACTGAACGTACCATATTTATCTGCTGGTGCGGGCTCTTGACAGTCGCGCTGGGCAGGGGGCCTCACCGACTGGCTGCTTGCTGCAGTAAAGACCTCCCCCCAGGCACGATCAGGACTTACACGTGGTCAACCAAGAATCCACCCGATCCCTGCACACAAATCTACTGCAGGGACGCTGTTCTGAATGTCACTTCAAAGCCAGCGCTGCCACTCTGGTATGGGATAAGCAACAAATCGAATGCCACCAGACAGAGGCACTGATCGAACCTGCAACGAGGTGGAGGGCAACAGGAATAGCCACCAAGGGTCCCCAGTCGTGAAGCGCACAGTGTCTACAGGGTCCCCTGAAGATAGGCATACTCGAGAACACTCAGACCGGAGTGAACAATGAAGGAACTGACGGTCACAGTGCAGCCCAGACTGCAACCCCACAACCTACAGGACATGGCACCCAGGGGAATTGCCTAAGATATTCTGCAGGAGCGCTTGTGCAACCTGCACTGCATCTGATACAACCTCGCTCATGGTCATCAGCGGGCGGACGCCACGCCGACCTCAATAGCGTACTCCAGACTACTGATATCAACAGTAGTTTTTAGTTACACAAGTAGGATAGGTCACAGGGGGATAATCAACCAACAAAACCTTGAGGACACCCACAGTGATGACACTAACACGTTCTCATACGGGGGACACAGCGAAGCGTCATACGCCCCTCTCATTGGTAACGGCACCTGACCACCAGAATTGTGGTTCGGACCCCTATGAGATCCAGCTCTACCCTTCACTCTTGATAATATACAGTGATGCAGGAAAGCAGATATAACCGCCTGCTGGGAACACTGCTACAACATACACTGTCACTGACCCAACTGCAACATTCCTAACCCCCCGGTGGCACTATCACAGTAAATATCAGACTACTAATATCGGACTGCATCAACTAGTGCTACAAGGCTAGAAACGGCTAACAACATTCCACACTGTCCTGTGGAATGCACGCTAAACTGTGAGGCAGCAATAACAGCTACACGGGAAAGTGGACAATGCCCAGAGGAGCAGGCCCAAAAAAGGGTAAAGGTGCAATAGATAAGTTTACTACTACGTTGAGAGTAGTGGTCACGGCAGACATGGCTTCAGACCAGGCACTGCAAGCTGAAGCCACCACCCCGCCAATGACCATGGACCCCCAAGCAGTTTTTACGGCCATGCAACAAGGCTTTTTGGCCCTCAATGAGAAATTGGACGGGATCACGACGAACGTGGCAACCATCAAAAATCTGCTGGAAAAAGCCACTGGACGCATCACCGAAGCTGAGGCCCGCATCAGCACCACCGAAGACGCATTGGAAACGTTACGCAATATGGTGACGACAATGACGAATGATTTAGGGTCAGTGAAGCTAAAAAGTGAAGATTTAGAAGCCAGGTCAGGCCGTAACAACATTCGTATAATTGGCATCACAGAGGAAGCTCTTAAAGGCCCCATGGAGCTTGCAGTGGAAAAACTCCTGAGAGACCTGCTAGGCGACCCCGGCTGGTCGCCCATTATCGTTGTAGAAATAGCGCACAGAACATTGGCACTGCAACCTAAACCTGGAGCCTATCCTAGACCCATTATAGCATGGATGATGAGCTACAGGGACATAGACCTGGTATTGAAAGCGCAAGCGACAAGCAAGAGCTAAGGTGGCAGGCCAATACCATCCATATAATTCCAGACTATACACTAGCGGTGCAGCAAGAAAGGCATTTGTTTACAGGTGTCAAAAACCTATTACGTGACAGCCACATCCCCTATGCGATGCTGTACCCTACCAGGTTGCGCTTGTAACACAACAAGACATACTTCTTCATGTTCCCTGAGGAGGCAACAAGCTTTGTGGAGGCCAACATCCCTGTACCCTCAAAGCAATCAATAAATGGCACAGACAGTTCAGCAAATGGAACATTGTGACGAAATCCACTATGAAGCATGGCACTGCGGTGACGGAAGACGACAACAGATGAGAAGGCACTACCCTTAACTAATTTGTTTACCGATAAGATGTCAGAATTATACAAGATGTGGCTATTACTAACTGTTCAATATGTGTGCGAGTAACAGAGAGCTACGAGACAAAGTGGGAAGAGATAGAAGACAACAAGACTAGGCCGTCATAGCAGGTACCCCTGTTGCAGATGCATACTACAAGTTATGGAATGGGAGGGTGGTGAAAGGGGCAACATAGTTGAATTGCAGGGAACTATAAGGGTGGGGGGTGGGTATAAGGGAAGTTAAAGTTAAAAAAGCACAGGTACCAATAAATGCAAAGTATGGAATCACGCCAAGATACAAACATATATCACATTTCCTGAATAGAATACACGCCTATGGCTAGTGGGGACAAGGACAACATTACATTGTTGAGTTGGAATGTTTGTGGGCTGGGATCTCCAATAATGATGGCCTACATTAACAGGCTAGGACCCAGAACAGTTTTTCTACAGGAAACTAATTTGTTAGGCCATCAGTGGGGACCTCAATGCCACTACATGTCATATTCGAGCCGGGCTTGGGAGTCTTGACTTTGATACATAGATCCATCCCCTTTCACAACACAGAAAGCGATCAGGATGGTTGCTATGTACTTGTACATGGTAAACTCAGAGAGGAGGAGGTCCTACTCATGAATATATATGGCCCCAATACGGACAACCCCGGGTTTTACTCAACACTATTTGGGAAACTGGTTAAATACCCCACGGCCCATCTGATCTGCAGAGGCGACATTAACACTATTCTTGACAAGCAGATAGACCGCACCTCTGATCAGCCTAGGGCACTCACCAATGCTGCCCGTGTGATACTGACCCACATGGCCGACCTGGGCCTGTGAGATGCCTGGCGCACCCTGCATGGCACGAAGAGGGCATACACGTTTTATTCCTCAGTGAACAATATGCACTCCAGAATAGATGTCTGGCTACTATTCCATAAAGCCCTCGGCTGGGTCACTGAAGCACAGATACATCCTAGAACGTTGTCCGATCACTCCCCTATTCAAATAACGTCACAGGTCCTGGAGATGAAACTGCACAGACCCCTATGGAGATTCAAACCCGAAGCGCTGGTGGATCGGGTGTACAAAACAGCACTAACCCAACAAATTGACGAGTACTTCGAACACAACAAGGGTACCGTAACAAGCCAGGCAGTATTATGGCAGGCTTTCAAAGTGTGCATTAGAGGTTCCGCAATGTCAACTGAATTTGGAGTATTAAAAGATATCCGCAGAGAACTGCAGAGGCATGAAAGGGACATTGCCAGAATGCAGGAGCAATATGCTTAACACCCATCCCCTCAATTGGGATTAGACATTAGAACCCAGGTCGAGGAATACAGGAAAGCGGCGGATTGCAAGATCTGCTACTTTGAAAGGACCACTGCCACAAGGCGATATGGGGAACGGGAGTGTCCTGGCAGGCTCTTGGCCAGAATAGTGAGGGGCCCACATGTATACCTTGTATAACACAGCCAGATGGGATCTGGCCATTTCTGTTTAGAGTCCTAACCAATTATGGATTCGGCAGTAATTTCATAAAGTAGGTAAAGGTGCTGTACACCCGCCCTTATGCTAGAATTAGTGTCAACGGTGCCCACTCTGCAATGTTGGAGCTGCTTGGTGGCACACGTCAAGGCTGCCCATTGTCCCCCCTGTTGTTCGCGCTAGTAATTGAGACTTTAGCGGACCTACTGTGGACCAGATAGGGCAAACTCAGATTGCA
The DNA here is from genome assembly GCA_002915635.3 of Ambystoma mexicanum. Classification (NCBI taxonomy): domain Eukaryota; kingdom Metazoa; phylum Chordata; class Amphibia; order Caudata; family Ambystomatidae; genus Ambystoma; species Ambystoma mexicanum. The sequence continues at coordinate 993,092,586 of CM030325.1, forward strand.
GCTGGCGGGAAGGGTGGAGATCATCACACTGTATGCCGATGATAGTCTGTTGTATGTGAAAAATCTCGAACATAACTTAGGCAGGATTCTGGAGGCAGTCAAAACATTTGGAGAATACTCTGGCCTCAAACTAAACTCCGCTAAATCAGAAATATTTCCCCTTACTGAGGCGACCGTTAGACCAACTGAACTTCATAGACTCCTTTTGAAAACCCGTACATATCAAGTACCTGGGGGTACAAGTAGCTAGAACGGTACAATTATCCCACACATTGAACTATGAAACGTTAGCAGATGCCCTCTGCGTCAAGATGGAATGATGGAGATCGTTACCAGTATCGATGATGGGCTGGATCGCTCTTATCAAAATGATAATACACAGGGGACGGAAGCGTTGTATCATGCGAATATGCCAATATGGGGAGCCCACTACATTCCACCCACATTGGACCCCGAGATAGCTGTACACTGGGGCGCCAAAGGTGTCAACCAATTTGGAGACCTTTTTCCCGATAAGGAATTCATAACATGGGAAGCATTCAAAGAGAAAGTGGGGGACACGCCAAAACAGAAAATAGACTACCTGCTCATGAGGTCTGCCATTGCAAAGGTGTGGAAAGCATTCCCAGTAGAACCAGTAATACACCTAGGAATGGGTTATATGTTCACAGCGGGATGGTTAAAATATCTGCTTCAACATTGTACAGGCTCATAATGACAACACGTACCCCATTACCTCATAGAGCCAAGGAGTTGTGTGAGTCTGACCTGGGGCATCCAATCACTGATAAGCAATGGGTACAAGTTTGCGGTCTGACAAAACACATGTCATGCAATGCACATTACAAGCAGATACATTATAAAATTATATGCAGGATACACTACAACCCAGCTAAATTGAAACACATATATCCAACAGTGGACGGAAAATGCCCCAGATGTGGTAGTGAAGAAGCTGACAACCTACACAAGTTTTGGTCATGCACACACTTAAGTGAGTACTGTGCAGATATATGTGATATATTAGATAAGATGGCAGAACAACCAATTGAAAGATCTCCAACTGTGTGCCTAGTGGGGGTCACGGGGAGGATGAATCCCACGTGGCGAAAGTTACTAAACGTAGGTCTACTGCTAGCAAAAAGGGCTATACTCATGAGGTGGAAAAACAGTAACCCACCTTCCAAAAGCGACTGGGACAAAGATATGCTCTGGGCAAACGACAATGAGGAAATGTACATTGAATGAATGCACGCTGCAACACGACCCAGAAATGTTTGGGACAGATACAAACAATACCTTGCAAATAGTGTCGACGAGGATGAAGACACAATTGTGTTGTAACACTGTATACTGGACCTGAAAGATGTAATAACACCATGCAAGATGTGTAACTTTGGTATGATTGTATATGTAATGTACCTGTGTGAATTAAAATAAAATTCTTTAAAAAAACTGGAGTAGACTGACATTGGATACAAATCGTGTGAAAGAACAGAACTCCTGTTCAGAAGGCATGAACCAGACAAGGAAGACATCAGAGGTCTATTAAAAAATAGTATTAAAATGCACTAGAAACACGATTCCATGGTCTCTAGTCACATGGAAGGCTGAAGTTGGACGAACGAGATGGTCACACCTACGCATGAGAGCAGAACGTTCCTTCACTCCCTGAATTTCTCAGAGCTAAGAACACTCTTAAGGACGAGCTTCAAAGCCTGACTGACAGTAGACAATTGAGGTGATGATGGATTGATATGCTAATTGTTGGGAAGCAATAGTTAAAGCGAGCTCACCAGCAACTGGATGGCCAGCCTGTATGCTGCTAGACGTAGGTGGAAAAGTACTGACAGAGGCTAGAGTGCCAACCAATTGTAGAGGACTGTGTAATTAAGGGTCCTATACTTGTGTAAACCAATGGGACAATGTGTATTTAGTGACGTTCCTAGTGGTCATTTTTGGGGGAGGGCTTAGGTTCCCCACCTGATGTTAAGTAACCAATCACATATTCACACTACATTTTTAGACTAGTATGGATTGTATACTTAGAGTTCACTCAGAGCCAATCACCCATACTCATAGGTTTTTGTAGTTTGCCACATAGGAGGACGTTAGTGAAACGTAGGTTAACGTCATTGATGACATGTTTTGTGTATAAGATCTCAGTTTGTACTAGAATCGAGCAAATTCGTTGATGTTCGTTATGCTCCCTGTTTTAGATAATTTATAAACAGTTTTCCTTTTGCCAACTACCTGAGTCGTTTCGATTATTGATGTATGAATACAAATGTGCAACTCCGTCCATCTCCAGGGTAATTGCTATTCATCTTAAAGGGCTATGTTATCCAGTTCAGATGCTTGCTGCCCCACTTTTCTCATGTGCTCGTACCACATGTTATTCCCCAAGTGTGCTCTGTTATCTAGATAGATATTTATCGCTTTGCTATCTTCCTCTGCATCTCTTTTGTGTATCCCAAAAGTTGTGTAATATTCATGAAATAAATCAAAAGCAGTTTTCATAGTAGGGAGGTCCCTAGGGACTTCTACTTCAGCGGAAGTACTAACATGATAGAGACTGTGAAAGGTGAGGAACCAGAAGACAAAGACAACAATCATGCAAGCGTATATTATGCATAAGAACATAGGCATCCATCTCTCACGCCATCCTACTACTCGTTGCACTTGTTCATCTTCTAGAACCATGCCACTTTCTTCTTTAATCATCTTTAATACAAACATCACATTTCTTTATGTGTGTAGCTGTAAAATCTGTGCAACTATAGCAATACGGAGCCTTCTTATCACTTGGGCATTTTTAGGATCCTGCAAGAAACTGTGAATATTAACGTCTCTTCTATCAAGAGTAGGGTAAGATCGAAGTATGAACACAAAAACAGCTAGCACAAGCCGATGAACGTCACTATCGGCAGGTACCATATGTTTAATTACTTAAAACAGATACTATCCACAAAATGAATCTGGGTACTGATCTCGTTACAAATTTCTGGTCAGGAACTGACGTTCAGGCATAACTCTGATGCTTCAATATGTATTTCTAAAAGTTCATTTTTTTATAATTCCTGGAATTCTCTGCAAGTATTTTCACTCTCTGCTAAAATATCTATAAGGAGTGTTCATTGTATTCCAGTCCAATATAAAATCTGTATGAATCACTCTGCAGATGCTAAAATTCTTCTTCTTGTCTTGCTTCTGGATTGGCAACGGTGGGAGAGCAGGTCTTTCCCTTATAGATCTTCACCTCACCCAGGTGCAGCCAATCTCTTGTTCCATGTTTTTTGACAGCGGACGGGGGCACTTCTTCAACACAGAAAGGGGCATGGAAACGTGGCTCATGCCATGTTCTGGTACATTTTCAATTAGGACTAGGTCCTCAGCATAAAACTTAGGTGGTGGTAATAGTTTGCTTGAATTGGTTGTCGAATAACCTTCTTTTGTGTTCGTAGACTGACCCTCCTGGCGCTTGACTTGATCTGAAATGAAAGAAATGCTAGAGGTCATACATGACAAATAATCAGGTATCTCATCACCTAAAGTTTTCGCTGCACTCTGGGCATCACTTTTACTCTTACACGGAGGTCTAAGGGGCGTTCTCATTCGATGCCCTGTAACTAGCTCATGCGTGGGTGAGGTGGTGGTCTGATCCTGTCTGATTCCGAAGGGCATATAAGGCTTGGGATAGGCAATACAGCCATCCCTTTTTCAAAGTCAATTTTGATCTTGGCAATCCTTTCATTGTGGGGGCTGTTTAGGCTCTCACATATCCCATTTGCTTGTGGGTGATAAGCAGAAGAAAAGTTGTGCTTTATATTTAATAGAAGTCCTATCCATTTGAATAGGTCATTGACAAAATGCAGCCCATTATCGGATTTCAGCACCCCACACACACCCAACCTTAGGAAAACTTCACACACTAAAAACTTTACTGTGCAGATGGCATCAGGTTGTGTACACGGACCTGCTACGATCCACCTAGAGAAGGGACACACCACCACCAAAAGATATCTACATCCACTACAGACCTGCATCATATCGACATAGTCAATATGTAAATGCTGAAATGGACCATTCGGTCGAGGCATTACCCCTCTGATCATTATCAGTGTATGCCCAGCGGTAAACATTTGACACACAATGCAGTTCACCATAAATAGTGCAATGTGTTCCAACAAATTAGGAATTAACCAGTCTTCTGCAATATTGGCAGCAAGACTTTCTTATATGCGCTGGGTAATGCAGCTTTTCAAGAGTGCCCTTTAATATGGTTACTGGCATCAATGGCTTTCCAGTGCTTTCCTGTCGCCATATTGCTTCTGTGGGGGATAAAGAACACCCCCTTCATTTCCATAATTCTTGCTCTTCCTCTGGTATGCTTCCTTGAATCTCTATTAGTTGGGTTATCATCAATTTATTAAACCCTGCTTGCACCAACATGGTTGTAACTACTTTTTACTTAATATTCTCTGTATCAAAACTCGAAATTCCGGGGAAATATCCAACCTTATGGCTTCTTCGTCTGCGGCTTAATTCCTGCAAGATATAAAATCTGTTTGCTTAGTATGCGCTGCATATTTAACAACCACTATGGCCACTGGGGGTTGCAGTGCCTTAATGAGCCTACCCAATAAGGATGCATGCTGCACTGGAGGGCTGTCTGCGTGGAGGTAGCCCCTCTTTTTCCAACATGCCACCCCTGCATGTACGGTTGACGTCACATAAGCGGAGTCACTGTACGCTGTCACTCCCTGCCCTTCATGGTTTTTCCAAGTACAATGATATGCGCTACTAATTCTGCTGCTTGAGCTGAAAAGTGAGACGTAGTCTTGCACTTGCCACTACTTCAGATTCTCCATTTAATCTGTGCATTACTACTAAAGAGAATCTCCCCTGCTCCTAAAGCATTTTCCTTTACACGGGTTATATCATCATAAAATTCTACATAATTAGCACAGTCATGCACATGATTGCCTTCTTCTACTGGTTCAGCTATAAATGTGGCTTGGTTCAGTCTTTTACATATTACAATCTTAATCGCTGAGTTAGAAATCATTACCTCATAAACTGAATCTTTTTGGGATGTCAATGTGTCCTTGGGCTTCTCTAAAATTTTAAATTAGAGCATGCTCCACAAAGTGGGTCATTGAGCGGCCCAATAACAATACTTGTGTACTTCTTGATCGCGAATGCGTCAACTGCCAAAGATTGTTCGCAAGGGAAGTGTCCTCTCATAACTGGGTCTAAAATTCCACTGTAATATGCCAAAGGTGTGTACCCTAATGTGGTTCTCTGTTTAAGCACTACTGTCATGACTCTCCCATTTGTGTGTGAAAACAAATAGAATTCCTCAGCATAAATGCGAATTCCTAAAACAGGATCTGTACAACTTGCTTTTTTCATCTCCTCAAATCCTTCCTCCATTTCTTCAGTCCATTCTATTTTTATTTTACCCACTTGTACTTTCTTTAGAAGAAGTGGCCTTGTTTATGTGCTATGATCAAACACCCAGACTCTAACATAGTTGCACAAACCCAAAAACTGTTGCATCTGCCTCATTGTGTTTGATTCTGAGGTTTTCATAATCACCTCAGCTCTTTCAGGTATCACTTTCTTTCTTCATGAAAAATCAACTGATCTATATATAACACCTCTTCTTGACAGTATTGTAACTTCTCCTTGTCTACTTTATATCCCTTGTCTACAAGAATAGTCATCAACTGAACAGAATCCTGTCTGCACTCATCTTCTGTGGTGCTGCAAATCAAGATGTCATCTACGTTTTGTATCACTGCACTTTTGAGTTCAATATTGTCTAAATCCATCTATAGGACTCTGATAAAGGTCAATGAGGACTAACAGTACCCTTGAGGCAAACAAGTATATTTAAGTCTTTTTTGGCGAAGCGTAAATTATGTCAAGTCTTGTGAGTCCTTGTGCAAAGGGATTGAGAAAAATGCATTTTTCAAATTGATCACAGTAAAATAACAAGCTTCCACCGGGATACTGCACAATATCGACCACAGATTAGGAACTAGAGGAAACTCTGCATCTACAATCTGGTTAATGAGTCTCATATCTTGTATAAATCTCCACAACCATTCTTTAGATTTTTTAATCGGATGCACTGCGGTATTACACAATGATTCTGACGGTACCAGAATTTCCTGATTCATCAATGCTGAAATAGTCTGAAATATACCTTCATCAGCTTCTCAAGACATTGGGTACTGTTTTGCTCGATGTAAAATTGCTCCTGGCTTAAGCTTTATTTTAACCTCTCCTATTCCTTTCAATAAACTTACGTCATAAGGGCCTCTAGTCCATAAGGCACTTGGCACCTTTTCCGAATCTTCTTGAAAAAATGCTGGTCTTTGCAGCATTATCGCCATTCGCTGTGTGACTTCCATTTTCTCTACCGTTATCCAGTATGTAATGCTCATGAAGAACACCACTTTGTCATCTGTTCGGTCCTCCCTGAACATATCGCCATCGGTTATGTCAGTCAATCTATACCCTTCCTCAAGAGCTATCACTGTTCTCCATGGTCTACCCTCATCATATATCCCTTTGAACATTGCCGTTTCTTTTCGTACTGTGGCTACTTCCAATTCTATAGGAATAGTCTGTCTACCTTCCTCACCCATAGGTATCTGATGTCTGAACAAAAACTCATCAGGTATTCTCACAATCTTTCCCACAAGGCCAGGTAGCCATGTCAATAAAATGCTCACTCCAAATAGGAAAATCTCTGGATCTAATGGAATGCCTTGCAGATCCACTTGCCCTGTGAACACCACTATAAACTCTGCCACGTTTAAATAGTGTGTTCCCAGAGTGGAGCACACTATTCCTTGATCAGTAAATGAAATCTCGTCATTAAATCTCTTACCAGAATATTAAACAGTGTCTGTCGTCAATATAACAGGGGAACAGGCATGTCACATTCTAATATAGAGACTGGAAATTCATTAGTAAAAGGAATTTGACTTCTAGCTCCAGAAAACCCTTGAGTATTCATGTTAGTACCTGACATTGGATATTTTCCCTCTCGTATACACAAACGAGTTGCTCCAGTATCTACAAGAAAAGCAAAGGATTTGCCTCCTATCGTCACATCATCCCTTGGTTCCTCTTGGTGGTCTGGTGTCACTGATAGTACTGATAGTACTGTGAGCTGTCATATTGTGAATACAGGCTCATCCCCATCCCTGTGAAAGGATTTCCTCCTACCAGAGTGACACCTCCTATTCTGGGCGTCACTACTTGTCCTGTGTTTGCATACTGTTGTATCTGCATAGGGGCGTGTTGCGACTGCCCTTGTGGCGGATTCGTTTGCACTCGTCCCTGCTGTTTTACCTGCTGTACTTGCAGAACTTTTGTCTAATAAGATGTGTGATCTTGGGCAAAACCTTCTCCAGTCTGTGTACTATATAGTGGAGGATAAGCTGTCCCCCCTCTTGAACTGTCCATTTTGTACATTCCCTGGGCTCCCAAATACGCGCGCAATATGTCCTGTCATTCCACAAATCCAACATACTGGAGAGACTCTCCTATTAGTCCCTCCTTGGTTATATCCTCTCTCAGCACTCTGGTTCTCATTATGTGTACCTTGAACCCAACCTTGATTATTTTGAAATCCACCACCTCTTCCTCTGTAACCCACACCTCTGGCTTGTGGTGTAAATCCATAGCCACCTTGGTCCATTAGGTGCATATTATTCACCTGTGATGCACCCATTGCCTCCTGAATTCCAAATCCTTCTCCCCTTGTCAATGCTGCTCCTTCTATGGCAAATGTTGAAAACATTTTCTGCACTAACCTGGCCTCCTCTATTTTCCTATTCTCATCTTTCTTCTTGTTTTTTTCTTATAATAACTGACAATGGTGCACTATCGTCAATTGTATCTTGGCCCATGGCTTCGCCTCCAACTCTACTTGTTTTTTCATCTGCCTCTGTTCTGGCTTAGGCAATCCCTGACATAAAATGTGGTAAAATAATGCCACTGTCTTTTCCCACAGCTCGCGAGTTTCAAGCTGCCATTTCTCTTGAATATCTTAAATGTAAGCAATAGGATCTTCATCTTGTCCTACGTGTCATAAGTGCACCCATATCTGATGTGTCAGGATATTGTACCATGAGTGACCTCCAAACATCTGCTCTACAATTATTAAATGGCACTCCATCATGCGCTGTGTTTTGTGCATAATATCCAGCTCTCCTCCATATGTCATCAGCCTTCTTTCCAAGAATGGCTGCCAAGAGATCTTTTATGTCCCCTATGGCCAGCGTATTTCCTCCTGTCATTTATTCTAATTCATATATCCATTTCCTAGCACCCAAAGTCAAACTAGGGAGCCTGCGTCTTAGGTTATCCTTGTCCTTGTCCTGCCCCTTGTCTCAGTTAATGCTGAGCGAGGCCGCGCTAGGAAACCTGCTTGATTCATTGATTGTCAGAAATTGAACAAGAAAGCTAGAAAACATAATTTAAATCTAATTTCACTATCTATTAGTGATTGTGTTTGTGGACGATTGGCGATTTGCACAATTTTATGAAAAATTGCCTTTTTTAGTTTGACAATATCAGTGGGCATCTGTTTAATGCGTTTTTAACTTTTTAAACTGATTACTGACTTTGTTCACGGGTTGCAAAGGCTTTGTTTTCTCTGTTGGCGACCGACGTGTGGCTTTGGGACTTCATCTCCCATTATCCTTGGGCGCCCCCTGTTGACTCGCTCTCTGCGTGACAAGGTCACAATTGGCCCTGTTTGGCCTGTTCAGCTGGGTCATAGCCAGCGGCGGGTTACACTGCCCAAAACCTCTGTCTCCTCCAATCTCAGCATTTTGCCGTAGGTAAGCATCGATTTTGGCTTTCAGCCACTTTTAGACAATTAGCATTTCTATCTTTTGTTAATTTAAAAGCTTTGTCACAAATTATCTATTCAAGGGGCTCACTACTTAGTATGAACATTAGCAAGGGGTCTTTTTCGCTATGCGAACTATCCAAAATTCGTGCCATGGGAATTGAAAAATGTAAACCAGCAAATGATTGTAATATGCTTCATCTAAATGATCAGATGTCAATATCAGCAGGGCTGTTAAACACTAGATCTGCCGTTGCCCATGCAACAGAGATCTTGTCACGACCCTCGTCCAAAACGAGTCTGATCCGAGTCAGAAAAGGAGATGAATGGAAAACCGCCTTCCGTACTAAGTACAGCTTGTTTGAATATCAAGTCATGCCCTTCGGGTTATGCAACGCTCCTACGGCATTCCAGTATTTCATGAATGACATCTTAAGGGAGTTAATTGATGTGTGCGCCTTAGTGTACGTAGACGACATCTTAGTATACTCAGCCTCGCAACAAGATCATGTCAGGCACATTCGTTCAGTCCTCACCAAGCTCTGTCAACATCGCTTGTTTGCAAAGCTTGAAAAATGCTTTTTTCACGTCACCGAAGTAGAATTTCTTGGTTTTATCCTTACTTCAGGAGGCATCAGAATGGACGTGCACAAGGTAGATGCCATTCTGAAATGGCCTTCACCGACGTCTCTGAAGGGTTACAAAGCATGCTGGGCTTTGCGAACTTCTACCGCCGGTTCATCCCAAACTTCTCTCAGGTTGTGCACCCAATCACAGTACTATTACGAAAAAACAATAAAAAGTTTGCTTGGACCGAAGAAGCAGAAGAAGCCTTTCAGGAACTTAAACAAAGGTTTACCTCCACTCCAATCCTGCGACATCCTCGTCCAGACTTCCCTTATGTTGTTGAAACTGATGCGTCCAGTCTCGCAGTGGGGGCTGTCCTTTCACAGAAAGAACCGGGAACCGGCCAGCTACATCCTGTGGCCTTCTGGTCGAAAAAGTTCTCACCTCCAGAGATTAATTTTGCCATCACGGTCAAGGAACTCCTGGCTATCAAATCCGCCTTTAAAGCCTGGAGGCACTACCCTCTGGGGGCCAGACACACCATTACAGTCATCACAGACCTCCGAAACCTGCAATATCTCAAAACAGCCTCGCTCCAATTACGGTGGGCCCTTTTCTTCGCCGAATATGATTATGTAATCACATTTTGAACAGGAGTCAGAAACAGAAAGGCGGATGCCTTATCTCGCATGGGCATAGATGAAATAGTATATACAACTCCAGACCCAGTACCTATTATACCTGAAGACAAACTCTTGGGTATCATGACAGCCTTAACACAAGCAGAAATACGAAAAGAAATCCAATGAACAATGAATCCTGATGACTAACTCGCATGGCAAACTCAAGGAGAACAATATACCATCAAGGACCATCTACCCTTTTTTAGGGATAGCCTATATGTACCCAAGAAGGAATTGCAACAGCATATTATTTCAAACTATCACGATTCACTGATCGAAGGGCATCCTGGGATCGCCAAAACCCTAGCTAAGGTGGCGTAAGGACATCAATCAGTATATTCAGTAATGCGGTGTCTGCGCACAAAATAAATCACAGAAACAAAAACCATCTAGTCTCTTACAACCATTGGACATTCCTCCAGTTCCATGTCACACTCTTTTCCTTGACTTCATCACTGATCTACCTTCATGCCAAGGGTTCAACACCATCCTTGTAGTTTTGGACTTATTCTCAAAGATGGCCTATTTTATTCCTTTCAAAGGCCTCCCAGACGCAACCACTTTAGCAAAAGTGTTCCTGGAGGGCGTGGTTAAGCTACATGGCTTCCCTTCAGTTCTGGTCTCTGATCGAGGCATCCAGTTTGTTTCAAACTTCTGGAAAAAATGTTGTGCAATGGCGGAGATCGACGTTCGGCTATCTACCAGTCACCATCCCCAAACGGAAGGCCAAACTGAGAGAACCAATCAGACACTCGAGCAATATTTACGTTGCATGCTACACCACGAACGAAGGAATTGGAAAGACCTACTATGGATAGCCGAATATGCATATAACAATTCTTTGCATTCAAGCACGGGACAAACGCCCTTCTATACCCTTTATGGCAGACATCCACGTACCTCTGAACTAGACCTTCCAGCCAGCTTGGAAATGACAGCGGTAAAGACTCTACACACAACCATTACTCAGGCTTTCAAAAGGGCAAAGGAACACATTATTCATGCCAAAGAAAAACAAAAGAGATTTGCCGACCAACACTGGAAAAAGGCCCCAGATTATCAAGTAGGAGACAAAGTTTGGTTAGCCGCTAAATTCGTACCCATCAAGGGAACTCGGACCTTTCATCCCAGATTCTTAGGACTCTATACCATTAAGGCAATTATCAACCCAGCAGCCATGAAACTGGATTTACCACCTAATCTACACATCCACCCGGTATTCCATGTGTCCCTCCTGAAACCAATGCAACCCGGCACACGGATTGGGACACCACCTAAGCCCATACTTGTTGACGAAGAATCAGAATTCAAAGTCAAAGATATCTTGGACTCTAAATACTCTAGGACCAAGCTATATCATCTCGTCGATTGGAAAGGATTTGGACCACAACATAGATCCTGGGAGCCCAGTGAGAATATCCACACACCACGTCTAATCAGGAAATTCCATTGGAACTTCCCAACCAAACCTGGGCCAGACAGAAGGAACACCATGGGAGGGGCCTTAGGGGGGAGTGCTGTCACGACCCTCACCCAAAACCCCCTCTGGCAAACCCATTGGCCAGATGGAGTCAGGACTCGGGCCTCTAGAGCCTGGCATCCTCTTGAAAAGCCCTCATGGGGCCAGTCCTGGTGCCTATGACGCCATGCTCATACATCATGAAAAAACAATGTGCTTGGGAACTACTTTATTGATTGTCAGCCAACATTGAGGCATCTACATAGGTTGGTTCCTGAGAACCAACCTATGCGGTCTAGTGTTTTGGGTGTGGTAGCCTAGGGACTACTTTACATGGACTATTTTGTTGGGGCTATTTAAAACACACCCGAGCAAGACAACGCGCTTCGTGTTACTTTGCAGCTTGCAGTGTCCAGTTATTCCCTCGAACCTCGGAGAAGCAGAACCTGCAACGAGACAAAAGGAACAACATTAGCAGCAGCATCTTACCTGCAGTCTTCATCTTTAAACACTCACAGCTACTGAGAACAGCTTCCTCGAATCTGCACGCCTCCCGGACAGAACAACCTGAAAGAGTAAGATAGAGGCAACATTAAAGAAAGCAGTAGAGACATTTACAAATTACGAACTGCTCAAAAGGCTTACCTGGCTGGTCGCCTCTCGGCTGGCACCATTCCGGACATTCCACTCGCGCTGAAGAACACTGCGACCCACAAGGAAGGTAAACACAGGTTAGCAAAGGCAAGACTTTGCAGCGCTGCGCATAGCGCTTACTTACCGCATCATAGCACTCTTAATGCGCCATCATTTACCAGTGGGGCTCAACCAAGCCAGTTCACCACGCTGAAGCTCTGCATACCTAAGGGAGAAAAAAGAGACATTTCAAAGAAAGAAAGGCATGCAGGATAGCAACAAAACTAAAGAACAGCAATAAGACCTACCTGAACAATATCAAACAGGCCGGCGTCAGTGAAGTAACTGGACCGCACTCGCCCATGAAAGACAATGCGCCCCTGCAAAGAAGGCAGGACGGAGAGCACGCCTAATTCTACCACAAGGCAGAACCTTCCCCGCAGACCACATCATGGCAAAGCTGAGAAGCATACCAGCGAGTAATCCGGCTGGGTGGCGTCCCTGTGGATATTAACAGATCTGCCTTTTAATTGAGTCTCATAGACTGGATGTGCTATTTACGACTGAGACGTGGTTTACTGATACTTCCCACTCTATTTTTGATAGCCTGGTTGAAGAGGGTTATTCCATTCAATACATCAATAGGTTGAGTAAAGTAGGTGGAGGGATAGAAATCATTTATCACTCTGATCTAAAGTTTGACTACCTCAAATCATTACAATGGGATAACTCTTCAGAGACTGGTGTTATGATCTTTTCCTTAACCCCAAAGTATTCAGTACGAATTGTACTGATGTATAGGCCCCAGGGGTCAGCAGCTGTATTTTCGTAGGGCCTGGATGATTTCTTATTTCTATAGGCAGCAAATACAAGGAATTGCTGTGCATCAGTGACCTTAACATTTGGTTAGAGGATCTCACTAAATCAGATCGGCAATTATGTGGATCATGAAATGGTTTTGAGGATGAATCTAACTCTTTGTCCCAAGGCTATAAAGGACGTCATTACTACGGTGGATGGTACGGAGATAGCCTCCGGGCCAGTAACGCATACCACTCAAGAGGTGACGCTAGTAAGTCAAGATGGACACCATGAGAAGATCGTGTTCGATGTGATCAAGGCCCCTCAGTTTGAGATTACTCTAGGAATACCTTGGTTAGAGAAACACAATCCTCTGATCGATTGGCGAGCAAGAACGGTCCAGTTTCCAGAATGTGTCTCTACTTGTCACCCTCCACCTGGTGTTGCACTGGCAGCAATTTCTTCAGAGACTCCCCAGTTACCTCCCGAATACCTAGAATACCAAGATGTTTTCCGGAAGGATCAGGCTAACTCTCTACCTCCTCATAGGTCTTATGACTGCCAGATAGACCTGATACCTGGATCTACTCCTCCTTGTAGTAGAATTTATGCCCTCACCGAGCCTGAGAACCTTCACCTTCGACAATACCTGGATCAATACCTAGCGAATGGGTTTATTCGTCCTTCCAAGTCCCCTGCTTCCTCAGCTTTGTTCTTCGTTCCAAAAAAAAGAAGGGGACCTTAGAACTTGTATAGATTATCACGCCCTGAACCAGATCACCGTTAAGAATAGATATCCGTTACCTTTGATCCCTGAACTCCTGGACCAAGTCAGAAAAGCATGCATATATACAAAGCTGGATCTTAGAGGAGCTTCCCACTTGGTACGAGTAAAAGAGGGTAATGAATGGAAGACGGCCTTCCGCACCAAGTATGGGCTATTTGAATATCAGGTCATGCCCTTCGGACTTTGCTATGCCCCGGCCGCCTTTCAATATTTTATGAACGATGTCCTCAGAGAGCTCATAGATGTGTGTGTTGTTGTTTACATTGACGACATCCTCGTTTATTCTTCATCGGAAACTGAACATCGGAAACACGTGAAAATGGTCCTCGAGAGATTGCGTCAACACAAACTTTTCGCTAAGTTGGAAAAATGTGTTTTCAACGTGACTGAAGTTGAATTCTTGGGATTCATATTATCACCTGGCGGAGTGCGTATGGATTCAAAGAAGGTCGATGCAGTTCTCAAATGGCCATCACCATCCTCCGTAAAAGGTGTGCAAAGCATGTTAGGCTTCGCTAACTTTTACCGCAGGTTTATCCCCGAATTCTCTCGAATAGTCCAGCCCATCACTGCCTTGTTAAAGAAAAACAAACGTTTTGAATGGTCTACCGAGGCGGAACAAGCTTTCCAGGATTTGAAGACTAAATTTATCTCTGCACCAATCTTAAAACACCTCGCCCCGAACTCCCCTACATCGTGGAAACTGATGCTTCAAGCCTTGCCATGGGGCAGTTCTATCACAAAAGGACCCGGTAACCAATCAGTTGCATCCGTGGCATTTGGTCCCGCAAATTCTCGCCTCCTGAAATCAATTACACGATTACTGACAAGGAACTTCTGGCTATCAAGTCTGCCTTTAAGGCTTGGCGGCATTATCTGCTGGGGGCCGACACACCGTTACTGTGATTACGATCACCGAAACCTGCAATATTTGAAAACCGCAAAAGCCCAATCCTCTAGACAACTCCGTTGGGCATTATTCTTTGCCGAGTTTGACTTCATAATTACCTATCGACCTGGTACAAAGAACGGTAAAGCTGATGCCCTTTCTCGGATGGGAGTGGAAGAACACTTGATCAACCCTAAACCTGTACCAATCATTCCCGAACAAAGAATTCTGGGTGTAATCGCCACAGAATCCATAGAGGAAGTTAAGGATAAAGCCAAGCAACTTGTAACTCCAGCAGACATACAGAATTGGCATCTGCAGGGAAAGGACTTTGCAGTAAAGGACAACTTATTGTATTTCCAAGAACGATTATACCTACCCAGCACAGATTTACAGAAAAAAGTAATTTCTTGTTATCACGATTCTTTAATGGAAGGACATCCCGTATGGCCAAGACCTCAGAAAAGATCAAGCGCTACTTCTGGTGGCCGTCTTGGAAAAAAGATATCAGAGACTTTATAATGTCCTGTGGAGTATGCGCCCAAAACAAGAGTCAAAAGGAAAGACCAGCAGGCCTCTTACGCCCTATTGACATCCCACCTCGCCCTTGGCATACGCTTTCTATGGACTTCATCACCGATCTACCTCCATGCTCCGGATACAATACGATTCTAGTAATCGTGGACTTATTCTCCAAGATGGCGCATTTCATTCCGCTCAAAGGCTTGCCAACAGCAGCAACTCTGGCCCGAGAATTTCTCGAAAACATCGTCCGACTGCACGGTTTTCCTTCGTTCTAATTTCGGATCGAGGTAGTCAATTTATTTCTCATTTTTGGCGAAGTTGCTGTCGGTCGGCTCAAATTGATGCGAGACTATCGACCAGTCACCACCCTCAGACCGACGGACAAACCGAGAGGACCAATCAAACTCTGGAACAGTATTTACGCTGCATGCTGCAACAAAAAACTTGGAAAGACATCCTTTGGATAGCCGAATATGCCTACAATAACTCTGTCCATTCGGGAACTGGGAAAACCCCATTTTTTCTTTTGTACGGCAGTCACCCTCGACCCTCGGAGTTGGATCCCCTCCAAGATCTTGAAACACCAGCAGTAGACTACCTGCATTCTACAATCACCCAAGCCTTTAAGGAAGCTGTTTCTCACCTTCAAAGGGCTAAAGAACAATACAAGAAAGGAGCAGATCAACATCGGAAGGAAGCCCCTCAATATCAAGTAGGGGATCAAGTCTGGTTATCCACCAAATATCTACCTCTAAAAGGGCCACGCACATTCAACCCAAGATACCTTGGTCCCTATTCCATCACTACCATAGTAAACCAGTAGCGGTCAAGTTGGACTTGCCCCCGCACATGAAGATACATCCGGTCTTCCACGTCTCTCTATTAAACCCGTGCAACCTCAAACCCGACAAACTAAATCTCCAAAACCTATCCTAGTTGATGGAGAACTCGAGTTTGAAGTCAAAAGCATTCTGGACTCCAAGATCTCCAAATCTAAACTATTTTACCTAATTGACTGGAAAGGCTACGGCCCCAAGAGAGATCCTGGGAACCTGCTGAATATGTCCACGCTCCTCGCCTAATCAAAAGATTTCACCGAACATTTCCTGACAAGCCAAAACCCCGGAGAAGCCCGGTTTGGGAGGGGCCTTGAGGGGGGGAACTGTCATGATCTCTGCTTCCAAAAGGTCAGGGTTTTCCCCAACTCCCTTGGAAGCAGATCTATAACCCAGGTTCCGAGTGCCAACCAGTCCCAATTGTGACCTTTTGGACCCAGTCCTGGCGCCAGTGGCACCAGGCTCATAAATATGCCCAGTCCATCGCTGGAAGCGCCGGGCTCATAATGCTTGGGTGGCTTACCTGCAGCAGACCATGCTGCTTACTTGCCTGCCAGTTGAGCCTCTGATCCTCTTCTGTTTGGAACTACTTTTCCTGTTGGGTGGGGCAGGAGCCACTCCCTAGATTCAGAACACTGGAACTCTTCTGGAAAGCAGGAACTCTTTCTTACCTAGGCGTGGCTGTGGAAGGAGACACCTAAGCACTACAGGAGGCTATTTAAACCACACCGATGGATGAATCTTGCTTTGCGTTATTCTGAATCCTCTGCAGCAGAACGCTCATCGTGTCTTCTGCATCTGATCCTGGGCCTAAGGAAAAAGGCTTACCATCCTGAATCCAGTCTTCAGCAACACCTATAAAGACAAGAAAGAACAGGTTAGCATTACGGTCTTCAGTGACAGCTCTTCACTTACCTGGTCCATCGGCTGTCACCAACGCCTCGCGCTGCATTCCGGCATCTGAAAGACAAAGGCTTACCTACTCTTCGTGCGCTCCGGAGGTCTTCACACTGCATTCCGGCATCTGAAAGACAAAAGCTTACCAACTCTTCGCACGCTCCGGAGGCCTTCGGCGCTGCATCCCGCATCTGAAAGACAAAACAAGGTGCGTTTAAAGACATTGGGGAACTTTAATACTCACGTGCCATTACTCCTTTCCACATCTAACCCAGTGGGTATTCCGGCACCCTGCAGCCGCCTCCGAACTTGTACCTGCAAAATAAAAAGACAGTTAGAGCGCATCGTGAAACAGGCAACAAGCGCTTACTTACGTGCTTCCAGGCGCTTCTATTCATCACACGGGCTCCATCTTCAACTCACTTCAGCCCGTCATTCGCCATCGCCGGAACCCTGCAAAACAAGAGACATCATTACTAAAGACTTTAAAGACATTAGAATTACTCGAAACTTACCGTTCGTGCAGTAAACGACGGACAGCAGTCCTCTGAAGTCAAGAGGCCTGCTCCCCTTATCCAGTGAAGAAACTGGTTACAGCACCCTGCCCCGAGGCAGATGGAGAGCACAGCGTTCACTTACCTAAGGTGAGAGCGTTAACCTTTGGGGTTCTACAGGAGAAGAGAAAGGGAAGAAGAGAGAGACATTCAATAACCCAGTTCCTACGCCCAGTAAAGACCGGCGCCTCTACGGGAATCAGGTGAGCGTTACATGAGCGTTACAAAAACTGCCTAAACTCACTAAAGGGCCACTTAATAAAGATAAATAACTGACTCAGAGAAAGAGTAAAAATACCTGAAAAAGTTCTACTAATTTGAGAGACTTCTTTAGCCTCAGACCCCTTGCCAAAATTGTCAGGAGAGTAGAACTCACTGATTTGGAAATCCTCGAGGCACTGAATGATTGTATGCCGGTATCAAAACGGAGATGGATAGAAGGTCACCCTGCACAGTCCTCAGTGCCATTAACTGACGACAGTGTAAAAATAACTGAGACTGCTAACAAAGCGAAGGCCCTCAATGTCAGCCGGTCCTGCAGCCTTCAGTCGTGCCTAATGAAACCCCAATATTAGAAATAGTGACGATCTCGTTGCAGGGGAGGATAAATACAGTCCCAAAGGATCTAACAACGATCACCATGCCAAAAGACCAGACTATATCAAAAACTCGCTGTCTAAGACCACATAGAACTCGTCCCTGGTGCAAGAGAAGTTGGCCGTACTTGGCAGTCCTCTAGAGCTGGAAGAAGTTCGGAGAGACCAAAATGAAAACCCAGAACCACATGGAAACCAGGGTCCGCTGGGAGTATGTACCAATGAGTCGACACAAAAAACCAGACCTCAAAGAAAGGGGAGTTCGACATAGGAAAAAACGAACTTTCAGAAACCACGTACTCAACAAGACCTCTGCGATCCATTAAATGTGGCTGGAGGACGTAAAAACTCACTGGGTCTTCATTCAAAGAACACATAGTTATTTTCGGTCCGCTCCCACCCCTCTTTGGACGGATTCACCCTCAAAAGGAAGACATCCAAACTGCACAGAGTCAAATATGGGGGCTACTACGACAAAGAAACCTGACATGCTATCAATAATGTCAACAGTAACGATAGCATTAGCCCTCTTCATGAAGTTTTATGAAGGGGTCAGTGATACTTTGAAAGATCACACATCGATACAGGCTACGTTGCTAGACAAGCTGACCTTAGAAGCCTACATCATGGCCCGGGATAATAAAGAAAATAGACCCCCACAAGAGGGACCAACCGGATCCATGGGAGGCCTACAAGAACAAATAATTGAACCAGTGAACAACAAAGCAATAGGGTCACAAACAATTACTACGATTGATCTAACCATGAGTTCCAGAGAAAAATCTACAACAAGAAATAAAAAAAAAATTAGGAAAAATCGGAGAGGCTAATAATCTCCAAAACATTGGAACCAGTGTTTATACTAAACAAGCCCCGTAAAGATCCGCCTAAAGAAAGGACAAAAACGTTAAAGAAGGCACATAGAAGTGAGACGTCAGAATCGCCGTCAGAAATTATAACGGTGGTTTCAACTATAGCCAGGAAAAAATCACCGAAAACAGTAGATGAATTTCTGGAGTGTGACGCCCTGATGAACATGAGTCTACACCTTGATGATAAAACACCCCCAGTAGAGAGGGACGAAAAGGCGAGAGAGCAGCCTCAGGGTCACACAAGAAGGACCAACTCTTCAACTCAGAAAAAGAGATGAAACGAAGAAAGAGAAAACGGTAGACAAGACTAAAAGGAAAGAGATCTAGTAAACAGTGGGAACGGCAATACCACGCATGAAAACCATGCAGACCCTTCTAATAAATCAAAGGTCCCGAGGATACATGAACCCTGCAGAAAAGACGGGGGCTATATGGTGCAACATCAGGAGAGTCACGCAAAACCTTCTACACCGTATAGAGAAAATAAAAAAAGCATTAAGCCTCACAGAGTACCATCCGATTACTGGAATCTCCCTATTAGGTCTTCAAGAATCAACTATATCAGAAAAATAGAGAAGTACAACAAAGACTCAGAAAAAGGATTCCACTAGATGGACTCTAAAACTGGAACAAATTGAGGGAAACGAAGATAAAGTCATCCTTAACCGAAGTTCGGTACTAGCCTTGTTTAGCTATATTCTGACTTTATACAGCATAAAATCTGACAACTTACTCATCCGAGCCATAGGCAGGGAAAGCTTTTGCACACCTATATATTGCTTCTTTATCTGTCAAACGACAACTAAAAGAAGAAACCAATAGCCTACTGAAAATGGGCTATGACCTTACTGAATCGCCTAGAAAGGTCATCTTGAAGTCAAGAACAAACTCAATTACTTGTGAAACTGGCACAAGACAAAGGCGAGAAACAAAAGAGAAAAGGTACTACAGGGAAAGAAGGTGGGAGCCTAAAAAAGACTTCTTAAGAGAAAACAAGGACAGCAGTGCTCATGGAAATTCAAAAGACCGTCGTAGAACAAAGCAACCAAAGCACTGATCAAATGGGCGAAGCCGCCAGATCTCACCAGTTGAAAATAGAAACAGAGGAAAAATGGTTAAGAAATTCAAACGAGCTATGTCTCCGGTCCAGTGTGAAACCATAAGAACAAACACCACAATAAGATTAGGGAAACAGGACATGCGTGAGAATCTTGCTAAAAAAATCTTTGGTACATAGCCTGTGGGCCTGGTTATCGAAAGATTTATCAACACAACAAAAAAGATAGCAACCCTTGCCCTCTGAGCATGGCAACCACTGCATACAACTTTAAAGAAGCCAACAAGAGAAATGAAGCTATGCTCATGGAACACAAGGGGTCACGTCCATCTGACAGCTCCAAGTGATATAAAACTGGTGGAATATGATATCCTCTGCCTGCAAGAGACTTGACTGATTGAGCTTCCATCTCTCGACGGCTATGAAGTCTTCCTAGCTCCCGCAAAAAAGGACCCGCAGGGTCGGCCTTCTTCAGGAATTCTGACGGCCATACGTTATGGCTGTGGAATATCATCTGCGGAAGTATTGATAAGTAATCAATCTTTACTAATGATCAAAGCAGAGTGGACAAACCCAGAAGACAACAAAATAAGGGAAGCAAAGTCAATAATTGTGATTATGAACACTTACTGGAATCCAACTACAATGGACTCTTGCCATTTTCTTGGGATGCTTGAACACGCAATTGACGAGGCAACGGCAGAACATCTGGCTCCATCTTTATTGATATGCGGCGACATTAATGCAACTTGCAACCGGAAAAAAGATACAGATCACTCAGTCATCAAGACATCAGCGGAAGACAAAAGAGGAGCAGCATGGGAAAAACTGTTGACATCACGTGATCTCTACAACATAGGTGAGGTGCTACCAAATGAAAATACTTTACCAACATGGGAACGTGAAGCATCCAGTGCAACGATTGACTACATCTTTGTATCAGGCCACCTAGCACAAACAATCACCTCGTTTGAGACGGCCCGCACTGCTTCAAGTGACCACAAATTACTGCATATCACCTGGCAAATTAAACAAACCAAAATTATGAAATCTATGGCACACTTGGAGACAAATACCCAAGGTTCAAGGCTAAAAATGTCAGTTGCAGGAATAAATGACTTAAAGCTCAAATACCTAGTCCAAGATCACCCTGCAGCCACAAGACAGATCGACTACTTACCGTTGCTTGAGATCTACAAAACGACAAGGGGTAAACAAAACAGCGTAGGGCCTAAAAAGCATGTGTTCGACAAAACTTTGGCTAAAAAAAGGAAAGAGCTAAGAAAAGTGAAGAGGAAAGCCAAATTCCTCGGCCCTATAAAGACAAATCAGACAGTGATTGAGGCCACCCGGAGATACAAATCATGGCTCAAAAATCATCGGATTGCGCTATACCAGCAAGGCGCAGAGTCCATCCAAATAGCCATACGGGGAAATAAAAGCAGAGAATTTTGGTCTCCCCTAAATTCAACTAGTCCAAAAGAAGAAATATATATACTAAACAGCATAGGTGAAGCATCATGGGTGAACTTCTTCAGAACCTTGTTCTTACCGCCTAAAAACAATTTGATTGCTAACCAGAGCATGGATTCGGCAGATTGGGCCCGCTTGGATGACTGTGAAGAAATAACTCGGCTGATCAAGACCCTCAAGAATTCTAGAGTGCCAGGGCCCGATGGAATTACGAACATGGACCTAAAGGCACATCCAGAAGAATGGGCAGCTGTTCTGAGTGAAATATTTCGACGATGTGCAGAATTAAAATTAGTCCCGCCATCGTGGAAGTCAGCAATGGTGGTGCCAGTTTACAAAAAAGGGAAAAAGAGCGATCCGGCAAACTACCGCCCGATCGCTCTGCTGGACTGTCTTGGAAAGGTGTTTGGGTCTCTGCTCCTAAATGAATTCAAAGCATGGGCAAAGACAGCACCATGCGAGGATTTTTTACAAACAGGGTTCAAGAAAAATCTAGGACCATCAGCCAACATTCTGACAATAAACATCTTGATGCATAAAGTCCTAGAAGGAGGACCCCGGATCGCTATAGTTTTTCTGGACCTCACCCAAGCATATGACCGTGTGGACAGGTCACTCCTTTGGGAGAAATTATCGGCTTGGAATTGTCCATCTTCACTTCTGGCACCTATCAAAGCTTTGTACTCAGATAGAAACATGAGAGTGCGATTAGACCAACAAGGCCTACTCTCTGATCAAATACAGACGCAAAGACGAGTTAAACAGGGATGCCCATTGGCACCGGCCCTGTTTCTTGCATTCCTAGGAGACATCAAAAACTCAGAAACGGAATTCCGTAGCTTCCCACCAAAAATGGGAAAAACTCAAATAAACAGACTTCTGTACGCAGATGATTTGATACTCCTAGACTATACACCGATAGGGCTGCAACGTCAACTTAGCAACCTACAGACATATATGAAAAAATAAAACCAAATTCATGACCGTGTCTACAGGTTAAAAAAAAGGAAAAAATAAAACTAGCTTTGGACGTAAGAAGGATTGACAATGTTGTTGAGTTCAGATACCTGGGAGTGACATTAGACTCCAAGAACGAGACAAGTATGCAAAGATTTCTGAAAGAAAAAACTAAAAAACGAACAGCTCAAGGTTGTGCAAATGACAGGAAATTCAGCCGATTTTCTCTGATTCCTGTGACAAATCTTTACAAAATGAAGGTTGTTCCAACACTGATTTACGGAGCAGATGCGATGCCCAATATTCTCTATGGCCTACTCTGGAGGCTCGATTCTGGAGAAAAGTACTAGGACTCCCAAATTGTGTCTCAATAGTTTGCATTAGAAAAGAACTAAGGCTACTTTCTCTTGCGCTTGCAGCCTCAGTCAAATGTAACTCTTTGATGCATTATGCAATCTTATTCTACAAGAAAGTATGGACTTAAGTTGTAAGATGTTAAACAGGTGGACACAACAGAACCTGCAAACCTTACACAAGGTTGCCTTAGATGAAGAGATACTTAAAACCAACCCAGTGAAGGTTCTGAATAAAGCAACAGAGCTTGATTGGATCAGGACTGGTGAAAAAGCAGCCACCAATAAAATGACGCAACATCTTCCCCTGAATCCCAGGAAACTGAATGAGTTACAACCTTTCATAAAACAGTTTCCCTCAAAACAGGCAAGAAACATGTTACTAAGAGCAAGACTGAACCTCTTACGTACCAATGAAATATTATCCATACGGGGGTTGGCCATCACCAACGGCTGCAGATTCTGTGGTTTACCTGAAGTGGTGGAGTCTATCCGACGTTTACTCCTCTCTTGTTCAGGTACTTCGAGGATAAGAGCACTCTACTTTAGGCACTTAGTCTCGGACTTTGCTTTACGAGACGAAGATCTTTGCTGGTCAAGAATGATGATGGGAGACAATAACTGGTGGCTATTGGCAGCATATAACATCTTACAACACATCCAAAACTCTTTTCCCACGTCAAAAGAACCAGCAGATGACTGATGAGTGATGATTGATTGCCTTAGATAGAGTGCTTTATGTCTAAAGCTCCATTGGTCAGACTGTTCTTTTTCTGCGTCTTCAAGACTAAAGACTCAAGAGTTAAAGATTTTCCTTTCTTCTGTTACTCTTTGTAAAAATGTAATTGATTAAAATACAAATTTTAAAAAAAAGATTTTACTGCCCTTTTTCCAAATTGAAACCCACAAATGATTCTTTCTTTCCAATCCTGGCTCTAGTCGCTAAACAACTCTTTTTGGAACGTACTCCTTTTATGACTAAGTTATTAACCTTTGACTTAATCAGGGGACAGTCTCTGATGCCTTGGAATTATCGATTGTTTCCCCGTTATTGAAAAGAGTTAGTTTAGACCCGGAGGATTATAATAACTTTCGGCCAATTGCCGGTCTTCCTAGACCAGGTAATAGCCTGGAAAAGGTGGTCACTGAACAATTACAGTACTATGTCAAGTACCACTGTCTTCTCCATCCCCTGCAATCTGTTTTTCGTCCCCTACACGGGATAGAGACGGCATTGATGGTGGTTTGGGACAAGATGTTACAAGCTGGGGATGCAGGTAAACTCTCCCTGCTTGTGATGCTCAACCTCGCAGCCGCATTTGATACAGTGGACCACGGTATCTTGTTGGACCATATGAAAAATCTTGTGAATGTGGACCCCTGTGCATTACAGTGGTTGACATCATCTCTTACTGGTCATCAACAACGTGTTCAGGTCGAAGGCTTTCTTTCAGAAATTCTCTTCCAGTGCTGTGGTGTGCCGCAGGGATCGGCACTTTCTCCACTTCTTTTTAGTATCTATCTTCATGCCTTTATGGATATCTTGGAGAAACATCATCTCAGATTTCATTTGTGTGCTGGCAACCCTCAGTTATATATTAGGCTTGATGATGTGGAGGAAGCTATTGCCCTGGTTAGCATGTGTTTGGAAGAAATAGAAACCTGGATGGAAAGAAATTTGTTACAGCTTAATCCAAAATAAATTGAGGTGATTTTGTTTGGTCCGACGCATCTGCTTGAAGGAAATAGATGCCCCCTCCACCCCTCTTTCTGGGAACTAGCCTTAAATACACCACCAAAGTAAAGAATTTCAGCTGCATTTGGAACAGTGACCTGGTATGTAATGCTCAGGTTTCAGCCAAAGTCCAATCGGTCTTCTGTAACATCCGCTTTTTGCATCAAGCACTACCTTATGTCCCTACCACTGATCGTGGCCTGGTGGTCGGGGCTCTAGTCAATTCCAATTTAGATTATTGCAATGGGCTTTTGGCTGGAGCGCCAGGCAAAAAAATCCACCACCTTCAAAAAGTGCAAAATGCGGGTATAAGACTGGTCTTTAATGTAGCTAAGAACTCTCCCATTTCTGGTCTCCGTCGATCATTGCATTGGCTAGCAGTGGAAAACCGGATTAAATTTAAAATTGGGTGTTTGGTCTATAAATGTTTGACTGGGCTGGCACCTTGTGTGTTGGCCTGTTGTGGGGGCCGGTTTCGCCTGCCGGCGCAAGGGGTTGGAGGGTTCTGGTTGGTTTACCAGCCAATCATGGAGCTGCAGAACCAGGGAGCCTGGTGTGCATGGAAACATGGTGGTGGCCATCTTGGAAGTGTTCAGTTGGCCTCCAAAACAAGTGCTTCTTCCAGGGTAGATGGTGGTGCTGGTCTCCCTGTGAGGAAGGGGGTCTTGTGTCGCAATGAGACCGGCATAGACTGCTGGTTGAGGCCTTGTGTGTTGGACTTCTGTGGGGGTCATCTTTGCCTGCCCGTACAGGGGGTTGGAGGGTTTTGGTGGTTCACCAGCCAATCATGGTGCTGCAGGCCCAGAGAAGCCTGGGAGCCTGGTGTGCATCGAGGCATGGTGGCAGCCCTCTTGAAAGGTTCGACTGGACCTCCAGTCCCTGTGCTTCTTCCAGGGCAGATGGTGGTGCAGGTCTTCCTTTGATGAAGGGGACCTGTGTCACAATGAGACCAGCGGTTCTTCGTTTCCCACCCGTTTATGCAGTAAAGTCAAATAACTAAACAGCCGATAGGTACGCAAACGTTCACCAGTAGCAATCCAAGCACTAATTCGGATTTTCCACTTAACCTTCCCTGGATTAGACATTAGCATCTCAATTGATAGATCTAAATCCGCCATCTGCTTCTGACAATACTCATAAAACTCACAACTGAGTGCCCTCTTTCTTGGCATGCTTCGTCCAAAATTAGTATAAAGTGAGTCAGAGCCGGAAGACAACATTTTCAGAGAAAGAGTTAGTTGCTTCCAAAAGACTCAACTCTTTAAAGATTGAAGGCCCCAACTCGCAACGAATGGCTGCAAGGGGTACACATTCTGGTAAAAAGTATAACACCTTCTTCCGTATCAGTGCTTTGCACTTGTCCATTTCCTCCATAAGCCATATGGGTAGTACCTCCATTCCAAACAGGAGCTTAGGAACCACCTTCCCTCTAGAAAACTTAAAGAGGGGCAACAAGGTAAACTTCCCATACTTCCTATCAAGAACTCGCATTTGGCATGCCCGTTGCATTGCCCTACTTCTCTGCATTTTCCTTACGAAAGTTGTATGGGCCACATCAGTGTGGGCGCATCCAAATAAACTAGCTGGTCAACTATCTCAAGTCGAGTATTATTTACAGACCACACACAATTTCTAGATATCCCTTTACTCCGGCTAATCTTTAAAACATTTGATTTCGCTGAATTGATCTTTAATCTATTTGTGGCCATATAATAATCGATAGCACCGAGCAACCAATGTAGGCCTGACTGGAGTTTTATTAAATTAAATAAAATCATCTGCGTAGTCTAGCGAAATTATCTTTAAATGCCCAATGTGAGATGGAACAAAGGAGGCCTTCTCCAGGCATTCCACTATGTCAGTGACATACAGATTATAAAGGCAGGGGGACAAAACAAACCCCTGTCTTAGGCTGGCATATGTCAAGATCTTCCTAGTGAAGCGGCCCTCCCTATCCTTCTAACCTGGATAGATGTTCCCTGGTGCAGATGTATAAGGATCTTCATCAAACCTTGGTTCAGACCCCAACGGTCCAATTTTACCCACAACAGATTTCGAACCACTAAATCAAAAGCAGCTGTTCAGTCGAGTGAAGCTGCAGATGTGGGATAAGCCGCTACTGCCCAGGACATCTTCAGAATGCATAATATAATAAAACCATTACAATCCACCCCAATTTGTCTCCTTAACCCTGTCTGATAAATGTTTAATATTCCGCTTACCCATGTCTCCAGTTCTTCCAATAACAAAGCAGCAAACACTTTGCCGTCCGCATCGAGCTAAGTGATTGGCTGGGAGGCCGGGCCGGTATGCAACATGGGCAAGGAGCGGCATGAGGATTAGCATGGACCAAACTACAAGGTAAAATAATAGTCTTGGTTCTGAAGGAGGAGAGGAATCGTGGCTACGTCTCGATCACATTCCTTGTACCAAAGCCGAATGGGAAATGTCGATTGGTTCTAGTTTTGAAGAATCTGGAGCAGCTTGTGCACTTGAAGAAGCGTAAAATGGAAACATTACAGTATATAATTTCAATGATCAGAGATGCTGATTTTCCAGTATCAATAGATGTCCAGGACGCATATTTTCAGTTGACTATACGCAGAAATTCCAGGTTATTCCAGAAGTCTTCTTCGATAGCAGATTCTCATTGGAAATTCAGGGTGACCATATTGGGAATGAAGATGGATCCATGTATCTTCACCATGGTGTTGAGTCCAGTTTTGAGTCCAGTGGTGGCAGCACTTCCCATGATTTCCAGTATCGAGATGATTGGATGAGCAGAGCTACAACAAAGAATCTACTGAAGGCACGCACAGAAGAACCATGCAGGTTTCCAGCATCTCTAGGTAAGCTGATAAACCACAAGAAGTTCCAATAGGAGCCATGGTAACACCTGGAATTAATTGGGTCCAGATTCTGGGCAGGTCCACAAGGGGATTGGCATCCTTCTGGGCTGAAAGGCACTGCCTGCCAAAACAAGACATTGGTAGGGAAGCAACATGGGCAGACCCTAACACGTTTGTGAGACATTGTAGACTGAACATTACTGGTCTCAGTGCTAAAACCTTTGGCACAGGGGTCTTCAGTGACAGTGGTGGGGTTTGACTTGGTGAATAAGCGTCAGTGACGTGTACTAGCAGCATTGATAAGTGGTTGAGGTGCTTTCATGAACCCATGCATCTCTAAAAGCGTTGGTAAACCCCTCAAGTAAGTCCTGGGGCGAGGAAGAGGGATGTGCAGTTAGTGTGGGGATCACTTACCGGTAATCTTCATTACTCCTAGATCCACTCTTCCTCTTCACAATAATTACAGCCTGCATCCCCCTGTCTGGGATGCTGCATAGGTCCAAGTTGAGAAATGTATACTCCCGAAGGAGGAAGAAGTGAGGTTTACAAAAATCCTTAAGAACAAGAAATCCTGTCATGAAGGCTGGTCCCTCACAAGTAAGTACTGTGATGAGGAAGAGTACAACTTGGGGTAATGAAGATTACTGATAAGTTATCCCCATATTTCTCAGCTGTTGCCAATTTATGGCCAGGCAGTACCAATATGGCAGTGCCTGGAAAATGCCCATCCCATGCCTACACAAAAGGCAACATTGTTGACTTTCCCCCTATTTGTTCAATGAGGTCATGGGCCTTTTGAAATATCCCCATCGGGCCTACAGTAGCCCAGAAAAAGGGAGGAGATTTGTCATTGTGATTTGCAAATGGCTTTCAGCCAAAGGCCTCCAAGAACTTTAGTGTCTGCTGAACGAACAGATCCTGTAATAAGTGCATCTTGGGAGTCCTTTACCAAAATCGTGTTACCCATGTGTGCAAAATCTCTTGCTTTAAGCAAACGCCCCAGCGTTTGCAGGTAATCTTCACCAACATGATGTCACACACATATGTGCAGAAGCTCTTGCTTTTAACATGGACAACCATGCATGTTGGGGGTGTTTTACCAAAATGGAATCACCCCTGTGTATGTTGGTAGCCTTTGCCAAGTTGGAGTCAGGCAAGTGAGCAGAATCTATTTCTTTTAACAGAGAGCCCTATGTATGTTGGTAGCCTTTCCCAAGGTGGAGTCAGACATGTGGGCAGAATCTCTTCGTTTTAAACATAAGTCCCAGTGTGTATGCTGGGAGGGCTTTACCAAGATGGAGTCACCAATGTGTAAATAATCTATTGCTTTTAACAGAGGACACAGTGTATGTTGGTAGCCTTTGCCAAGATGGAGTCACCCATGTGTGCAGAGTCACTTGCCTTGAAGAGAGAACACAGTGTATGTTGGTAGCCTTTACCAAGATGGAGTCACTCATGTGTAAAGAATATCTTGCTTTTAACAGAGGACACAGTGTATGTGTATGTTATTTATTTATTTATAGCATGTATGTAATGCCCAATACCCTGGGGTATCACAGCATTTGTACCAAAAACAATGGACATCAAATGTTCAGTAGGTTACATCATAGAACGAAGATATAGTAGTACAGATAAGGTGGCAGAAAGTAGTTGGCATTGGTAGCATTTGCCAAGATAGAGTCACCCATTCATGTGTACAGAGTCTCTTGCTTTTAACAGCATATACTGTGTCCTCTCTTAAAAGCAAGAGACTCTGCACACATGGGTGACTCCATCCCGGAAAGGGCTACCAACATACTCTGTGTTCTCACTGTGTATGTTGGTAGCCTTTTCCAGGATGGAGTCACCCATGTGTGCAGAATATCCTGCTTTTATGAGAGAGGACACAGTGTATGTTGGTAGCCTTTTCCAGGATGGAGTCACCCATGTGTGCAGAGTCTCTTGCTTTTAAGAGAGAACACAGTATATGTTGGTAGTCTTTGCCAATATGGAGTCACCCATGTGTGCAGAGTCTCCTGCTTTTAAGAAAGGACACAGTGTATGTTGATAGCAATTGCCAAGATCAAGTCACCGGTGTGTGCAGATTGTCTTGCTTTTAAGGGAGGACACAGTGCTTGTTGGTAGACTTTACCAAGATAGAGTCATCCATGTGTGCAGAAGCTCTTGCTTTTAAGAGAGGAAACAGTGTATGTTGGTAATCTTGAACAAAATTAAGTCACCCATGTGTGCAGATTTTCTTGATTTTAAGAGAGGATACAGTGTATAGGGTATATCGGTAGCCTTTTCCAAGATGGAGTCACCCCCATGTGTGCAGAGTCTCTTGCTTTTAACAGAGAACACTCCCATGTGTGAAGAATCTATCGCTTTTAAGAAAGGACACAGTGTATGTTGGTAGACTTTGTCAAGATGGAGTGACCCATGTGTGCAGAGTCTCTTGCTTTTAACAGAGGGCACAGTTTATGTTGGCAGCTTTTGCCAATCTTTTTGTGGACCCTGAACGGGGACCCAAACTAACAGGAGGTTTGCTGTTCACTCAGCGTCTTCCACACTTTGCTTCTTTAGCAGTCTTTAAAAGTTCACTGCATATGCAGCGTCTTTTTCTCCCCTCCTTGAACATTGCACTGTTCAGAAACTTTAACTACAGGCGAGCTGCGAAAACCTTGCTAAAACAGAAGAATCCCTGGGAGTACACTTGCAGAAGCAAGATACAAGGCCAGTACGAGCGAGTGTGGGGGAAAAACAAACAAAGCGCCCAGATGCAGGTTGCCGTGTCATTTTCAGCTCTGCAGGCCTAATAATCATGGGTCCCAAGCAAATATCACGGGAACCTCCAACACCTTCCCAGAAACCCAAATCACCCCACTTGCTAACAGCCATGGAGGCAGCGGGGCATTACGGATGGGCCTGGGTCAGAGAAAATATGTACGGATTACCAAAAGAAGGGGTCCCCATACCAACCAGTCAAGAGGACGAGACAACACCATCAAAGAGAAGGAAGTCTACAGAAGGCATGGGAAAAGGTAACAAAAAACTGTCTAAATTATATGAGAACATGAGTGAGATGCAGCAATTATTGCTAGAAATTAGGGGCAAACAAACACTTCCCACAGCCGAGTCCAGACACACAAACCCCACCATACTACTAATACCGGACATCACGGTTACCACCCCCCACCAGCAACAGCTACAACAGCACTAGTCCCAGCAGCACCAATAATACAGGTGCCAACAACACCAACAGCAGCCATCACAGTTTTACCTACGCCAACAATGGCAGCTCCTGACACAATGGGTGCTTTAAAAGCATGGACAATCTCCAATACAAATACACCAGGACAGACAGGAGCGAGCAACAATAACCCACCGGACACGGTAATAATTAGTAGTACCCAATTAGACCTAAAACTTTAATCTTTTCAAACAGAAATATTGAACAGATACAAAAGGTGTTTGGCATGGAACATTGACATTACAATCAAAGAAGCCATATGGGCGAAAGAGTTAATTGAAATCTTTTCATTTATATAGAAGCCCAATGCAAAGGGAAAGATGCTTTTAGGGATCCATAAAAGATAGAGGAGAAAGCCATAGCCAGAAACGCCCAGGTAGAACAGAATTGGGACAACTGGCTACAGGCTTTCGCCATCTTGGCAACTATTTATGAAGAAAAATTCCCCAATGATGGCAGAAAATTATGGGCATACGTGGATATTATCAGAGAAGTAAAAATCGCTCAAAAAGGGAAAACTTGGCTAGCATATATTAGGTTCAGGAGAAGCATGTCAGAGAGGCCAGCCATAGAATGAGATGAGGTCCAGAACGATTTATACATGTTAAACGCGGAGCCTCCTTCAGAATAAGAGACTGCACAGACAACCCCCAATAATAGCCAAAACTCACAGGGCCCCAGATTCTCCGATAATGAAAACCACTAAAAAGGTGAACAGCCCTTTCAGAAGAATCAGCTATGGGTGGCTAAGTCTAATACCCACAGGCAGAACAAAAACCACTCTCAATAAGCCAACATTCCATGTAAGAACTTTGGAAAAAACCTGCCTGTGAACATGGGGAAAAGAATGCTGGTACAAACACACATGCACAAACTGCAACAGTGACCACGCAGCAGGCAACTGCACCAGACTGCCAGCCAAAAATACACAAGAGTAGCATCAAATGCACCCCGCCAACCCTATGTTTGGCACCATGCCGCACCCCCATCAATCCAAACAATTTTAGAGAGGCTCTCATGGATTACTCAGACATAGAAACCAGCGAAGCAATCCGGCTGGGTTTCACCAAAGGTTTTGTCATCCCGTTCAAAGGCATCAGGTCTCAGAATGTTCCAAATAACCTGAAGTCAGCCAGGGACAACCCGCAAATGGTGGAAAGCAAAATTAAGAAGGCATTACTACTAGGCAGGATTGCGGGACCTAGGGACCACATGCCTCTCAAAGAGTACTTAATATTGCCCCTAGGACTGGTCCCCAAAAAAGAACCTGGGAAAATTAGGCTAATTCATCACCTATCCTATCCCAAAGGCCAATCGCTAAACGGCGGCATTCCGCACACGGAATCCGCGGTATCATTCACACCCTTTCAAGAGGCGGTAAGACTCATGCAGGAATGTGGCACGAAGGCCCTGATGGCCAAACTGGACATTGAATCTGCTTTCAGATTACTGCCAGTTCACCCAGACTCCCAGCAATGGCTAGGTTTTACTTTAAAAAACAAATTATATGTAGACAGATGCCTCCCGATGGGATGCGCAGTATCTTGCGCTCTATTTGAGCAATTCAGCTCATTTTTTCAATGGGCTTTCCAAAACCAGAGACCAGGGACCAGGATAGTGCACTACCTCGATGATTTCATGGTAATGGGGCCAGCAAATTCTGAGGAATGCAGCAGAGCCACGACGAAGTTAGAAGAAATGGCCGTACAGTGGGGCATCCCCCTGGCAGCAGAAAAAACGACCAAACCAGCCACCAACATAATTTTTCTAGGCATTGAAATAGCCTTTGCAAGGGGCCTATGCAGAATTCCGAAAACAAAAATAGCAGAACTACTGGAGAAAATACAAAGCCTGATGACAAAAGACAAAGGCACAGTAAAAGAAATTCAGTTATTAGCAGGAAGCCTCAACTTCGCAGCCAGAATCATCCCTCAGGGGAGGGTATTCTCCAGAAGTCTGGAGCTAAAAATCAAATCTTACACCAAACCCCACCTGCACATCCGACTAGGCACAAAGGTGAAACAAGATCTGGAAATTTGGGGGAATTTCCTTAAAGATTTTAACGGGACATCACTTTGGCGTACGCCATTGAACACATGGACAAAAATGGTCCTTTTCACCGATGCAGCCGGGAGCAGGGGGTTTGGAGCCATACTAGACTCAGAATGGGTGGCAGGACACTGGCCCATAAAATGGCAAGCGGCAGGTTGGACAAAAAATATCACCCTCCTAGAAATATTTCCCATCTGGCTTACTTTACACATCTGGGGCAGGCAGCTAGCTAACACAGAACTCTTGGTCTGGTGCGACAACATGGCCGTGGTAGGCTCCATAAACAGAAGAGCCACTAAATGCCCTTTAGTGCTGAAAGTCCTACAAGCCATTACAGCGGTCACGCTACAAGAAAACATTGTGGTCAAAGCAAAGCATATCGATGGAGCAGACAATATATTGCAGATGCTTTATCCTGCTTTCAGTGGCCAAGATTCCGGGAGCTAGCGCTGCACGCCCACGAACAGATGACGCCAATACCAGCAGAATGCTCGGCAATAATGGGAATACAAAAATAACGGCATCAACACCAGCGCCAAAGAGCAATGGCCGGGATGTCCAACATGATACAGGCACCTTTAAAACAGGTGCCAACAACTTGCTGCCCACAGACAATACAAACCCTAGCTCAGGGTTCTTAATAGAGATGGCAGAGAAAGCACTGGCAATCACTACTGCAGCTCAGTACAGTAAGTGTTTTTCTACAAACTGGTAAAAATAGCAGACCAGTTGGAAGGCATATGCTGGCACTCATATGAGATCATATTATTCAAAACAGCATTTTTTCTGGCCTACTTTTGGGCTTTCCGGGTGGGAGAGCTCATCGCCTCCAGCACCAAGGCCACAAAGGGTCTAGGTGTTATGGAGTTCAGGGTAAGACAAGACAGTGTCAACATAGAAATCCAACAGTCGAAAACTGGGGCCAAAAGAACCATCAATATTTGTTGGATTGATGAAGTAACAAACTGCCCAGTATGTATTACCAACCTTTATTACGCACAAACGCCCAAGGAGGGGGGGGGTTTAATCCACAAGGACGCTTCGGCAATAAGCCGCTACCAATTTAAAGGGGTGCTGACGAAAGCAGTCAGCAACGCAGGGTGGGACGCCAAGGGCTTTGGCACCCACTCTGTTAGAATAGGTGCTGCCATCTCAGCATTGCAGGGAGGCCTGGCACCACTACAGCTAAAAAACATATGGGGATGGAAATCAGATTGCTACAAAAGATACATCAGACCACAGCTAATATATCCATCCCCTTTCATTTTTCTTTCTCCCGCCCCCCTCCTGCAGAACCAACAGGCGAAGGGAGGACCTCACTCAAATCAGCATGGATCGTCAGCCACTCATTCGTCTTCAGGACAGGCCGATGGGCGGAAGAAACCAAAGAAGGTCCCCCCTTTAGAAACACCATTGCCTCATGGTGGGGTTACAGAGGCCTTTGGTGGGCTGACATCCACGAACCATTAGCAGAGTTGGTCGCATACAGAGACCCACCAGAATTTCTGACAATATATCTATGGGTCAATGATCTGGTTAACACAGGAAGGAGAAACTTATTCGAGGAAATCTGCTCCTCCCTAGCGGGCATTTCCCACAACTGGAGGGAAACAGAAATATACTTCTCGGCCATCCTACCCAGAAAGAAATGGCAGGGGGCCAACTGCTACAAATCCATAGACATTGCTAGAAGAAAACTCAATAGGGGGCTAGAGAAATTCTGCGCAGCAAGAGGGCTGGGCTTCATAAAACACCCGGCCATTACCCTGAGTGACACAGATCTTTTTCACAAAGACGGCACTCACTTATCAAACCAGGGCATGGAACATTTCTTTCGAGAAATTACTACAACCCTGGCCTTCTCGGGCTGTTACTAGGAGATACTTTCGGGGGAACACGGTCAGCCGGTAACCTGCCCGTGTGTGGCGGCACAGGCCAGAGGGGGTAACCGCAGGACCCGGTGCCCAAAAGTATGATATTATGATATGTGATTATTGTTATCTCCATAACCATATCTGCACAATAAAATCCTACAGCTGTTTATTGCCAACACTTGACAAAATGTTGTGAGACAAAATATTTCGGGTGAGGGTTCGGGGTCGGCGAATAATGGTGCATACATATGGGTTCATCAGTTATGGGCAATTCCGCAGGGCCGCCCAAGGCGATGCAGGGTAACTGATGTTACCATTCAGCAGGCCAGGAGAGGGGCAGCTGCCGCCCCCACACCTGCTTCT
The DNA here is from genome assembly GCA_002915635.3 of Ambystoma mexicanum. NCBI lineage: Eukaryota > Metazoa > Chordata > Amphibia > Caudata > Ambystomatidae > Ambystoma > Ambystoma mexicanum. Next base: position 993,127,505 of record CM030325.1, read on the forward strand.
CTCTCCCAAAAACTACAGAGACATGCAGTCTCTGTCACACAAAGCTAAGGAAGGGTGAGGTGTGAACAATCGCCTCACCCTTCCTCCAAGCAACAAGGTGCTAAGCACCTAAGGAAAACCAACAGTCAGGCAGGGCCCAGGTTCAAAGACCTGCTCTCTCCCAGGGGGCCAGACATGTCGGCTATCCGGCCGGGGCCTGGCGCACAGCCCCCACTACTATACACATCAAAGACCCAGGGCTCCCCTGGGTCTTATAAATAAGAACAGAATGCTCTAAGAAAACAGAATCTGTTTGTGGTCCCTGAACGGAGACCCAAACTAACAGGAGGTCCGCTGTTCACTCAGCGTCTTCCACACTTTGCTTCTTTACCACAAAACCCTCCCACCCCACAAATAAGGGAGAAGAACAAAGGAAAAGAAGTACAGGGCACTGTACGGTGTCCACAACAAGTTGTGGGACATGAGAAGGCGGCACGGGCCAGAGGGGGTAACCTCAGGACCCGGTGCCCAAAAGTATGATATTATTATGATATGTGATTATTGTTATCTCCATAACCATATCTGCGCAATAAAAATCCTACGGCCTTTTATTGCCAACACTTGACAAAATGTTGTGAGACAAATTATTTCGGATGAGGGTTCGAGGTCGGCCAATAATGATGCATGCATATGGGTTCATCAGTTATAAAGGATCCTAGGGCATGTTGGGTGGGATGCTCAAGATATCAGAGACCATGTCCATGAACAATTTCCCTTAGTTTTAACAAAGATCATCCAGCCTTTACCAGGCCATTCCCATCCATTATTTGGCCTCACTTAGTATAAGCAAAGTGCAACTGCATGGTGAGTTCCCAGTCCAAGATGGAGGCACACATATATTCAGCATCCATTGGCTTTACCAAATTCGTGGTGAAAGTTGGGAGCCCATTATAAAGTTTGCACCACGCAAACAGGCCAAAGCCCCTTCATTTTAACAAATCCCGGTGCATGATGGGATTTCATTACCAAGATAGCGCCACCAGTAGTGTGCAGCGCTCCTTGGTTTCGCCAAAATTCTGCTACACTTGCTGTAACCAGCATATCATACAGCCATCTAGCACTCTCTCCCTCTCTCTGTCTCTCTCTCTCTCTCCCTAACTCTCTCTTCCTCTCTCGCTCTCTTTCTCTCACTCTCTCCCTGCACTTACACATTGCCTCTCCCTATGGGTCACAGTCTCTGGGCCTCATTCCAACCCAGGCATTAAGGGGTTGCGCCGACCCTTAACGCCTGATTACAAGGTCCCTTAGCCCCATGGTGAGTTTAACGCCTGCTTTTTGCGCTAAGGGACCTTGGAGATAATTACGGCACCGTAATTTACGATGGCGTAATTATCTCCTTCCCCACTCCCATTATGCCCTATGGGGCAAAAATGGGAATGGGGAAGGGTAAATGGGAAATGGGGATTTACCGCCCCACTCACCTTGGAATGGGGCGGTAAATCCGCCAACCACCATGGCGTAAACATAGTTTACGCCATGGCGGTAAAGGTACGACCCAGGCGGTAACTTACCGCCTGGGTCGTAATGAGGCGTTCTGTCTTTTTCTATCACTGTTTCTCAATCTTTGTCTCTTTCTACGTGGGCCGGAAGGTTAGCTCAGCGGTTGAACACAGGTTTGAATCCCGGTCCCGGGCTTAGAGACTTGTCTCCAGTATTAAGCGGGTTATAAAAGATTTATAATTTTTTTAAAATGACTGATGTAGAGAGTATTGTTGCCAGGAGCGTGTTTGCTAGCGTCATCCCAGCCGTTGCTGAAAGCTGCGCAACCAGAGGAAAAACACTGATATCTTGGGGTTGGAAGGGACTATTGGCCTCATAACAACCCAGGCGTTAAGGGTTTAACGGCGCCGTCGGCTCCGTTAACACTTAACGCCTGATTACCATTTTAACGCCTGCTTTTAACAGGCATTAAAATGCAAGGCGCTCGTAATTAGCTCCTTCCCCACTCCCATTATGCCCGATGGGGCAAAAATGGGAATGGGGAAGGGTAAATGGGGAATGGGGATTTACCGCCCCACTCACTTTGGAATGGGGCGGTAAATCTTACCGCCTGGGTTGTAATAAGGCCCCATGTATTTTTCCAAAAGCAGCTATTAAAACACAAAAAAGAAAAACATTGAAGTTGTACTAATATTGGGAAGTATAGGTTTGGGCATGTGGACGCACGTGGTCCTGCGCTGTGTCAACGAGTCCTGTAATTGCATGTCTCTTTTATATTGTGGGGGTTTGCTGCACGCTCACATTCTGGGTGACCATGCCCGGTGCCACTTTTGGTTACACTGATTGAACACTGTGCTTGCATGTGCTAAAACCTTTGGAAAAATAAAGCTGTGCTGTTCAGCCTCAATAATGCTGCAGACAAGTTTCCTTTGGTGGATCTGCACAAAGTTAATCATTGTAACTTTCTCAGTGCAGAATTAACATGCCGGCATTACTGTACACCGGTACGTTCCGCACCGACGAAGTGCAAGTTTGCAGTGAGGTGGATGAATTACCTCCAACTCGTAGTTGGCGGTAATTCCACCAGCCTACCAGCAAAAATAGCCTGTATTTCCGGTGCCGGTAATACCGGCAAATCCCCTCATGGAGTCCTATTGGAATGGGGATTTACAACCCTTACCGGCACTTGTAATCCGGCAGTAATTCCGCCGAACTGAGTGCTTGTAACGGTGTTACCATTTACCGGTATCCTGGTAGAACTGCCACCAGGATCCTGGCAAAGCGTCTGGAGGTGTCAACTGTATTGAGGACCTGTGAGGTTTTTCAGCAAGTATCTCAGCAAGGCCCAACACAGCATTCCTCATTATACAGAAGCGATGTTGCAATATACTCTCAAGTTACCACATAGCCATCGGGCAGCCACACAGGTCCTCAATACAGACGAGGCCAGTGTACGCTTGTTTAAATCGATACATTTACAAACAGTTTATATTACAGGCTACTTGTGCATCAGCCCAGATTCGGCTTATACCTAAACCTTGACAAAGACTATGAAGGTCGAAACACGTGTCAGGGAGTTTCCAATTGCTGTTTGTTAAGCAATGAATACGTTATCTTGCTGCAGATCAACCATAGGAAACGAGTGTATAGCATTACTGAGGATGAACAGCACAGCTTCATTTTTCTACGGGCTTCGGCGCATGAGAACAAAGTTTTCACTCAGAGACCATAATCTTATAAACTGTCTCTTTTTAAAATTGCACGATGTTAAAGATCGCTTTAGGCACATACTTTAGACATAAAAAGAGTGCTGTACTTCTCTTTCTGGGCAAAGTACGTTATCAAAACCTAGAACAACCAAGGTTATCATTCCAGAATGGACAGTCTGGTACATAGGTCACACAGTACTCTTTCAAACAACCTTCTGGGGCAAATAGCACAAATGAGGGATGCAGCCGTTGCTGCATAAAATCAAAGACTGTGTCTGGAAAATAAGAACGACCAGAGCTATTTATGTTCGACAAAAATGTCTGGGATGAATTGGCTGAATTATTGAATCACTAAGTGCATAATGGGCTGGCTACTAAGTACGTAAAGCACGCTAAACTTGCTACTAAGTGCATACTGCACGCTGGGCTGCTACTAAGTGCATAATGCACGCTGGGCTTGCTGCTAAGTGTATACTGCACACTGGGCTGTTACTAAGTGCATAATGCACGCTGGGCTTGCTGCTAAGTGCATAATGCACGCTGGGCTTGCTGCTAAGTGCATTATCCACGCTGGGCTTGCTACTAAGTGCATTATGCACGCTGGGCTTGCTACTAAGTGCATAATGCACGCTGGGCTGGCTACTAAGTACGTAAAGCACGCTAAGCTTACTACTAAGTGCATACTGCACACTGGGCTGCTACTAAGTGCATAATGCACACTGGGCTTGCTGCTAAGTGCATAATGCACGCTGGGCTTGCTGCTAAGTGCATTATCCACGCTGGGCTTGCTACTAAGTGCATAATGCACGCTGGTCTTGCTACTAAGTTCATAATGCACGCTGGTTTGTCTACTAACTGCATCATGCATGCTGGGCTGGCTACTAACTGCATAATGCATACTGGGCTGCACGTTTGGCTTGCTGCTAAGGGCATAATGCACCCTGGGCTGGCTACTAAGTGCATCATGCATGCTGGGATTGCTACTAAGTACATAATGTGCTGGGCTGACATCTAAGTGCATAATGCATGCTGGGCTGGCTACTAACTACATCATGCGCGCTTGGCTGGCTACTAATTGCATAATGCACGCGGGGCTGGCTACTAAGTACGTAAAGCACGCTAAGCTTACTACTAAGTGCATACTGCACACTGGACTGCTACTAAGTGCATAATTCACGCTGGGCTTGCTGCTAAGTGCATTATGCACGCTGGGCTTGCTACTAAGTGCATAATGCACGCTGGGCTTGCTGCTATGTGCATAATGCACGCTGGTCTTGCTACTAAGTTCATAATGCATGCTGGGTTGGCTACTAAGTGCATAATGCATGCTGGGTTGGCTACTAAGTGCATAATGCACACTGGGCTGCACACTGGGCTGGCAACTAAGAGCATAATGCACGCTGGGTTGGCTACTAACTGCATCATGCAAGCTGGGCTGGCTACTAAGTGCATAATGCATACTGGGTTGCACGTTTGGCTTGCTGCTAAGGGCATAATGCACCCTGGGCTGGCTACTAAGTGCATCATGCATGCTGGGATTGCTACTAAGTACATAATGCATGCTGGGCTGGCATCTAAGTGCATAATGCATGCTGGGCTGGCTACTAACTACATCATGCGCGCTTGGCTGGCTACTAAGTGCATAATGCATGCTGGGATTGCTGTTAAGTGCATAATGCATGCTGGGCTGGCTACTAAGTTCATAATGCACGCTGGGCTGGCTACTAAGTGCATAATACACGCTGGGCTTGCTACTAAGTGCATAATACATGCTGGGCTTGCTACTGAGTGCTTAATGCATGTTGGGCTTGCGGCTAAGTGCATAATACACGCTGGGCTTGCTACTAAGTGCATAATACACGCTGGGCTTGCTGCTAAGTGCATAATGGACGCTGGGCTTGCTACTAAGTGCATAATACACGCTGGGCTTGATGCTAAGTGCATAATGCACGCTGGGCTTGCTGCTAAGTGCATAATACATGCTGGGCTTGCTACTGAGTGCATAATACATGCTGGGCTTGCTGCTAAGTGCATAATGGACGCTGGGCTTGCTACTAAGTGCATAATACACGCTGGGCTTGATGCTAAGTGCATAATGCACGCTGGGCTGGCTACTAAGTGCATAATGCACGCTGGGCTTGCTACTAAGTGCATAATACATGCTGGGCTTGCTACTGAGTGCTTAATGATTGCTGGGCTTGCGGCTAAGTGCATAATACACGCTGGGCTTGCTACTAAGTGCATAATACACGCTGGGCTTGCTGCTAAGTGCATAATGCACGCTGGGCTTGCTACTAAGTGCATAATACACGCTGGGCTTGCTGCTAAGTGCATAATACACGCTGTGCTTGCTACTGAGTGCATAATACACGCTGGGCTTGCTACTGAGTGCATAATACACGCTGGGCTTGCTACTGAGTGCATAATACACGTTAGGCTTGCTACTGAGTGCATAATACACGCTGGGCTTGCTACTGAGTGCATAATAGACGCTGGGCTTGCTACTGAGTGCATAATACACGCTGGGCTTGCTACTGAGTGCATAATACACGCTGGGCTTGCTACTGAGTGAATAATACACGCTGAGCTTGATGCTAAGTGCATAATGCACGCTGGGCTTGCTGCTAAGTGCATAATACACGCTGGGCTTGCTACTGAGTGCATAATACACGCTGGGCTTGCTACTGAGTGCATAATACACGCTGGGCTTGCTACTGAGTGCATAATACACGTTAGGCTTGCTACTGAGTGCATAATACACGCTGGGATTGCTACTGAGTGCATAATACACGCTGGGCTTGCTACTGAGTGCATAATACACGCTGGGCTTGCTACTGAGTGAATAATACACGCTGAGCTTGATGCTAAGTGCATAATGCACGCTGGGCTTGCTGCTAAGTGCATAATACACGCTGGGCTTGCTACTGAGTGCATAATACACGCTGGGCTTGCTACTGAGTGCATAATACACGTTAGGCTTGCTACTGGTTTAATCAATCTCCCCCACCTGAAAACGTTTGCAGAATGAGGACATATATAAAGATGCAGACCGCCTCAGGGTTAGGATGTGAGAATAGCATGGGTGCACTAGCTATTATTCCAGTGCCTCGATAGCTGCCCAGAGATAATGTGTCCTTTCGCTACACAGAATTTTAGCCACGGCTCGGTGAAAGGATGGCTACAGTCTCAGTTCCTCCAAACCCACAGACATCCAAAATAGGATAATGTATATAGGATGTTGGATCTGCTCTGCCACGATGCATCACCCAGAGAGTGCCGGGCCAAACTACTTGACTTAAGACAGTGCTAACCAAAACGGTCGGATCCAACTGAGAGCAGCACCAATTGGATTCTGCAAAGTCCTGCTGCATGACGGGAGTTTATCACCAGTATGGTGCTTCCCATGGAGTGACACACTTCTTGGTTTGGCAAAGTTCAGGTGCACGTTGCTGATCCATTTTCTGAGAGGTACCCCTCAAAGGGTGAAGGGCATCTCAGTTTTGGAAAAGTGCCTAATGTATTTTGAGAATTGTTTGCCAGGATTAAGCCATCAATGGAGTGCAGCAACTCTTTATTTATGCAAACGCCTAGCGCCTCCTGGGTGTCCACTACCGTGACATTCATGAAGCGCTAGGCGTTTGCACAAAGACTTGCTCATTTCATGCACAAACCTTAGCTTTAAGGAATTCCTGGCGCATATTGTGATGAATCTGCTGAGAGTTGGAGTCCACTTGTTTGTTAAAAAGAAGCTAAATAATTCTCCCGTGCTTGGGTCAAAACGTATTTAGAAAATATGGTGCCCGCCCTGCGCTGTTTAAATGTGCCTGTCCTGCGCTGTTTAAAATGCCTGACCTGCGCGATTTCCTTCAGTCTTTCTTCTTTTTTTAAATAGATTTTTTCAATAAATAACGTTCTTTTGAGAAAATATCAATTCTTTATTCACAGCTATGTTCTTTTTAATCTTAGAAAGCAAGGGCACGTGTGTTTCGTGCCCTAGAAGGCTCTTCCTCAGGACTCTAAAATCATTTAACTACCCTGGTTCTCCGTCTGCATGGCAACACTCTGGGAATTGACCCGCAACCAGGTACACAGAGAGTCAATGTAATTCCGTTATTTCAATACTCCCAGTACATTTTGGGGGTTGATCATCAAGGAATAGAGCATTATTTTGTTTACAGAATCTGTAGGGTGCCGTTTAACAGCACACCTCATTGGGGAGGCTGCTTTCCCTGGAGCCTAATCTGCCATAACCCCACTGCCTTTTTAGAAGTCTGAGCCTAACACGAAATTGGCCTTATGTTAATAGACGTTTATAGCACCTGCATGGCATCAAGACTGTATCTAGGCTCTACTGAAATCAGATCTCAAAGCTGAGAAAGGATGGGGCTAGCCTTCCTCGGGACCCAAGACACATTTTGGAACTAGTGTGCAGTGCCTTTGTCCTTCTCTGATTCTATGACCTTTCCCTCACCTCCGACTGACCCCGGAACTCAAATTTACCCAGTCAACATCTGCTGTAGTACAGGTCAAATGTTGAGCAAGTAGAATTTGTAAGGAGAGGCAGGCTGAAGACAAAGGGGTGGCAATGTGGCGTCCACCTGGAGCCTGCTTGCTGCTTGCCCGTGAAGGTGCCTGGCAGACATTCAATTCGACAGTCTACCTTCCCCGTCCATCTAAAATAAATCTGGCACAGAACTCAGATTTCCCTTAGTTTTACACCATTGTTACAACGAGTAGCGTAATTGCTGCCTGTCGTGTCTATGCAGGGTAGACGGCATTTAGTGGATTCCTATGGCATCCACCAGCTTTGAGCAGGTGCAAAAATCAGGCGGATTCTCCAATAATCCAGAACATCTCGGTGCGCTTCAAAACCAGATGTGGGCGGAAACGCCTCACATTCGTGCGGCGGAACGAAAAGCGGTGGCAGATTCTAAAATTCAGATCCGTGCCCTGCTCAGCCCCACAAACGATTAAAAATTGCCACCAGAGGTAAATGTGTCGTGAACCCGTTTACACACAGTTCATGCAGCGTTTTACGCCTCAGTATTGCCCCGTGCCGGCATCTGGACTTTCCATCGAAAATGAATTCATCAAATTCATTTCCTTCGAATTTTATTCATTGAAAATACTTTCCATCGAAATGCATTTTCATTGAATAAAATTCGATGGATTCCGATGGATTTTAGGCTTAGGGTTAGGGCAAGGGTTAGAAATAGGGTTAAGGTCAGGGCAAGGGTTAGAATTAGGGTTAGGGTAGGGTTGGCTTAGGGTTTGGATTAGGGTTGGGTTAGGGTTTGGGTTAGGGTTTGGGTTAGGGGGGTACCCTTCGGGGTTAGAGGGTTGGGGGAACCACCCCATTAAATCATACACACTAAAACGTTACATAAGCTGGTCAGTGCCGAAATACTTTGAAGTTTTCAGCACTGGACAGCTCCATGTAACGTTTTAACCTGTAAAATAAATGCATGGAAATGATATCTTTTACATTTAAAAGTACATATCTATCGAAACGTATCCATTCCTATATTCCATGGACAAGCTTGGATGGATATGTACTTTTACATGTAAAAGACAGCAATTCCATGCATGTAGATACAATGCATTTTCTTCGATGGATTTCCGTCTCGATGAAATGTTTTAGTTGAAAAGACCATAAACCCTCGGTGCACATCTTGAATGAAACACTTATTATTACACACTCAAAGACGTACACACACACACACACAATATATATGTCCAGCATCCTGGCCACACAGAAAGCATCACTGAAGGGACACAGATCACAAGGTAGTTGCTCGCATATGCACAAAATGATCTGGGTTAGACAATACAAACACACATATGCACCATACAAACATGCAATACAGCACAAGCACAGCGAAACAACAGGCCGATCACACAAACGACTATGCATCAGCATACACCAGCAGTTTCGGGAGGATAGCTCAGGGGCAACGAGACGAAGCAGAGCAACACGGGTTCGATCCCCGGGACCGTGCTTTGAAACCTTTGGGTATTGAGTGCGTTATCAATAACCAATTATGATAATACAGAAACACCACATGAGCACTCAGACAGCGAAAGAGAGTGACCTGGCAACACACATGCACAAACACAAACATAGAAGCACACTAATACACACACACACTACGCCCAGGCCCCATTTTCCCTATAAACGTCGTCTCCTGTACCCTAGCAATTTTTGTTGAACTGGTGGGTTAGTGTGAATGAGTTTCGGGTTTTCGGGGGGGGGGGGGTACTAGCATTCCATACAGGTTGGTGGTTGCACCAATTCAAGTGTGTGCGTTACTTTGGGCACTGATTTAATTGAGCCGGTCCTACCCGGCCCTCAATACCCGCACTTCTTATTTTTTAGCATTTGAGTACCTGCACTTCTCAATGCCTGAATGGGAGGTGAGAATGAAACCTTTTCCTTTCACTTGATCGCAAGGCCTTTGCTGGGTAAAGCAGCACCCCCCTCCCTCCTCCTCTCCCCACCACCTGCAGGACCCACCCTGCAGAACAAAAGGAGAGACAAACATGCGGCTATTGTGCTCTCAGCACACCAGGCGCGGAACCCTGTTTCACTAAGTGGGCTTCACATTGGTGGCCTTTGATGGTGCAGGGATTGATTTGGAAAGCCCAGGAAATTACTTTTTTAAAGTTGTTTCTTTGAAATTAGCAATGCCTATTCTAATATGAGTTGTGATAGGACGTTTTGGACTGAAAACTCGCACATAGCTCCAGTTCCCTACCGAATTTCTTACTAGGCAATGGAAGCCAGCAATAATAAAACTCAAATTTTAGATGGAAATTCAAACTTTCTTAATGTAATGCGTAACAACAAACTGGAAGTTAGTGTGAACGGGTCCCAGATAGACGGCACTGTGTGATCCTTGGCACATCATTTAACGTCACTGGGCGTTGCCTGCTTACAACAGGGTGTGCTTAAAAAGGAACTGGGCCCAAGGCCTGCACGTCTTGATTTCCATTTAGAGCACTGACTTTGGGTCAAGGCCGGAAACTACAACTCGAACATAAATGCCACAGAGTTGAGCAATCGTAACACCTGGGGGGTCATCACGAGTTGGGCGGAGCAATAAAATGCAGCAGTAACGCTATTACTGGCCCATTTACCACTCTGCCCAATCCTGTACCACAGGCCATTCACCTCCAGCTCGCAGCTGGAGATGAATGCGGCAGCTTTAAGACCATTTTCAGTGCTTTTATCGCCGGCCCTATTAACGCCAGCGGTAATAGCGCCCACTAATCCCATTGGGACCAAAGGACCCAATGAGAATGGGGACTTACCCCTCCCCCACAACTCGTGATGCAACCGTAACATGGTAACACAATTAGCGCCGAGATAGAGCCCCTGGTGTTGAACAGAAATGTAGCACTACCTCCCAGCCAACACACTGCGGATGCGTGATCACCAACCTGTTCCCTACTTTCCATGATGCAGACCTAGAAACCCAAGTGGCCCAGTTTGGATTCATGTTGGGGGGTGAGGGGCAAGGGTGGTGGGGGGAGAGGTTCATTGGGTAAACATATCTGTGCCCACTCTTTGTGCAGCAGTAGCTCACAAAAGTCCACGTTGCTGTCCAAAAGGCCCCGTGCAATGCAGAGAATGCCAGTTGCTAGGTTGCCTGGCTCCAAGAATGTGCCAAAGTCGGAAATCCGGTAGCGGATGGAGGCGCGGTGGCCGTCCGTGGACCTCTTCAACAATGGCTGGATTCATTCTCCCACACGGTCGCCACATTCCATAGCCGGGATTGCCTTTCTGCCTTGTTGGCCTGGCCTGTAAATTAGAATGTTTGGCGCTGTATGATTTTCGCAACCTCTCATCTATGGCCTTTTCACGAGCGGTGGCGGTCTTGGCATCATCGCCTGCGCGCCACTGACCCTTGGATATAAATTATGTATTGATATTCAGTTCCAAGAGTCCTTCACCACTTTTTACCCGTCGTTCCTTTGTGATGAAGGAACAGCAATTGCACTTCTGTCTTCGAAGCTGTGATCTAGGCCACTGGGTGATAGCGTGTGATCCTGGGCGAATTACTTCATCTTGCTGGACCTCAGTTCCCTTATCTGGCAACATTGGGAGTGCTAAGAGGCCAGCTATTAGTATTAAGCGCTTTGTTACGTAAACCTCATGTTCAATACTCTCATGGCAGAGTACCCAGACCTCACCTGCAGGGTAACATCTGGTGGCGCTACCACTGAACACGGCTATTGAACAAGCAGGTGCTATCATTGTGGATGGTCTTTGAGCCGCCATCTTGCTGGAGGAGACTGCCCTTCGTTTGGATCCATTGCGGTTGGACCATGCCTGGTGCCAACAAGGATGGATTTTTGGATCAATTACAAACTTGAGTCAAGTCAACACTAGTCGAGTCACTAACATTAGTGTCGCCCTTCCTATGTAGGGCTATCACCGCAAATCAAGCTGAGAATAGTGTGAAACCACTGGCAATGTCTCTCTTCTCAGTGAGTAACCATCTTTAGTGCACTAGTGCAGGCCATCAACTCACTATCAGAGAGCCTGCATCCAGCATAGGTGTTATGTCAACAAAGCTACCAACTCCCCGTTACCAAGGGTCACCACTGGTCCCTCAAGTAACTATTAATCACCAGACTATGCAAACTATCAAATAGCAATGCTGATCGGTTATGGTGTTATCACTAATAGTAGATTAGTGATGATGGACTCTATCACTAATAGTAGTGATAACACCAAAGTCCATCATCTCACTATCATCAAATCAACCCACTTCTAATGAGAACATTCTAGCAGCTTGCCATCTCACTATTGTAGAACCAAACACTTCCCATCAATTAGCCTTTAATGATGAGGCTATTACCGTCTCTTCACTCACAATTAACAGAGATAATGCAGCCTTTCAAGGCACTACAGAAGAACCAATAGCTAAGAAAACAACCATGGACGTTTGATGTTAATGTGGCAGCCAATAGGTGTCCCAGCTTTGTGATGAAGACAAGAAGGGAGAAGATCTCAACATTGCTGTAGTAATTCTGTTTGGCTATACGTCTTCAAAGATGGATTAGGATTCAATTATATCATTGGTGCAAAAGAACACTGCAGATCATAACCTTTTGACCTTCCACACACAATGTTCAATTCCATGCTTCTTCCTCGTTAGGTTTGTTTACTTACATGGCTGGATCATATCCCACTACACCACAAGTACTCTTGGTGGACTTGGATACACTTGTTCCAATTGATATTTGACTTCTATGCCCTATTGATAAGGGTTAGAAGATGTTAAGTGGTTTTGCTCCCCTGAGGAATGTCCTGCAGGGGATTCTTTATGGACTGAAACATGTTGGGTAGCATCATAATTTGGTTATGGATGCATTAAGATCTATCATTTAAGGTATCTTCACATTCAGTACTGATCAGTTCATACAGGTGTTCAGCCACCAGCTTATTGATACAATGAGAGTGGTTGTGTTATATCTCCTATGGGCTATGTTTGGACACTTCTAAATACACTGCTTTCATGGAGTTCAACGATCTGTGTTTGTCCTATTATCATATCACTAGAGTGCAGGCCCATGTATACGGGCCAAAGTGCAGGTTTTCATTAACACAATATATATCCTAAGTCAACACCTCCCTCTAGCTGTGACAGCAGGCGAAGCTATGCAAGTTGGGATTGTCCTTTTATATCCTAAGGCAACAGCTTGCTCTAGCGGTCAAAACAGGCAATGCTATGACTGCATCAGACAATCCTACATCTGGCCTTTTATTATATTGTTAGATACCTTATATGTTTATAGATTTTTAATTTCTGATTCATCACACATTACTCTTGTAAATCACAATTGTGTATATATATATATATATATTGTGAATTTGTCAGTGTCAAGTATTGTTTTGTGTGCTGTCGTGTTTGAAAAAACTCTTTGATATTTTTGATATCCATAGTAGCAATGATTTTATCGAATTTTGTTATAACACTCTCTCTTGACAACACTGTAATTTGCTGTGTTTTGGTTTCAGTGTCACCCTGTTGGTAGAAAGTGCCTAAGCACCTTTTTAATGTAGGGTATCCCGGTCATTATCAACACTACTAATGTAGACTATACCACTGCCTGGTAACTCACTTTAAAGTCACACAACTATAATGGAAGTACTATCACCTTCTGCCGACTCACTATTGAACTGACTATCATGACATCAAGTCACTATTAGTAGTGATAGTGCCAAGTAATGCACTATTTCTGGGAGTCATATCAGCGTTAAGTAAACCAGCTGTCAATGGCGATAATAACACACCTTACTAACTCCTTATTGATGTTGATGTCACTCTCTACCAAGTCACTATAAATGGTGATAATATCACACCTTATCAACTCCTTATTGATGTCGATGTCACTCTCTACCAAGTCACTATAAATGGTGATAATATCACACCTTATCAACTCCTTATTGATGTCGATGTCACTCTCTACCAAGTCACTATAAATGGTGATAATATCACACCTTATCAACTCCATATTGATGTCGATGTCACTCTCTACCAAGTCACTATAAATGGTGATAATATCACACCTTATCAACTCCTTATTGATGTCGATGTCACTCTCTACCAAGTCACTATACATGGTGATAATATCACACCTTATCAACTCCTTATTGATGTCGATGTCACTCTCTACCAAGTCACTATACATGGTGATAATATCACACCTTATCAACTCCTTATTGATGTCGATGTCACTCTCTACCAAGTCACTATACATGGTGATAATATCACACCTTATCAACTCCTTATTGATGTCGATGTCACTCTCTACCAAGTCACTATAAATGGTGATAATATCACACCTTATCAACTCCATATTGATGTTGATGTCACTCTCTACCAAGTCACTATAAATGGTGATAATATCACAGCCAATGAACTCTTTATTGAGCATGATGACATCACATCATAAACATTTATTACCAGTGGTGATACTATCACAGCTGTCCAACTCAACTGATGGGATGACCAGCCTATTAGCTCACTCTGATTATTAAGACTATTGTAGCCTGTCAGCCCCCTATTGATAATTACAATATCGCACCCTAACACCACACTACAGGGCTCGCAATATCTACCAGCCATCTGGCATGGGCAGGGAGATTTTATGAAGGGCGAGTACCATTTATAGGGTACTTGACCTTCCTGGGGAGCATGAGGATATTTGAAACATTTATTTGACATTTGCAGCAAACACACTTTTCACTAGGAATTCCTTAGCTGCCTTTCAGCCATTCACCGGGAATTCCTTAGTTGCCTTTCATAATTCACCACGAATTCTTTAGCTGCCTTTCAGCCATTCACCAGGAATTCCTTAGTTGCCTTTCAGCCATTCACCAGGAATTCCTTAGTTGCCTTTCGGTCATTCACCAGGAATTCTTTAGTTGCCTTTCGGTCATTCACCAGGAATTCCTTAGTTGCCTTTCAGTCATTCACCAGGAATTCCTTAGTTGCCTTTCGGTCATTCACCAGGAATTCCTTAGTTGCCTTTCAGTCATTCACCAGGAATTCCTTAGTTGCCTTTCGGTCATTCACCATGAATTCCTAAGTTGCCTTTCGGTTATTCACCAGGAATTCCTTAGTTGCCTTTCAGTCAATCATTCATTGTTGTGCTTATTTACGTATTCGCTCTGATCTTCATTTCACTGATTTATAATTACACCTATGTGTGTGTTCCATGTATTTCTCCTTACACTCAACAATTCATAATTTTTCCTCTTGTGTAAATGCATGCACATGCCTTCATTCATACATTCGCCCATTCGAATTTCATTATTTAATTTCTTAGGCGCTGCAGTCATTGGATCAAGGGCTGCAATCTTTCAACCTAGCAGTTTTCTCTCACACATAAAGTCACTCTCTCTGTAATGCACTCCCAACTAGCTCCTGTAGTCACACCATCACCCGTGCAACCTCTAACTCACTCACAAAGTCACACTTTCACTCATGCAATCACTGTCACTCATGTAGTCACTCCGTCCCGTCAGCAGTCACACGTACACGCACACAGTCACTATCTAAATCAAGCAGTCACTATTATACTTGTGCAGTGACTCTATCACTCAGGCAGTCACTGTTTCGCAGCCGCCTGGACACGGGTGCAGTTACTCTCTCCCCCACACAGTCACCCCCTTATACATGCAGTACACGGTCTCCTTTGCAGCACTAGCGTTTGCATGTAGTCACGCGTGCAATCACTCATCGCTTTCTATTGTAGTCCCTCATGTTGAACCCCCTGTCACTCATGCAGTCACTCACTTTTGCAGCCACTCTCTCAATCATATTTCCATTTTCTCACTTCTGAAGATAGCCATACGACCCCCCTCTCTCAATCATGCAGTCACTCACTCATGTAGCCACTCTCTCAATCATATCACAATTCTCTCACTCCTGAAGATACCCATACTATCCCTCTCTCAATCATATATTCACTCACTCATGCAGCCACTTTCTCAATCATATCGCCATTCTCTCACTCCTGAAGATACGCATGCTACTTCGCTCTCACTCAAACAGACAATCTCTCATCTTATTGCCATTCTCCCACTCCTGAAGATAGCCATACTATCCCTCTCTTGCTCATGTAGTCACTCACTCATGTAGCCACTCTCTCGATCATATCACCATTCTCTCACTCCTGAAGATACGCCCGCTATCCATCTCTCACTCATGCCACCACTTTCTCAATCAAATTGCAATTCTCTCACTCCTGAAGAGACCCATACTATCCCACTATCAATCATGTAGTCACTCACTTATGTAGCCCCTCTCTCAATCATATTGCCATTCTGTCACTCCTGAAGATAACCACGCTATCTCCCTCCCTCACTCATGCAGTCATTCAATCATGCAGCCACTTTCTCAATCATATCCCCATTCTCTCACTCCTGGAGATACCTAGGATTTCTCTCTCTCTCGCTCATGCAGTCACTCCCTCATGCAGCCACTCTCTCAATCATATTGCTATTCCCTCACTCCTGAAGATACCCATACTATCCCTCTCTCACCCATACAGTCACTCTCTCAATCATATCGCCATTCTTCTCTCCTGAAGATGCCCATGCTATCTCCCTCTCTCACTCATGCAGTCACTCACTCATGTAGCCACTCTCGCCATCATAGCACCATTCTCTCGCTCCTGAAGATACCGAGGCTATCCCTCTCTCACTTATGCAGTCACTCACTCATGTAGCCACTCTCTCACTCATATTACCGCTCTCGCATTCCTGAAGATGCACATGATATCTCCTTCTCTCACTCATGTAGTCACTCACTCATGTAGCCACTCTCTCAATCACATCACCGTTCTTCCACTCTGAAGATGCACATGATATCTCCGTCTCTCACTCATGTAGTCACTCACTCATTTAGCCACTCTCTCAATCACATCATCATTCTGTCGCTCCTGACGATACCCATAGTATCCATCTCTCACTCATGCAGTCACTCACTTATATAGCCAAGTTCTCAATCATATCACCATTCTCTCCCTCCTGAAGATACCCATGCTATATCTCTCTTACTCATGCAGTCACTCACTCATGTAGCCACTCTCTCGATCATATCACCATTCTCTCGCTCCTGAAGATACGCCTGCTATCCATCTCTCACTCATGCAGCTACTTTCTCAATCAAATTGCAATTCTCTCACTCCTGAAGAGACCCATACTATCCCACTATCAATCATGTAGTCACTCACTTATGTAGCCCCTCTCTCAATCATATTGCCATTCTGCCACTCCTGAAGATAACCAAGCTATCTCCCTCCCTCACTCATGCAGTCATTCAATCATGCAGCCACTTTCTCAATCATATCCCCATTCTCTCACTCCTGGAGATACCTAGGATTTCTCCCTCTCTCTCTCTCTCTCTCTCATGCAGTCACTCCCTCATGCAGCCACTCTCTCAATCATATTGCTATTCCCTCACTCCTGAAGATACCCATACTATCCCTCTCTCACTCATACAGTCACTCTCTCAATCATATCACCATTCTCTCGCTCCCAAAGATATGCATGCTATCTCCCTCTCACTCATGCAACAATGTGTTCAGTCATATCGCCATTCTCTCACTCCTGAAGATACGCATGCTACTTCGCTCTCACTCAAACAGACAATCTCTCATCTTATTGCCATTCTCCCACTCCTGAAGATAGCCATACTATCCCTCTCTCAATCATGTAGTCACTCCCTCATGTAGCAACTATCTCAATCATATCGCGATTCTCTCGCTCCTGAAGATACTGAGTCCTTCCCTCTCTCACTTATGCAGTCACTCCCTCATATAGCCACTCTCTCAATCATATTACTGTTCTCGCATTCCTGAAGAGGCACATGATATCTCCTTCATTCACTCATGTAGTTACTCACTCATGTAGCCACTCTCTCAATCACATCACCGTTCTTCCACTCTGAAGATACCCATGCTATCTCCCTCTCTCACTCATGCAGTCACTTATTCATGTAGCCACTCTCTCAATCACATCATCATTCTGTCGCTCCTTAAGATACCCATAGTATCCATCTCTCACTCATGCATTCACTCACTTATATAGCCAAGTTGTCAATCATTTCACAATTCTCTCACTCCTGAAGATACCCATGCTATCTCCCTCTCTCACTCATGCAGGCACTCACTCATGTACCCACTTTCTCAATCATAACACCATTCTCTCGCTCCTGGAAATACCCATGCTATCCCTCTCTTACTCATACAGTCACTTACTCATGTAGCCACTCTCTCAATCATATCACCATTCTCGCATTCCTGAAAATGCACATGATATCTCCTTCTCTCACTCATGTAGTCACTCACTCATGTAGCCACTCTCTCAATCACATCACCGTTCTTCCACTCTGAAGATACATATGCTCTCTCCATCTCTCACTCATGCCGTCATTTACTCACGTAGCCACTCTTTCAATCATATCATCATTCTGTCGCTCCTGAAGATACCCATAGTATCCATCTCTCATTCATGCAGTCACTCACTTATATAGCCAAGTTCTCAATTATATCACCATTCTCTCACTCCTGAAGATACGCTTGCTATCCATCTCTCACTAATGCAGTCACTCACTCATGCAGCCACTCTCTCAATCAAATTGCAATTCTCTCACTCCTGAAGAGACCCATACTATCCCACTATCAATCATTTAGTCACTCATTTAAGTAGCCCCTCTCTCAATCAAATTGCCATTCTGCCACTCCTGAAGATACCCATGCTATCTCCCTCCCTCACTCATGCAGTCATTCAACCATACAGTCACTCTCTCAATCATATCACCATTCTCTCGCTCCCGAAGATACGCCTGCTACTTCGCTCTCACTCATACAGACAATCTCTCATCTTATTGCCATTCTCCCACTCCTGAAGATAGCCATACTATCCCTCTCTCAATCATGTAGTCACTCCCTCATGTAGCCACTATCTCAATCATATCGCCATTCATCTCTCCTGAAGATGCCCATGCTATCTCCCTCTCTCACTCATGCAGTCACTCACTCATGAAGCCACTCTCGCCATCATAGCACCATTCTCTCGCTCCTGAAGATACCGAGGCTATCCGTCTCTCACTTATGCAGTCACTCACTCATGTAGCCACTCTCTCAATCATATTACCGCTCTCGCATTCCTGAAGATGCACATGATATCTCCTTCTCTCACTCATGCAGTCACTCACTCATGTAGCCACTATCTCAATCACATCACCGTTCTTCCACTCTGAAGATGCACATGATATCTCCTTCTCTCACTCATGTAGTCACTCACTCATGTAGCCACTCTCTCAATCACATCATTATTCTGTCGCTCCTGGCGATACCCGTAGTATCCATCTCTCACTCATGCAGTCACTCACTTATATAGCCAAGTTCTCAATCATATCACCATTCTCTCACTCCTGAAGATACCCATGCTATCCCTCTCTTACTCATGCAGTCACTCACTCATGTAGCCACTCTCTCGATCATATCACCATTCTCTCGCTCCTGAAGATACGCTTGCTATCCATCTCTCACTAATGCAGTCACTCACTCATGCAGCCACTCTCTCAATCAAATTGCAATTCTCTCACTCCTGAAGAGACCCATACTATCCCACTATCAATCATGTAGTCACTCATTTATGTAGCCCCTCTCTCAATCAAATTGCCATTCTGCCACTCCTGAAGATACCCATGCTATCTCCCTCCCTCACTCATGCAGTCATTCAACAATACAGTCACTCTCTCAATCATATCACCATTCTCTCGCTCCCGAAGATACGCCTGCTACTTCGCTCTCACTCATACAGACAATCTCTCATCTTATTGTCATTCTCCCAGTCCTGAAGATAGCCATACTATCCCTCTCTCAATCATGTAGTCACTCCCTCATGTAGCCACTATCTTAATCATATCGCCATTCATCTCTCCTGAAGATGCCCATGCTATCACCCTCTCTCACTCATGCAGTCACTCACTTATGTAGCCACTCTCGCCATCATAGCACCATTCTCTCGCTCCTGAAGATACCGAGGCTATCCCTCTCTCACTTATGCAGTCACTCACTCATGTAGCCACTCTCTCAATCATATTACCGCTCTCGCATTCCTGAAGATGCACATGATATCTCCTTCTCTCACTCATGTAGTCACTCACTCATGTAGCCACCCTCTCAATCACATCACAGTTCTTCCACTCTGAAGATGCACATGATATCTCCTTCTCTCACTCATGTAGTCACTCACTCATGTAGCCACTCTCTCAATCACATCATCATTCAGTCGCTCCTGATGATACCCATAGTATCCATCTCTCACTCATGCAGTCACTCACTTATATAGCCAAGTTCTCAATCATATCACCATTCTCTCACTCCTGAAGATACCCATGCTATCCCTCTCTTACTCATGCAGTCACTCACTCATGTAGCCACTCTCTCGATCATATCACCATTCTCTCGCTCCTGAAGATACGCCTGCTATCCATCTCTCACTCATGCAGCCACTTTCTCAATCAAATTGCAAATCTCTCACTCCTGAAGAGACCCATACTATCCCACTATCAATCATGTAGTCACTCACTTATGTAGCCCCTCTCTCAATCATATTGCCATTCTGTCACTCCTGAAGATAACCTTGCTATCTCCCTCCCTCACTCATGCACTCATGCAGTCATTCAATAATGCAGCCACTTTCTCAATCATATCCCCATTCTCTCACTCCTGGAGATACCTAGGATTTCTCCCTCTCTCGCTCATGCAGTCACTCCCTCATGCAGCCACTCTCTCAATCATATTGCTATTCCCTCACTCCTGAAGATACCCATACTATCCCTCTCTCACTCATACAGTCACTCTCTCAATCATATCACCATTCTCTCACTCCCGAAGATACGCATGCTATCTCCCTCTCACTCATGCAACAACGTGTTCAGTCATATCACCATTCTCTCACTCCTGAAGATACGCATGCTAGTTCGTTCTCACTCAAACAGACAATCTCTCATCTTATTGCCATTCTCCCACTCCTGAAGATAGCCATACTATCCCTCTCTCAATCATGTAGTCACTCCCTCATGTAGCCACTATCTCAATCATATCACCATTCTCTCGCTCCTGAGGATACTGAGTCTTTCCCTCTCTCATTTATGCAGTCACTCCCTCATGTAGCCACTCTCTCAATCATATTACTGTTCTCGCATTCCTGAAGATGCACATGATATCTCCCTCTCTCACTCATGCAGTCGTTTACTCACGTAGCCACTCTCTTAATCATATCATCATTCTGTCACTCCTGAAGATACCCATAGCATCCATCTCTCATTCATGCAGTCACTCACTTATATAGCCAAGTTCTCAATTATATCACCATTCTCTCACTCCTGAAGATACGCTTGCTATCCATCTCTCACTAATGCAGTCACTCACTCATGCAGCCACTCTCTCAATCAAATTGCAATTCTCTCACTCCTGAAGAGACCCATACTATCCCACTATCAATCATGTAGTCACTCATTTATGTAGCCCCTCTCTCAATCAAATTGCCATTCTGCCACTCCTGAAGATACCCATGCTATCTCCCTCCCTCACTCATGCAGTCATTCAATCATGCAGCCACTTTCTCAATCATATCCCCATTCTCTCACTCCTGGAGATACCTAGGCGTTCTCCCTCTCTCACTCATGCAGTCACTCCCTCATGCAGCCACTCTCTCAATCATATTGCTATTCCCTCACTCCTGAAGATACCCATACTATCCCTCTCTCACTCATACAGGGACTCTCTCAATCATATCGCCATTCCCTCACTCCTGAAGATACCCATACTATCCCTCTCTCACTCATGCAGTCACTCACTCATGCAGTCACTCTCTCAATCATATCGCCATTCCCTCACTCCTAAAGATACCTATGCTATCTCCCTCTCTCACTCATTCAGTCACCCACTCATGCAGCCAGTCTCTCAATCATATGGCCATTCCCTCACTCCTAAAGATACCCTACCCATACTATCCCTCTCTCAATCATGCAGTCACTCACACATACAGTCACGCTCTCAATCATATCGCCATTCCCTCACTCCAGAAGATACCTATGCTATCTCCCTCTCTCACTCATGCAGTCACTCACTCATGCAGCCACTCTCTCAATCATATTTCCAT
This sequence comes from Ambystoma mexicanum, assembly GCA_002915635.3. Classification (NCBI taxonomy): domain Eukaryota; kingdom Metazoa; phylum Chordata; class Amphibia; order Caudata; family Ambystomatidae; genus Ambystoma; species Ambystoma mexicanum. The sequence goes on from CM030325.1 coordinate 993,149,390, forward strand.
GCTCTCGCTCCCGAAGATACGCATGCTATCCTCTCTCACTCATGGAGCCACTCTCTAAGTCAAGTCGCCATTCCCTCACTCCTGAAGATACCTATGCTATCTCCCTATGTCACGCATGCAGTCACTCACTTATGCAGCCATTTTCTCAATCATGTTGCTATTCCCTCACTCCTGAAGATACCCATACCAGCCCTCTGATCCGCAAGCAGTCACTCTGTCCATTAGACACTCCGACTTACATTCATTCTGTCTGATATGCCCCCCTCAGTCCGTTATGAAGTCCATACCTCATTCATTTCTCACTCAGCCAATCAATCGTTCACCGAGGAACTCAGTCTCTCAGAAATCTGCTCCCAGCCTCAATCCCTGCATTTTAGGCTCCTGCTGCAGACCTTGTTTCAACTGATCTGTCACTCTCCCACTTAGTAACTCACTCGTTCATCCAGGCTCTCACTATCTCAGACATCCACTCTCAGCAGTCACTGCGTGCTTTTCTACTCCTGTTGCAGATCTTGCCTGAAACTCCTTCTCGTAGTCAATCACTGGGTCAACCAGTCACTCACTCTCTCAGACGTCTCTTCTTTCCGGCACTCCCGGGTTTTTCGCTCGTCACACAGACCGTGTTTAGATCACATCTGTCGCTCTCTCGCTCAGTCCCTCACTCATTCATCCAGACACACTCTCTCAAAAAAACTGCTTTCAGCAGCCACTTGCTTGCACCTGATCTGTCACACTCTCGCTCAGTCCTCACTCATTCACCCAGCCAGACTCTCTCAAAGCAACTGCTTTCAGCAGCCACTTGCTTACACCTGATCTGTCACTCTCTCGCTCAGTCCTCACCCAGCCACACTCCCTCAAAGCAACTGCTTTCACCAGCCACTTGCTTGCGCCTGATCTGTCACTCTCTCGTTCTGTCCTCACTGATTCACCCAGCCACACTCTCTCAAAGCAACTGCTTTCACCATCCACTTGCTTTCACCTGATCTGTCACTCTCTCGCCCAGTCCTCACTCATTCATTCAGGCACACTCTCTCAATCAACTGCTTTCAGCAGCCACTTGCTTGCACCTGATCTGTAACTCTCTCGCTCAGTCCTCAGGCACACTCTCTCAGACATTGGCTGTCAGCGTCCACTCCCTGCTTTTTCACTGCAGGTGCACCCCTTGCTTGCAGCTGATCTGTCACTCTCTCGCTCAGTCACTCATTTACCCAGCCACACTCTTTTTTCTTTGACAATATCCGCTCTCATCAGCCAGTGACAGCTTCTGCAATCCAGGTGCAACCCTTGCATGCACCTGATCAGTCACTCACTCGTGCACCCAGGCACACTCTCTCAGGCATCGGCTGTCAGTTGACACTCCCTGTTTTTCCTCTCCAGTTGAACCCCTTGCTTGCACCTGATCTGTCAATCTCTTGCTCCGTCAGTCCCTCGGCCAACTAAGCACTCACTCTGTCAGTCATTTGCTCTTAGAAGTCACTCCCTGCTTTTTCGCTCCTGATACAGACCGTGCTAGCCCTTGATCTGTCACTCTCTCACTCAGCTACTCACTCCTGCACGCAGGCATTCTCTCACAGATATCCGCTCTCAGCTGCTACTCCTTGCTTCTTCACTCCTGGTGCAGCCTGTGCTTGCACCTGACTTGTCGCTCTCTCACAGTCACTCACTCATGCACCCAGGCACACTCTCACCGCTCCCATCAGTCACTCTGTGATTTTTTTCACTCGTGGTGCAGCCCATGCTTGCACCTGACTTGTGGCTCTCCAGTCTGTTACTCTGTTCTCTGAACGCTGGTGGCTCTCGGCCCACCGCCCTGCCCTGCGTGTTCCGTCCAGGAGCTCCTGCACGGCTGCTGTTTTGGATAAAGGATGGCGTATGAACTCCCCAGAATGTGTTCACAGATGCTAGGGCCTTTCTAATTCCTTCCTGTTGCTCGTGGTTGCCATGGTAGCTCTTCCTCTTGCGCAGGTTGAGTCTGGCCTTTGAGCCTTGCTGGCTCAGAACGCGTGAGGTTATGGATGTGGTGCGGCACTCGTCTGATCCCGTTACTTTCCCAGACTGCTCACTTCCACGTGCCTGGTCCCAGTCTGGCTCTGTTGAAAGCCTTATCCGGTCTCACATCTTGTTCTTCCTGGTTTAAATACTGCGTCCTTGCAAATGCTAGTGTGGGTCAATATGTTACGATGTGTTTGCGCCCACGGGGCTTCTGGAACTATGTACCCTTATGGGGGTAGACAGAAAGTGTAGTGGAAGTGGAGAAAAGGAACCCATGGTACTCTGGCTTCATCCAAAAAGCGGATAGTGGATGGCAGGACAGATGGGAGGAGGGAATTGGTGGAGGGACAGGGCAGGGCAGGTCGAGGCTTGACCTTTGGTTTGCAATTTATTTATTTTTGTATTGCGGTCAGATTAGACATTGCCTGGAACAATAAACTAACTTTGGATCTGCCTATTAAACCCCAAAAATCGGAAATAATGTTGTACGCCAGCAAACGATATAAGTCAAATAATGGAAATTGCGCACCAATATACTTATTTGGCTGCACCATCTAGAATCGACCACTGGTAAGTCTCCACTGTGAGTAATTAAGAAAAGTGTGGTGTTTTTAGTCCAAACGGAAAGCTGAATGGAGGGTTTGGCAGCCACTCCCTCCTTCCGTTGATAAAGTGCTATCGGACTCGGGTTACCTGCCCGACTTAAGACAGGAACATTCTTTTCAACTAAGAGGATTCTCAACGGCAAACAGTTGAGGGGTTCATCTTGGAAAATCTTCTGGGATTGCCAAACTGTGTGCCCCTTTCTACAATGAGGTGCAAGCTTGGCCTTTACCTATGGCTATTATGATTAAGCAGGACACCTTGGTTGAAAGATTCTGGCCCCCCCTACAAAATCAATGATCACAACACTCAACGAGTTGATGAAAAAGAAGGACTTGTGTGGAAGACTATGAACATCTGCAGAGTAGCCTGAGCAGATCCACAGAAACCCTGTTAGCTCCAGCACATAGAGTGAAGAAAGCCCTTTGGGAACAGGACGGAATCTCACTAGAGCCTCCATCACTGAATATTCACCTTACTGTGATCCATTGAGAAGTGAGACGGCCATTGCTGAATATTCACCTTACCGTGATCCATTGAGAAGCGAGAAGGCCATCACTGAATATTTGCCTTATTGTGATCCATTGAGAAGCGAGAAGGCAATTGCTGAATATTCACCTTACCGTGATCCATTGAGAAGTGAGACGGCCATCGCTGAATATTCGCCTTACCGTGATCCATTGAGAAGCGAGATGGCCATCGCTGAATATTCACCTTACTGTGATCCATTGAGAAGTGAGAAGGCCATCACTGAATATTCACCTTACCGTGATCCATTGAGAAGCAAGACGGCCAGCGCTGAATATTCACCTTACCATGATCCATTGAGAAACGAGAATGATCCATTGAGAAGCAAGACGGCCATCGCTGAATATTCACCTTACCGTGATCCATTGAGAAGCGAGATGGCCATCCCTGAATATTCACCTTACCGTGATCCATTGAGAAGCGAGAAGGCCATCCCTGAATATTGGCCTCACCGTGATCCATTAAGAAGCAAGTCGGCCATCGCGGAATATTCGCCTTACCGTGATCCATTGAGAAGTAAGACGGCCATCGCTGAATATTTGCCTTACCGTGATCCATTGAGAAGCGAGAAGGCCATCGCTGAATATTCACCTTACCGTGATCCATTGAGAAGCGAGACGGCCATCACTGAATATTCACCTTACCGTGATCCATTGAGAAGCGAGAAGGCCATCGCTGAATATTCACCGTACTCTGATCCATTGAGAAGCGAGAAGGCCATCGCTGAATATTCACCTTACCATGATCCATTGAGAAGCAAGACGGCCATCGCTGAATATTCACCTTACCGCTATCCATTGAGAAGCGAGAATGATCCATTGAGAATCAAGACGGCCATCGCTGAATATTCACCTTACCGTGATCCATTGAGAAGCAAGACGGCCATCGCTGAATATTCACCTTACAGTGATCCATTGAGAAGCAAGACACCCATCCCTGAATATTCACCTTACCATGATCCATTGAGAAGCAAGACGGCCATTGCTGAATATTCACCTTACCGTGATCCATTGAGAAGCGAGAAGGCCATCACTGAATATTTGCCTTACTGTGATCCATTGAGAAGCGAGAAGGCAATTGCTGAATATTCACCTTACCGTGATCCATTGAGAAGTGAGACGGCCATCGCTGAATATTCACCTTACCGTGATCCATTGAGAAGCGAGAATGATCCATTGAGAAGCAAGACGGCATCGCTGAATATTCACCTTGCCGTGATCCATTGAGAAGCAAGACGGCCATCGCTGAATATTCACCATACCATTATCCATTGAGAAGCGAGAATGATCCATTGAGAAGCAAGACGGCCATCGCTGAATATTCACCTTACTGTGATCCATTGAGAAGTGAAGCGGCCATCCCTGAATATTCACCTTACTGTGATCCATTGAGAAGCGAGAAGGCCATCCCTGAATATTCGCCTTACCGTGATCCATCAAGAAGCAAGATGGCCATCGCTGAATATTCGCCTTACCGTGATCCATTGAGAAGCAAGACGGCTATCGCTGAATATTTGCCTTACCGTGATCCATTGAGAAACGAGAAGGCCATTGCTGAATATTCACCTTACCGTGATCCATTGAGAAGCGAGAATGATCGATATTCATGAAAGCAAGACGGCTATCGCTGAATATTTCCCTTACCGTGATCTATTGAGAAGCGAGACAGCCATCCCTGAATATTCGCTTACTGTGATCATTGAGAAGCAAGAGGCCATCGCTGAATATTCGCCTTACGTGATCCATTGAGAAGCAAGACGGCCATCGCTGAATATTCGCCTTACCGTGATCCATTGAGAAGTGAGACAGCCATCACTGAATATTCACCTTATCGTGATCCATTGAGAAGCGAGAAGGCCATCACTGAATATTCATCTTACTGTGATCCATTGAGAAGCGAGAAGGCCATCGCTGAATATTCACCTTACCGTGATCCATTCAGAAGCAAGAAAGCCATCGCTCAATATTCACCTTACTGTGATCCATTGTGAAGCGAGAATGATCCATTGAGAAGCAAGATGGCCATCACTGAATATTAACCTTATCGTGATCCATTGAGAAGCGAGACGGCCAACCCTGAATATTCGCCTTACTGTGATCCATTAAGAAGCAAGATGGCCATTGCTGAATATTCGCCTTACTGTGATCCATTGAGAAGCAAGACGGCCATCGCTGAATATTCGCCTTACCGTGATCCATTCAGAAGCTAGACGGCCATTGCTGAATATTCACCTTACCGTGATCCATTGAGAAGCAAGAAGGCCATCACTGAATATTCACCTTACCGTGATCCATTGAGAAGCGAGAATGATCCATTGAGAAGCAAGAAGGCCATCGCTGAATATTCACCTTACCGTGATCCATTGAGAAGCAAGACGGCCATCGCTGAATATTCACCTTACCGTGATCCATTGAGAAGCGAGAATGATCCATTGAGAAGCAAGACGGCCATCGCTGAATATTCCCTTACCGTGATCCATTGAGAAGCAAGACGGCCATTGCTGAATATTCACCTTACCGTGATCCATTGAGAAGCGAGAAGGCCATCACTGAATATTTGCCTTACTGTGATCCATTGAGAAGCGAGAATGCAATCGCTGAATATTCACCTTACCGTGATCCATTGAGAAGTGAGACGGCCATCGCTGAATATTCGCCTTACCGTGATCCATTGAGAAGAGAGATGGCCATCGCTGAATATTCACCTTACTGTGATCCATTGATAAGTGAGAAGGCCATCGCTGAATATTCACCTTGCCGTGATCCATTGAGAAGCAAACGGCCATCGCTGAATATTCACCATACCATTATCCATTGAGAAGCGAGAATGATCCGTTGAGAAGCAAGACGGCCATCGCTGAATATTCACCTTACTGTGATCCATTGAGAAGTGAAGCGGCCATCCCTGAATATTCACCTTACTGTGATCCATTGAGAAGCGAGAAGGCCATCCCTGAATATTCGCCTTACCGTGATCCATTAAGAAGCAAGATGGCCATCGCTGAATATTCGCCTTACCGTGATCCATTGAGAAACGAGAAGGCCTTTGCTGAATATTCACCTTACCGTGATCCATTGAGAAGCGAGAATGATCCATTGAGAAGCAAGACGGCCATCGCTGAATGTTCACCTTACCGTGATCCATTGAGAAGCGAGACGGCCATCGCTGAATATTCACCTTACCGTGATCCATTGAGAAGTGAGACAGCCATCACTGAATATTCACCTTATCGTGATCCATTGAGAAGCGAGAAGGCCATCACTGAATATTCATCTTAATGTGATCCATTGAGAAGCGAGACGGCCATCGCTGAATATTCACCTTACCGTGATCCATTGAGAAGCAAGAAAGCCATCGCTCAATATTCACCTTACTGTGATCCATTGTGAAGCGAGAATGATCCATTGAGAAGCAAGATGGCCATTGCTGAATATTAACCTTATCGTGATCCATTGAGAAGCGAGACGGCCAACCCTGAATATTCGCCTTACTGTGATCCATTAAGAAGCAAGACGGCCATCGCTGAATATTCGCCTTACTGTGATCCATTGAGAAGCAAGACGGCCATCGCTGAATATTCGCCTTACCGTGATCCATTCAGAAGCTAGACGGCCATTGCTGAATATTCACCTTACCGTGATCCATTGAGAAGCAAGAAGCCATCACTGAATATTCACCTTACCGTGATCCATTGAGAAGCGAGAATGATCCATTGAGAAGCAAGAAGGCCATCGCTGAATATTCGCCTTACCGTGATCCATTGAGAAGCAAGACACCCATCCCTGAATATTCACTTGCCATGATCCATTGAGAAGCAAGACGGCCATTGCTGAATATTCACCTTACCGTGATCCATTAGAGAAGCGAGAAGGCCATCACTGAATATCCACCTTACTGTGATCCATTGAGAAGCGAGAAGGCCATCGCTGAATATTCACCTTACCGTGATCCATTGAGAAGCGAGAAAGCCATCGCTGAATATTCGCCTTACTGTGATCCATTGAGAAGTGAGACGGCCATCGCTGAATATTCAGCTTACCGTGATCCATTGAGAAGCGAGATGGCCATCCCTGGATATTCACCTTACCGTGATCCATTGAGAAGCGAGAAGGCCATCCCTGAATATTTGCCTTACTGTGATCCATTGAGAAGCGAGAAGGCAATCGCTGAATATTCACCTTATCGGATCCATTGAGAAGCGAGAAGGCCATCACTGAATATTTGCTTACTGTGATCCATTGAGAAGCGAGAAGCCATCACTGAAAATTCGCCTTACCGTGATCTATTGAGAAGTGAGACGGCCATCGCTGAATATTCGCCTTACCGTGATCCATTGAGAAGCGAGATGGCCATCGCTGAATATTCACCTTACTGTGATCCATTGATAAGTGAGAAGGCCATCGCTGAATATTCACCTTACCGTGATCCATTGAGAAGCAAGACGGCCATCGCTGAATATTCACCATACCATTATCCATTGAGAAGCGAGAATGATCCATTGAGAGGCAAGACGGCCATCGCTGAATATTCACCTTACCGTGATCCATTGAGAAGTGAAGCGGCCATCCCTGAATATTCACCTTACTGTGATCCATTGAGAAGCGAGAAGGCCATCCCTGAATATTCGCCTTACCGTGATCCATTAAGAAGCAAGATGGCCATCGCTGAATATTCGCCTTACCGAGATCCATTGAGAAGCAAGACGGCTATCGCTGAATATTTGCCTTACCGTGATCCATTGAGAAATGAGAAGGCCTTTGCTGAATATTCACCTTACCGTGATCCATTGAGAAGCGAGAATGATCCATTGAGAAGCAAGACGGCCATCGCTGAATATTTGCCTTACCGTGATCTATTGAGAAGCGAGACACCCATCCCTGAATATTGACCTTACCATGATCCATTGAGAAGCAAGACGGCCATCGCTGAATGTTCACCTTACCGTGATCCATTGAGAAGCGAGACGGCCATCGCTGAATATTCACCTTACCATGATCCATTGAGAAGTGAGACAGCCATCACTGAATATTCACCTTACTGTGATCCATTGAGAAGCGAGAAGGCCATCACTGAATATTCATCTTACTGTGATCTATTGAGAAGCGAGAAGGCCATCGCTGAATAATCACCTTACCGTGATCCATTGAGAAGCAAGAAAGCCATCGCTCAATATTCACCTTACCGTGATCCATTGAGAAGCGAGAATGATCCATTGAGAAGCAAGACGGCCATCGCTGAATGTTCACCTTACCGTGATCCATTGAGAAGCGAGACGGCCATCGCTGAATATTCACCTTACCGTGATCCATTGAGAAGTGAGACAGCCATCACTGAATATTCACCTTATCGTGATCCATTGAGAAGCGAGAAGGCCATCACTGAATATTCATCTTAATGTGATCCATTGAGAAGCGAGAAGGCCATCGCTGAATATTCACCTTACCGTGATCCATTGAGAAGCAAGAAAGCCATCGCTCAATATTCACCTTACTGTGATCCATTGTGAAGCGAGAATGATCCATTGAGAAGCAAGATGGCCATTGCTGAATATTAACCTTATCGTAATCCATTGAGAAGCGAGACGGCCAACCCTGAATATTCGCCTTACTGTGATCCATTAAGAAGCAAGACGGCCATCGCTGAATATTCGCCTTACTGTGATCCATTAAGAAGCAAGACGGCCATCGCTGAATATTCGCCTTACTGTGATCCATTGAGAAGAAAGACGGCCATCGCTGAATATTCGCCTTACCGTGATCCATTCAGAAGCTAGACGGCCATTGCTGAATATTCACCTTACCGTGATCCATTGAGAAGCAAGAAGGCCATCACTGAATATTCACCTTACCGTGATCCATTGAGAAGCGAGAATGATCCATTGAGAAGCAAGAAGGCCATCGCTGAATATTCGCCTTACCGTGATCCATTGAGAAGCAAGACACCCATCCCTGAATATTCACCTTGCCATGATCCATTGAGAAGCAAGATGGCCATTGCTGAATATTCACCTTACCGTGATCCATTAAGAAGCGAGAAGGCCATCACTGAATATCCGCCTTACTGTGATCCATTGAGAAGCGAGAAGGCCATCGCTGAATATTCACCTTACCGTGATCCATTGAGAAGCGAGAAAGCCATCGCTCAATATTCGCCTTACTGTGATCCATTGAGAAGTGAGACGGCCATCGCTGAATATTCAGCTTACCGTGATCCATTGAGAAGCGAGATGGCCATCCCTGGATATTCGCCTTACCGTGATCCATTGAGAAGCGAGAAGGCCATCCCTGAATATTTGCCTTACTGTGATCCATTGAGAAGCGAGAAGGCAATCGCTGAATATTCACCTTATCGTGATCCATTGAGAAGCGAGAAGGCCATCACTGAATATTTGCCTTACTGTGATCCATTGAGAAGCGAGAAGGCAATCGCTGAATATTCACCTTACCGCAATCCATTGAGAAGCGAGAAAGCCATCGCTGAAAATTCGCCTTACCGTGATCCATTGAGAAGTGAGACGGCCATCGCTGAATATTCACCTTACTGTGATCCATTGATAAGTGAGAAGGCCATCGCTGAATATTCACCTTACCGTGATCCATTGAGAAGCAAGACGGCCATCGCTGAATATTCACCATACCATTATCCATTGAGAAGCGAGAATGATCCATTGAGAGGCAAGACGGCCATCGCTGAATATTCACCTTACCGTGATCCATTGAGAAGTGAAGCGGCCATCCCTGAATATTCACCTTACTGTGATCCATTGAGAAGCGAGAAGGCCATCCCTGAATATTCGCCTTACCGTGATCCATTAAGAAGCAAGATGGCCATCGCTGAATATTCGCCTTACCGTGATCCATTGAGAAGCAAGACGGCTATCGCTGAATATTTGCCTTACCGTGATCCATTGAGAAATGAGAAGGCCTTTTCTGAATATTCACCTTACCGTGATCCATTGAGAAGCGAGAATGATCCATTGAGAAGCAAGACGGCCATCGCTGAATATTTGCCTTACCGTGATCTATTGAGAAGCGAGACACCCATCCCTGAATATTGACCTTACCATGATCCATTGAGAAGCAAGACGGCCATCGCTGAATGTTCACCTTACCGTGATCCATTGAGAAGCGAGACGGCCATCGCTGAATATTCACCTTACCATGATCCATTGAGAAGTGAGACAGCCATCACTGAATATTCACCTTACCGTGATCCATTGAGAAGCGAGAAGGCCATCACTGAATATTCATCTTACTGTGATCCATTGAGAAGCAAGAAGGCCATCGCTGAATAATCACCTTACCGTGATCCATTGAGAAGCAAGAAAGCCATCGCTCAATATTCACCTTACTGTGATCCATTGTGAAGCGAGAATGATCCATTGAGAAGCAAGATGGCCATCGCTGAATATTCACCTTACCGTGATCCATTGAGAAGCGAGACGGCCATCCCTGAATATTCGCCTTACTGTGATCCATTAAGAAGCAAGATGGCCATCGCTGAATATTCGCATTACTGTGATCCATTGAGAAGCAAGACGGCCATCGCTGAATATTCGCCTTACCGTGATCCATTCAGAAGCTAAACAGCCATCGCTGAATATTCACCTTACCGTGATCCATTGAGAAGCAAGAAGGCCATCACTGAATATTCACCTTACCGTGATCCATTGAGAAGCGAGAATGATCCATTGAGAAGCAAGAAGGCCATCGCTGAATATTCGCCTTACCGTGATCCATTGAGAAGCAAGACACCCATCCCTGAATATTCACCTTGCCATGATCCATTGAGAAGCAAGATGGCCATTGCTGAATATTCACCTTACCGTGATCCATTAAGAAGTGAGAAGGCCATCACTGAATATTCACCTTACTGTGATCCATTGAGAACCGAGAAGGCCATCGCTGAATATTCACCTTACCGTGATCCATTGAGAAGCGAGAAAGCCATTGCTGAATATTCACCTTACTGTGATCCATTGAGAAGTGAGACGGCCATCGCTGAATATTCAGCTTACCGTGATCCATTGAGAAGCGAGATGGCCATCCCTGAATATTCGCCTTACCGTGATCCATTGAGAAGCGAGAAGGCCATCCCTGAATATTTGCCTTACCATGATCCATTGAGAAGCGAGAAGGCCATCGCTGAATATTCACCTTACCGTGATCCATTGAGAAGCAAGACTGCCATCGCTGAATATTCATCTTACCGTGATCCATTGAGAAGCAAGAAGGCCATCCCTGAATATTCGCCTTACCGTGATCCATTGAGAAGCGAGAAGGCCATCGCTGAATGTTCACCTTACCGTGATCCATTGAGAAGCGAGAAAGCCATTGCTGAATATTTGCCTTACCGTGATCCATTGAGAAGCGAGAAAGCCATTGCTGAATATTTGCCTTACCATGATCCATTGAGAAGCGCGAAGGCCATCCCTGAATATTCGCCTTACCGTGATCCATTGAGAAGCGAGAAGGCCATCGCTGAATGTTCACCTTACCGTGATCCATTGAGAAGCGAGAAAGCCATCGCTGAATATTTCCCTTACCATGATCCATTGAGAAGCGAGAAAGCCATTGCCTTACCGTTATCCATTGAGAAGCGCGAAGGCCATCCCTGAATATTCGCCTTACCGTGATCCATTGAGAAACGAGACGGCCTATCATGAAGTCCAGCCATGTCCAAGATGGAGAAGGAACTCCATCTCTGGCCTTAGATGTGGAGCGGACCAGACTCGGGGTTCCCAGGGACAAAAGAGTGCGCAGGGTTTGTCACAAGGAGTGGGTGATTGAGACGTTAGAACACCTGTAAGAGAGCCTCTGATCACCCCATACAAGATTTCAATATTTTTGCGGGTTTCTTAGGGAAAGGAGGTTTTATGTACCATCGCACCTTTGTATTGAGCTATTAGCAGGAGGGTGTATTTCCCTTTCACTGGCAACTATTATATGTTTGAATTAGATTTGTAATCTTAATAAGAATTATTAATTATGTGTAAGAGACATTTTAATTCCGCCATATGAGTGTCTGAAATGTGGCTATCTACTACCTATACACAAGCCGAAACTGTTGATTTTGTCACTGTTTGCACTACATCTCCCTAAACACCAAACTAACCCACCCCTGAAACACCAACACATCTCTCCACGCTCCTTAAGCATCACTCTGACAGACCCACAGACAACCACACTCACAAGTACCTTCGTAACCTGGAGTGCACATTAACTATTGTTCCACGCAGCTCACACAATATCTAAAACGTACACCTGTGTACAGGCGCGTTAGAAATGCAATATCATATCACCGCAAAAAGCCACATCTTCAGGTCTGCACATATCAACATTGTAACAAAGCAATCTTGCCCTGGTCCCCTCGCTGCTGCATAAGTCTTCTACCACAATGCTTGCAGATCCTGAAGCTGCTAGAACATGAGAAAATGGCAGCAGGTGAGCTATAAAAGATGCAATAAAATAGCATAACAGGGCAAAGAGTGCCCCTCATTCTCCTGCGCGGTAGTACTCTGCGCGGCCCAAGCTTTTTCTGTGACTGGCAGCAATAGGGGAGAGTTGATGGTGGCTCTGCCAAAGTTAGCGTACCAAAGATTCTAATGCAGCGGATTGACCGGCTGCTGAGACTATGCGTTGGGGTCTGCCAATAGAGGAGCCCAACTGTACACTATTTACTTCCTACTTACTAAATCTGCTCCATTGCAAGGGTGTTGTTTTTCCGAATAGTGCGATTAAGTTCACACTATTTGAAGTAAGGACTCCATATGTTGCTATTAAGTCATAATGTGATTAAATAATCGACCAGGATCACACACTTTGGCTAAACAGTGAAGCGGAGATTTCAACTCATACTGCAAATTTGACCACATACCTTCTAAGCTTTCATTGGTACAAATAGTTAAGTGTTGGATTTCAATGCCTACAATAATACTGTCTTGTGGAGTTTACTTACAAAATACACACATCTTACAATAAAGCCACAACGACAACATGCAAATCCATATAACAACATGTTAAGCAAAAAGAATATCATTGTGGCTTTCATTTTCACATCTTGAATGGTAAACTACAAGTCCCAGAATGCAAGATAATGCAAATCCGGAAAATCTATTTAACCGCCCTCTTTTTCCAGTGATGTAGCCACGCAATAATACACTCACATATTTAGCTTTTTTGCAAGAAACCTCCAGCTCGTTGCAATTCATGAGGTTGAGAGAATTTCATTAGTGACATACAGCATCCTTTATGTTTTTGCATGTCAAGCTAGGAGACATCAATGGTATATACAAGACTCTAAAAGGGGTGTGGTGTGTTGCTCACTTTAACAAGCCTAGATTTGCAGGTGACTGGGGCTTTGCAAGGTCTTTCGTTTGGAAATGTTCCATCATGCATATGAAAGGCTCTGTTGCTGAAAAAAGAGATGTGTTTGCAGGTCGTTAAGGTGCTTAGGCTGCAGAGCATGGATGGGCAGTGTGTGTGTGTTTATGCCGGTAAGATGGCACTGCCTGTAGAGCGCTCGCTTTGACATCTGAGCAGAGCCTTCTGATGCAGATTCGAATCTCTGGAGGGCCAAACTCAGCCTTTCATCCTTCCGAGGTCGATAAATGAGCACCACACACCGTGGGTAATAATAAGCAGTGCTCAGATGCCTGAGGGTTCGTAGCGCTATAGGAGTGCAAATTATTATTATTGTGCCTGGTGGTGACTTCTATATGTGACTTGTGAGAAAGAAAAAGGGCAGTGATTTATATTGCACTTCCATCCCTGGCCGGTAACGACTGGTCTTCATGGCCCAAAGCGATCGTGCAGGAGGCAGGGCATTCCAGAAGTGAGGGTCAATGGCGGAGAGGGCCAGACCCTCAAACACAGCTTGGATATCTAAATACTTTCCAAAGGTGCTCCATGCTTATCCTGGGTAAATGGGGAACCCTGTCTTATAGTGGGGGCCATGGGCTATATTTAGGACCCTGACGCAGATGTGGCAGCCCACTGAGAGCCGTTCGGTGCGAGGGACGCAGCCATCTGCAGACGCCTGATAAACACACTTTGACAATGCCCACAGGTTTGGCTTGTGTGTAGGCATGGGATAGGCATGTGGCAGGCACTGCTGTAAGAGTACTAAGAGCCCATTAATGGTATCAGCAAAATGGTGTGAGTTCCTGGGCATGTGATAGCAGCAAATATGGCTATCCAATGCCTATATTCAAGATAAAACTGTTGGTTTTGCCAACGCTTGTTTTTACCAGGGCACGTGTGCTGCTTATAAATCAAGTGGCTGAAGGCAGAGTACAGTAAGACATTTTTATGGCACTAGTTGCGCATTAACAACTCCAATTAAGTCATGAACATTCAGAAGACTGCTTTAAAATAACACTGGTAGGTACTTCGAGCACAATGTTTGATATTGCTGCTTAATAAAGCCTGCCTAAAAAGATCCGAGCAGCGACATCATTTGGGGGTCACCAGGAGTTGCAGCTATGTCTTCCTTGCTACCCCTGCAGTCTGCCTTGCTACCCCCCTAAAAACATTAGCACCAACCCCTTCTTATCCGGCTTCCCAACGGATCATATACAGGAACCTCTCCCAGCTTCCTTGTTCCTGTTTGTGAACAGCACGGAGGAGCCGAGGGTGGCCTGGAGTGATGGACCAAAATTGGAAAAATAGGTAAGAAATGTGATGTGTATTTTGCATGTTTGAAGTGTGTGTTAGATGTATGTATGTGCTATGGGTCAGTGAGCGGTGGGGGAATGAGAAGAAAGTTGATAATGTGTGTTTGAATGTTCTGGGTGGGTGTGTGCCTGTGTAGAGAACTCAGTGAGAGTGGATTTAAGAGAAGGTGTATGAGTGAGTGACTGGTGGGTGAAAGTGTATAAATGTAATAGTGTGTTTCAATGTTGTGGCTGGGTACGTGTCTGTGTGGGAAATGTAGTGTGAGTGGATGCAAGAGGTTTATGGGTGAGTGAATGGTGGGTGACTGAGTAGGAATGTGATAGCGTGTATTTGAATGTTCTAAGTGGGTGAGTGCATTCCTGTGTGGGGAATGCAGCGCAAGTGGACATAAGAGGTTTATGGGTGAGTGAATGGTGGGTGAGTGAGTAGAAATGTTAGTGTGCGTGCATGTAAATGTTCTGGGTGGGTGCCAGTGTGAGTGCATGTGAGAGAAGGTATATGGGTGAGTGACTGGTGGGTGACTGGGTATGAATGAGATTGTGTGTGTGAGTGCATGCCTGTGTGGTGAATGCAGTGTGAATGAATGTGAGATGAGATGTGTAGGTCGTTGAAAGGGGGTGACTGCATGTGTGTGTGTGTAAGGCCCTGGGAGATTGGGGATCACCACAGCATTTATGACACATCCTTTATTGCCTTTGCATGTTTTACTGGTATGGCCAGGCAGAGCCAAGTTCATGTGTGTCATTACCTGGCTAGACTGAAATTTCTGTACAGCCAGTCTAGCCATTGCTTACTGAGGCATGATATTTATTACTCGTTATCTTTGATAAGGCAAGCATAATAAGCAGTCTTACCTTGCTAGACTGACGTTTTGGTGGTATTAGCATAACTGACCTAAAAACATTTGACCTAAAACATTTTATTGAATTTGTTTGACCTTTTATTAGTCAAATTTAATTAAATATATATATATACATATATATATGGGGGAGGGTAAGGGTATAGATTGGGTTGAGGGGAGGGGGTTGCAGGTGGTCTCCCCCCGCATTTTAGACAGGGAAAAAGGTCAAATAAATTTGATTAAATGTGATTAGGTGAAATGTTTTAGGTCAAATAGACCCAACCCGTTTTAGTGTAGCGGCCTGTGTATTTCTTACTGTAGCATGACTTTTTTTTAACTGAGCTTCTATGATGAAGCAAGAATGGTAAGTGTTGTCATGGCTCCAGACTGGCTTACACTGGAACCAGTTTGGACAGGTTTTGTTATTGTGACATGTCACTTTTAATGGCCAAACCAACAGTATTTTCTTGCATATATTGGCAGAGCCAGCTTTGTGCCTACTGCCAGGAATGATACTATAAAAGAAATCTCAAATTGAACAAGTCAAGTATATTCTTATATGGGAATATTAGCATATGTTGGTGGAGTAAGCATGGAAATGTATGGGCACAGCAAGCATGAACATGTTCTTTATACTGGCATATATTGAATGGACCGGTACGATAATGCATTGTCAAATGTCCTTGTGCACTTGTGGTGACTTGCATCTATTGTGCCATTTTCATGAGTTACACTACACCCTACAAAAGTGTTTGTAATCTGTCTGGCCTTTTACCGCAATTTCAACAGAAAGTGTGCTGTGTAACGCACCATTTTAACCCATTATTCCAACATTTTATCATGGAACGGGGGATGAATCCCACAGATCCTCCCGACGCCGTTTTAGTTAGTTCTGGCCCCCTCGCTATGCTCGTTTGCAATTGCTTACCTGTGGCAAATATTTACACTGTCCAATAAAACTACTCACCAACCACCACTGGTGGCTGGTAAATTTGGTGACCGGGCACCACTGTACACTAAGTAAAACATGTAAACTTTGATTAAAAGACATATTTACTTCTTTCACTTGGAGGAGTGCAAGCCCCTGCAACGGCATAATCTTCATGGACATTGCACACATGTATTGGTCTGGGCCGGCCCAGGGTGTGGCGTGCCCTTTCCTTTGTTAAGGAGGTTGGGGGAGGCCCAAATGCTGTGCTATGCCTCTGATTGGGCTCTGCTCACCCTAAACACATTCAAATGTGATCTGAATGGTTGAGAGGGGCGGAAAACTCGGCCAGGACCCTGCTCTGGTGCAACACTTTTAAGACAATAAGCAGTGGACACAGAGTCTCAGAATTGAGGGAGCCATGGGTTGACCCACACCTCCCCACTCAAACTCCTTCTTGGAAAGGGTTTCAGGAAGCTTCATTCATGGGCCAGTCCTGGTGGGTCATTGAATAATGCACCTCGCACAGAGAGCTCTGAACATTGTAGATGCATTGAGCCCATTCTTGAGAGAAGTGCAGCCCCCTCTCACACCTCACCCCGTTAAAAAAGATTGAAGGAGAATCATGTATCAAAGCCTTGGACATTAAGGTGTTATGTTCGGCTCTGGGTTGTGGGGGACAACATGTGGTTGCTTGTTACATAATTTAAAGATAATTGCACCCGGGGACAGATGGCCTCAGCTTACGCCTGCACAATAGGTTTCGTCTATCAAAATGGAGCTGACTCACAGCTTCATTTATAACCAGATAATTTTGTTGATACAACAGCCTGGTCAATGATTTAATTTTCAGGCCTTGCTCGTGCAGCATTGTGTGTCTGGGTAAACAGACAGCACACGCCTACCCAGGTCAGTTCTTTTTTGGCTTGTTTAACACAGCAACTCCAAAGATAACACATACTTCTGTGTCCATTGATGTTTCATCCACTATCCACAGGCCTGCGTTAGAGATTTCAGTTACCCTATTACAAGTACTGCATATTTTACATTTTACGTATAGGCCCCAAGTCTAATCTGGAAAATGACATTACCTAAATGTTTGATCGTGGACAAATCATGCCTCCCTCTGTGCTTTGGTTCTTATATCTGGCTGAAATGAGAGCGCCTGGAAACACGGGTGTTAGATGCATCTGAAGGTTGTGTGCCATCACTTCCTGTGATGTCACTTGGGGGTGGGGTCAAATGACATCACTTCCTGGGATTTCATCAGCGGTCAAGGGTCATGTGATGTCACTTCCGCTACCCCTGGCATTTTCATGAAATGATGTCCCTGGATCCCAGTATGATGAATTTTGTGTGGAGAAGGGCTGGGGTGGGTGGGAATTGCCATGGGGAATAGTATGGCCATGGGCAGTCAGTGGGTGGGTGAAATAACCAAACAACTACAAGCTGTGTGTTCCTTCTCAAATGGCATCTCCTCCCTAGCTGTACCTCAATGCAATCATTTTGGCTTATAGACGATGCTCTAGCGGCACCTAATAACAAAACTAACAAGCCGTGTGTCCCTCTTCATGTGCCATCTCCTTCCTAGCTGTGTTGCAATGCAATAGTTTCAGCTTGTGGGTGGCGCTCTAGCGCAGCCTAACAATGAAAACTAAAAAGGCAGGGCAGCCAAGATAGAGATAGAGATGATAGTACCCCAAGCTGCTGTTAACAATGGTAGTGACTACTGTGGTGTGCAGCCCCGGTGGGAGAAAAGGCAAGAGATTGCAGAGGATTTTCAGCTGAAAGAATTCTATGCTGGCTACGAAGTTGACTTAAGGGGTTCAGAAAGAGGGATGAATAAAATGTGAACCCCAGTAATTCAAAGGCTTCAGCATGAGCTAATAACATGTGTCTGCAGGATTAGTGGGCATGCCTTGTGTGACATGCTACCTGCCTGCATGAGCAGTGGACGTTGTCACTTTGAAAAAGTGAGATTGCAGTAACCCTGCCTTTCCAGCAGAGGGCAACTGGGCAATGCATCACTACGTATTAATATTATCACTTTTGTAGGGCTGAGTTGACCCTGCTAGAATGTATACTTTTGAAGTGCACGATATGTCCCATGTATGAGGCTAGGACTTAATTTACTGAGCTATGGTAAGCAAATGCCAAAGTTTCTTTGCACTTCAGGTTTCCTGAGTTTTTACAGGTTCTCAGATAGGACCGGCTTTAGGCCCGGGCAACCACCCAGGGCACTACCACCACTAAGGGCGGCCTGCTGTCAGAAGCACACTAGCCGATGGAGAGAGCCCTATGTAGCCCGGCTATATTTGAACTTTGTGCACAGGCTAAGGATCCAGTTTACAATGCACCGTACGGCCATTTGCGGCAGCTGGGGGTCTAAAGGTGCCTGCCATTGCGGGAGGGTGTTTTAAAGTCCCATCTTGGAATATAGCTGGTCGGAGATCAAAGCTCGGGGATCGTGAATTTGTTGAATCCGTTCATGATTTTGATACTTTTTCAGGAGACTGGGCAACTTACTTTAACACCTCTCCCAAACTTACGTGTGTTTTATGTTCCAGCGATTCGGAGCAAAAAATGGAGAAACAGTGGAAGACTTGCCACCTACGTAAAAGTCCGTCCTGGCATTGAATCCCGATCTGAACCCTTGCCTAACACAGTTTTGATGATCAACATTTTTGTGAATGGCACGAGTGCTATCTGTAATTAACTTCTATAATGCATCACAGCATATGGGTTCAGATATAGCATCCTTGCTCAATTGTTTGGATGGCCGCAGAACCGATGATCTTCCTGCACGTTATAAGAGTTCCTATATATTTGTGGGGGGATATTTTAATGTAAGGTTTGGTGATTGTCTGTCAATATTGCATACAAACAAAGAAGCAGATATTGCATTGAATATGCCTTTGCCAATCATGTCAGACGGGCCATCAAACAAAGAAGAAGATATTGCATTGAATATACCTCCGCCGATCATGTCAGACGGGCCATCAAACAAAGAAGCAGATATTGCATTGAATATGCCTTTGCCAATCATGTCAGACGGGCCATCAAACAAAGAATCAGATATTGCATTGAATATACCTCCGCCGATCATGTCAGAGGGGTCATGAAACAAAGAAGCAAATATTGCATTGAATATACCTCCGCCGATCATGTCAGAGGGGTCATGAAACAAAGAAGCAGATATTGCACTGAATATACCTTCGCCGAGCATGTCAGATTGGTATTCAAGCAATGATGGAGATATTGCATTGAATATGCCTTCTCCGATCATGTCAGATGGGCCATTAACCAAAGAATCAGATATTGCATTGAATATACCTTCGCCGATCATGTCAGATGGGTCATCAAACATAGAAGCAGATATTGCATTGAATATACCTTCTCCGATCATGTCAGATGGGTCATCAAACATAGAAGCAGATATTGCATTGAATATACCTTCTCCGATCATGTCAGATGGGTCATCAAACATAGAAGCAGATATTGCATTGAATATACCTTTGCCAATCATGTTAGATGGGTCATGAAACAAAGCAGGAGATATGTCGTTGGTGCATTTAGCACACTGTGGTCTGAGATTGGTAAATGGGAGGCTACCAGCAGACAGACGGGGGCGCTACACCTTTAAACAGTTGAATAAACAATTGATTATATTTTAGTGCACGCGCTAGATTGGCAGTACTTGCAGGATCTAAAAATAGAACGCCCTGAGAGCGATCACGACCCTAAGATGCTGTCGATTTTTCATGGCAATAATGTCAACACCGATAACGACCAGAAAACCTATGCTCAAGACAAACATACCAGCAGAAGGCTCATTGAATGGGCATAAATGGACAGAGACCCATGCTCCTTTACCTGCATGCCTTCCTTTTATTGAGACCTGTTGCTCAAATTATAAGACACATTCAGTGTATTCAGAAATATATGATAGCATTATTAAGATCCGCAAATTTCATACAAGCACTACATATTGGACGAGTCACTCAGCAACAAGTTACTCAGGGTGGTATAATAAGGACTGCATGGACATACAGCCTATGCTATTAAAAATAGCAATGGGATCAAATAGGAATAGTGTCGATCTAGGGCAAGCAAGGACTTCATATAAAATCGCTTTGAAAAACCCCAAAGAAGTATGGAAGGACAAGCCTTGGCAGCAACTGGAAGAGGCAGCCAAAAAAACAAATAAAAGTGATTTCTGGAAGGTAGCCTTCCAGTGTAACCACCTGCCAACGGTTAAATGCAGAGATTTCCCTGCTTCCTCGGTCTGGGTAATTCACGTTTCAAGACTGTTCAGCTGTGAGATGGAGGGCACCAATGTAGAAATACCCAATGGTGCATATCAAGATCCCGTCACAGCTGACCAGCTTTTTCTTGAGCTTCAGGTCGATGAGGCAAAGGAAGTTCTATTCTCCATCCCTACTGGTAAAGCTCTGGGTCCCGACCTGGTGGTGACAGACATATTTGGGCAAGAACATCAAGTATGGGTTCCTGTGTTTACCGAACCTTTTGGCGAATGTGTGATCAGGAGTGTGTTTCCTGACAGCTGGAAGGAATCCATAATAATTCCGATCTTTAAAAAGGGAGACACATTGGACCCCAGCTGTAGCCGGTCAATATCTCCGATCAATGCCACTGCAAAATGGCTGGGCCGGGTGATCTACACATGCACAGCAAATTGGGCGAAAGATACCGGCATGCTCCCAGAGGAGCGATACGGGTTCGGGGCAGGAGTGGGCACAGTAGAGGTGAGGTGAGGTCCTGCACCTCAGTATGATTCTGGACAAGTGTGTTAAAGGCTACGACTGTCCAGTATACTTGGGGTTCATGGACCTCAGCCAAGCGTTCGACAGGGTAAACCGTGCAAAGTTGTGGAAATTGCTACAAATGATGGGCTTACCAGCGCCCATTTTGAACACATTAATATCCCTCCACATGGGCCTAAAGGCGGCATTGAGGTTGAACAAGGAAAGGGTATTATCTCCATCATTTGACATCTCATGTGGGGTCAAGCAATGGTGTGCCCTGGTCCCACTATTGTTCAATCTCTATGTCAGCAATTTTGCAATTGAACTGAATTAAGTGACCAAAGATACACCTAGAGTGGCGGGTAGAAACATCACTGTGCTGTCTTATGCCAACAACGCAGTGTTGCTGGCACATACTCCGGCAGCAATACAGAGACGTCTAAACGCCTATGTGAAATATATGGGCGGCAAAGATTTGTCAATCAACATAAAGAAGTCCTGAGTTATGTACGTCGGCAGGCAGCCCAAAAACCTGCCTTATATCCTTGCCTCTGGACCAAAGCTTGTGTGGGCGAACACATTTACCTATTTAGGAGTGATTTTTAATAGCAGGGCAAATTGCCAGACTACATTTCTGAAGAAACACAGTAATGTGCATAGGCGTTTGATGCACTGCATAGGTTTGGACTGGAGATGGGTGGGTAGAGTATTGATACGACGCTTAACATTTACTTGGCCACGCCCCTTGCATTATATGCTTATGGTCCCAAAGTCTGGGGTCAGTCTCCAGTACAAACGATTCAAGTCAAGGAAAATGGATTCCTGCACAAGCATTAAGAGGCAACCAAGAGTACCCCAATCCACCTGCTCCATCAAGAGTCAAGATTGGACTACATAAGTGACCGTGTAAGCCTAAAGCCCTTGCTATTCGGGGTACGATTGTGGTCCTGAGCAGAGCACCATCTAACACATGAGACCATGCAAGCTAGGAAACTCTCTGGTACCTGCAGAAATACCACCTGGCTGCATTTTTGGGAAAAAGTGTTTGCGAGTATTAATTAGTTAGGTCAATATGCCGATCTAGCAAACGCTTCCAAAGCTCATGTTATATTGGTGCGACCAAAACATATGGAGCTTAGAAGAGACTTGCGTGGCTGTCTCGAGTTCAATAAGCAGTCAGTCCTCAGGTGCAACGTGCACAGCTGTGGTGGGCACAACGCAGATTACATGCGCCGGTTTCATTGCAATAGAAAGAGGTCTGCCTTGCCACACCTGAGGACAAGTCGTGTACAGGGAAAGGACGGCTCAATCTACCTGGGGCCCGAAGATAGCATCGGTCTGGGTAATTCACGTTTCAAGACTGTTCAGCTGTGAGATGGAGGGCACCAACGTAGGCGATGTCCATGCAAGGCATCGTTACTCCCCGAGCTGGCGCCTCTCTTGTTTTTCTGGCCAGCATTTTACATACCAAGGTCAAGATTTTTAATGCCAATTTTAAGGAAGACAAATTGCACTAGAATAAAAGAAGCCACTAATTGTATATTATGATTGCCATCGAAAGAGACAGCTGGGGCGCTGCATAAGTATCTCTAAGCCTTAATACAGCTGACTGCTGAAAATGCATCTGAATGATTGCAGTTGCACAGACCCTAAACTTTATCATTTAAACTGAATGTATTGTGCTCATTTTATTATGTTATACATATTATTCTATGTGTACAGTTCTTTTATGCAGCCTTGTTCTTCGAAATAAAGATGAATCCAGTAATTCATTCATTCACGCTAGCCGGTGATGGGGGAATTTGGAGAAGTTAAAATATGGGGTTCTGGTTGCTCCAACAGACCTTGGGGCTGGCAGGAGTTCCACAGGCACCTTTAATAGTGAAGCGTCCACTAGGTGGCTCTAGTCATAGTTGAGCACCTTGGGCGTCTTGTGGGGCTCCTGAAAACCACGGATACAATAAGGGAGACCATGAAAGGGCCCTGTACTGGGTAGCCTGGAAGACAGACTGTTATCTACAGACTCTCTACAGGCCACAGGTTCAAATCCCTATAAAGCCGACTCAGCGACACACAAATTCTCGAGTGGGGCGTGGGGGACAGGGAAAATGTGCGGGATGTCGCTTCTTATAGCCGCCCCCAACCCAAAGTACCAAATCCTTCGGGCCCCCATAGAGAGCTGTGCATTGTTAATGGTAAGACATTTTTAAAGATGCTTTTTTCAGTTACACAGTTCTACCCTATAATATATGGGGAATAATATCCATGCTTGAAAATGAAGTAGTAATAATGAAGAGGTAAAAATAACGAATTCTACATTGAAAGTTATGTACACAGTAAAAATATAGACATTTAAAATGAAGAAAGTAAAAATAACTACATTTATTATTTTGTAATTTTCCCTAAAAAGAAAATTATGTGCAAATATATGCATTTGTTTTAAAAATGTGTTTTTTTTTATTTCCTGTTGATTCAGCATCAGCAATACCAAAGGAATCCCCTATAATGTATATCTATATCTATTTCTATATCTATATAATATATATATATATATTATGTATATATATTCAAGGAAAAAACGTTAGTGCAGGGACGTTAAGGTGAGAATTTACCGCAACAAAACTCCTGAAGTTCAGCTAAAGACACCTTAACTTCGTGCCCCTGTTGCGCATCCTATGACCACAATGATGACATCACAGATCTCATCACTGATGATATCACTAATTACAGCTTTCATCCGTGTCCACTGTGTATTATATACACTGGGCAGGCACTAGCCACGGGCCAGTGGCCACAATCTATGGCTGTGCCCACTTTATATTCTAACATGTAAATGAGCCCTAGCAGCCAAAGCCTTTGACCTTGAGCAGTTTGTACTTTTTTTTGCCATGGCCACTGTATATTTTAAAATAATAGAATGCAATAAGCGATGGCCTTCGGCCGCCCCCACTGTATATTATATACACTAACTAGCCACTAGCCATGGTCTTTAACACAATACTAGCCAGTGGCACGGCCTTTGGCTGTGCCGACTGTACATTCTATCATATTATTGGGCACTGGCTATGGTCTTTAACACAATACTAGCCAGTGGCACGGCCTTTGGCTGTGCCGACTGTACATTCTATCATATTATTGGGCACTGGCTATGGCCTTTAGCCATGGCCACTGACTACAGCTTTCAATGTTGCTCACTGTATATTTAAAAACAGTGACGGGCTACTAGGCATGGCTTTTAAACATGCACATTGGTATTTTTGGACCCTAACCAACCACTAGCTATGGCCTTTGGTGCTGGCAAGTGACCCCAGCCTTTGTCATGGCGAAGTCCACGGCCTAAACTGTTATTAAGGTAATCAAGCTTTTCATGAGCTAACTTATAAATAATGTTATGTGTAATTTCATTATTGATGTAATCAGTTATGTTCAATGTAATTAGTGTTGTCACCAGTGATGGCATTAGAGATGTGATTTGTAATGTCATCAGTGTTCTCATACAGCATGTACTTAGTGATGTCATCAATGATGTGATCTGTGATGTCATCATTGTATTCATTGACTGCGCAACAGGGGCACAAAGTTAAGGTGGCTTTAGCTGAATTTCAGGGGTTTTGTTGTGTTAAGTTCTCACCTTAACGTCCATGTAACTAAAGTTCTTTCCTTGGATTTCAAGGGTATTGTTATTCCATAGACTTTTAGAATGCTTACAGGCCACTAGCATGGTCTTTGGCTATGGTCGCCCCCTGTTCATTTTAAAATGCTACCACACCACTAGCCATGGTCTTTGGATTGCAAGCTTGGAGAGCTCACAATGTTTTGAGGCAACACGCAGTGAGACTAAATTATTTGCCATGGACCACCCACTTTGGTTAAGCAGTGCACTCCAAGCGGTACACCCGTTTTTGGCGCGTCATTTTGCCGCGTGCCGATTTTTGGTGCGGCTATTCCACTGCAGCACCCATTTCGCAAACCCTTTTCTGTGTGAAAGCCATTCCAGCACCGTTATGTTGGCACCCTGGATGTCTGACATTAAACGCCCTCATGCCCGATAAGATCATATGACTGCACTACAACAAACCTCACCACTGCCCAGTGGTGTTGCTTTTCTTTTAATGAAGTGTAATTAGTTAAATAAAAATATAAAAACATACTGCCTTGAACTTTGGGCTGCCAGAGTTCAAGGCGCAAGATTTAACCACTAGGCCACAATGGCGTGCTGCTTCAGGAGGCATTCATTTCATACTTGGCCTATAATTTAATATGTTCAATGATAAAAGGGTAGGAATGAAACTTGTGAGAATCCAAACAATAACATCAACGCAGCATGATGGTTAAGTGCTGCATCTCACACCCCTGCAGGCCAGGGTTCTCCAGTGGCAGTGTTCAGCATACACGTGATTTTCTTTTTAATTTCATTTTTTCTGTTTTATAATGTGGCCCAGAGACAGTGTTGTCCGCTTTTTGAAAATGTGTGCAGTGTAAGGTGCAATGTGTGGTGTGAGGGTGCGGATGTCATCTGAGAGGTTGTGCATGCAATGTATGTGTGTTTGATGTGAGCGTGTGTGTGTGTACACGGTTTGAACACGAAAATAAATAAATACATTGCTTTATGGCACAGTGTCTCCTTTCCCTTCTCTGCTGAATCGGGGTCACTTTGAAACTGGCTGAACGCATCTATTAAGCGATGAAGCATGAGTTGACAAAGCCCATTGTTTATGCCTCTATTTAAGAACTGTGTATGAATGTGCCTGGTCTTCACCATTCTGTCATCTCCTGGCACTCACAACTTCGGCTAGCTATTGTGAGTCTGTGGTGGGAAGCGAAGCATGCATTCCCATCTGTACCTCCACATTTTAGGCAGTAAGGGCACCTCCTGCCCTTTCCATGAAGGGCACCTCCTGCCCTTTCCATGGCTACCCATGACTTGTTGAGCAAACTCTCCACAACAGTCCTTGCTGTGTATCTCCTTTTGCAAAGCACTACTTTGCAGGCAGCGGGATACAAACAACACGGCATGTGTGGATTGCAGTGCTTTGTCCAGTCGTTCTCCTCCTCGTCTATGATGTATATGGCAACATTTAGCAATTGGTGACCCATCCCCATGTAACCAAAACTAAAAATGTCCTTTGCACTTTTTCTGGTCATGAGTTGAACAGTTGTTGCTCTGCAGAGCAGGTCCTTAAGTGGCTCCCGTTCACCTCAAAGTGAAGACCTACTCCTATATATCGACAATCACCCCACATGTCCAAACAGTTTTTTGGGGTTTAAAACTTTTTTTATTAATCCTTTTTAGCAAGAGTAGGGGCTTAGCAAATAAGAATACACGTGGAGCTGCATCACTTTGAAATCTAAGATGGATCGTCTTAGATCTTGTCGAAATTTAAATCCTGATATTTCTGTATTCCAAGCAGGGCTTTAAGAGGGTCAGGGTGGAGGCGGCTTTCAAGTCGGTTCGAGACGATGCTTCTGTTGAGTCCAGTTGGTGCTCAAGATGTGGCAAGTCAGGTGGTTCGACAGCGGTGACCCCCCCAGTTGAGATGTTACAGTGATACACTTCACTGGGTCGAGTAGGCACCGAGACAACTGGCAGAAGCAGGTAAGCAGATTGAAGTTCTTGCAGTACCAAAATGCAGCAATGCAGGTCCTATAGACACTCAAAGTGAGCAGAGTGTGATCAAGCCAGCTACAAATTGTCTTGAGGAAGTAAACGAGGTGAGGAACTACTTCTGGGATTCTTAGTCTCTGGATGCCTTGTAGAGGGTCTCCTAGGACAAGGTGAGAAGGTGAGTCATTTTGTATGCATTTCCACTCCACGAAGATTGTCTGGCACCTTCAGTGCTCCTTCAACTGCAGTGCGCAGGATTCTGGTACCAGTGCGCAGGCAGCAGAGAAGCCTTGGTCCGCAGCAGTTTCACCCCAAAAGTGCCCTTGAGTTGGGTATGGAAAAGAGATTTCGCTTTCCTTGGAGCCTTCTGTCTTCACCTCTGTGACAGACGACTTTGGAAGGGGTCTGCAACCTTTGGCACTCCCGCTGTTTTTGACTACAACTCCCATCAACCCTAGCCAGCATAGTTAACAGGGAGGGATCATGGGAGAGACCAACTGGAGAGCCACAGGTAGCAGACCTCTGCATCCTCAACATAGTTCCAAGTGAATCCTTCTCGTCTTGAAGGCCAACGCTGAATCCACCAACGGGTGGTAGAATTGTGCAGCGGATTGTTCCAACCAAGCCTGTTGTCAGAGGCCCAGTCAAGGCTTCTGTAACAAGTATCCTTTGCCTTATGATGTCATACCCAGCGCACCTTTTTTGCAGGAAGTGGGGAGGTGGCAGGAAGCTGAGGAAGCCCTAGTACAAGCCAAGAGGGCACCCCTCTTGTCTCCAGTGGGCTATACTAACTCCACCCCTTCCTCTGTCTGTCTACTACAAAAGGACTCCTGTAATCAGCACCCTGGTGTGAGAAGGCCATTATGATTTCAGGACTGTCTTTGAAGCATTGGTTTTCGGGGGCCTCCGAGAAAGGGTTCCTGTCTCCTGCAGGAAGGTGTTGACCTTCCTCAGTGGGATTAAAAGAAAAGCTTCCTGCACAGGGTCACATATGGTTCTTTTGGGTGCATCTAGGCCAGACAGCTAATACACATAACTCCTGACACAAATGAGCTACCTCTCTATGCTAGCACTAATTTGACAAACTATTGCTTATGTTATTATAATTGAAAGATTCCCATAAGCCACACTGTCGTAGCCAGACCTGGCTTTAGTGTTAGAGCCTGTATGCACAGACCAAAGTGCAGGTTTTCGTTAACACAGTAGGACCATTATATATCCTAAGGCAACAGCTCCCTCTATCTATTGACAACATGCGAAGGTACGTGAATTGGACCACTGTATATCCTTATGCAACAGCTCCCTTTAGCTGAGCATTCTGTGCATTCAGGCAGCCTCTACTGCGCATGACGGAATCGGGCAAACATACATCTGGCCTTTTACATTATTAAGATTAGTGTGCCACCAGGCTGCTGGGATACACCATTATACATTTTTAAACCAGAGGTGTAGATTAGAAAGCCGCCTCTGCCTGTTGGAGGTTTGTGTGCCAGCAGCTGCTCAGGAATGCCCATATAACATCATTATCGACCTCATTCTATTGCTAAAATCAGAACGTTTAGGGTAACCCGCTCTAACCAGATGACATTCTGTCCTTACAGGGCCCTGGTCTTTTATAATATTTTTGCCTGAATGCGCAAGTTTGAGATTGAGCAGTTGTTCACTAGATCAAGATGTGACAGCAAAGACTGGGTTTTTAGAGAGGGGTGGTGATAGCCCTTTTACATTGTTGGGGCACTCCACAACTTCCAGGGATACAATCAAGGGGCTTGGTTATAGTGGTGCACAGGCAGCGACTTGCTCTTTCATAAAGCTGGCCGGACACAAGTGCCTTTGTCCTTTTGTTGCCTTGAATTGTTTGCCTATGTTATTGAATTGTGATGTTGGAAAAGTAAATGGCCATTGTTGTCACAGATTTTAAGTGTTATAGAATCTGTAATCTACATTGGGTGGTAATTTTGTGTTTGATGGTTCTTCATTTCGTTATTAAAGTATTTTGGTCATAGCTGACTTTTGTAGGGGGTCAAATGAGTTTTTTGGGTCAGACATTGTGTTTTCAGGTGTTGCATTAGTTCTTTCAGTGGGGCAGTTACTTTTTTTATGTAGGTTGTGTTTAATGTTCTTTAACATGACTCTTGCATGCCAATTCATTGCCATCCAAGTGCCATTTTCTTCACCATTTTCTTCACCTCCGTTGCAGTTTTCTGCCGGTTCTTTTGATGCCTGCTATTTCTTTTAGAATTCATGCTTTTCCTTGCTTTTAAATTGCTTTAATTTGTCTCGAGCCTTAACAAAAAGAATTTCCACAATGAATTACAATGCAATCAACTAATAAAAATGTGATAAACAATGTTACACAGCTTTGCAAACATATAAAGCGTCTCCTATGTTGCCAACATTAAAAAGCAACACAACAGGTTTAATTCAAAGTCCCCATGGCTTTTTGTAAAGGGTATAAATTAACAAATATAAAAAATAATAGGGCATATGAATTTAAATTAGGAATTTTAGAAAAAATAAAACGGAGTCATATGCAGATTCCTTGTTAGATGTCGAAGCACAAAACTCTCTACAAACAGGGCGGATAAATCGCTAAAGTAAATTAGCAAATTAATAACTTAGTAATTAGTAAATTAGCAAATTAACAACTTTGTGACAAACCCCTCAGAAAACTAGAGTCTTTGCCAAGTTTGGCCTTTATACATTTCTCCTAGCAATACACTTTAGAAAGTTTAGATAGCCCTGACACTGTGGCCTATAAGAGCTTGCTAATGGTGGCATTATATATAAAGATCATGCCTAGGGGGTGAAAGGTTCTAGGGTAAGGAGCGCGCACCCATTGATTGAATCCGATATAAAGCTTTGCGCTCCATGGATTCCCGCCTCTATCATGTCCCGCGTTTCAAATATAAGACTAGAGGAGGCATGAATCTTTCATCTAAGGTTCCTAGAATCTGAAATGCCTCCCAGGTGCCCTTGTATTTAGCCGCCTCCCTTGTATACCTGCATTCCGAAAGAAATTCAACACTCCCCTTTTCCAATACCATGACCTAGGAGGTGGGACTCTCCTTGGATTGTAGGCTCTGACTTGCTCGCTCCTAGTGGCAATTTAATTTGCATTGTATTTTTTATTTGCATGCTATCGTTGAAAAACTTAAATCAAATGACGGTATAGGCCCCTTTGCTCAGGAATACATACCGTATTTGGTGTCTTGTTTTTCTATCCACAGATTTAAGTTTCGAAAACTAATGATTGTGTTTGCAATCGATTATAGGTCCATCACTAGATTCGACTTATTGTCCTGGAAGACAGTACTTTCAGCCTAATGACAGTCGGGTAGCACTATTGTGATGAGCACAATATCAAACTTAAGATGTGAAAGGACGGGCAGTGGCTGGTTGTAATTGCAGTTCCTTGCCTGTCCTCTGGCTGTGAACGATTCCATATGATTCCCATGAGATGTTTTCATCGAGGGAGAATTCATCAAATTGTTTTTTTTGTAGGACATCTTACTGCAATCGTATGCAGTAGGAGACCCCGCATAGCCATCACACCACTACCCCTCTACCTTTTTTATTACCCTAACCCAGGCTCCCCACATTAGCAGTAAAATTAATTGAAAGAAATTCGATGATTTCTCCCTCGATGGAAAACCCTACGATGGAATCTACCTATCCTCTATGAACGCAATGTTTCCATTGATATTACAATTCGGTTCATATGGTGGATTTTGTAGCCTGTAGCTAGTAGGATACTATTATTGTGTTAAAATTGTTATTGAACTGTTTATCCGTTATATTGTTGACGTAACGATTGCGTCATTTAACATGTATATTTCTTTTACTTTCTTTGTGGCTTGTCTAGCGTAAATTAAAACTGCATAGTATTGTTAGGGTTCCATGTCTTAAAATCGCGGCAAAAATGGCAGTGAATACAAAATATTGCAGCGAAAAGGCAGTGGTTTTGCCGCCACAATCATGTAAAGGATGCAGGGGACACCCCCGCCACCCCCAGACCCATTATAGCATTTAAGGGGAGCGGGGGACATCCCTGCAACCCTGCTCCCCTTAAATGGTATAATGGGGTACACCTTTACCGGGTCAAACCACAGCATTTTTGCCGCAATTGTTTTTACTGGTGACATTTTTGCAGCGATTTTATTACCTGATACCATTGTTAGTTTCAATTGTTTTTTAGTTCGACTTTGTGCCCTGGATCTTAGTCGGAACTGGGTCCATTCTGTAGTTTTCAACAATCATCAGAGGTTGTTGCTTACTTTGAGTTTGTTGATGTATTTGAAGTGAGTCTTGTTGGTAGGGTCGGCAGGGAACGATATGAAGGAGATTGAGTTTGAAGGCACGGCCCTAAACTCTCACATCAGAAAACAAAATAAAACCTACTAGGGAAAAAGGCCCAAGACACTCTTGTAAGGATAATACGTTTTTACTTCTACAAAAATATGAATGCATCAGCAAAGAACTCTGCTGCCACGGAACGTTCTGCCAAAAAAGGGTACAAGCAGAATCTTATAAGGAGACACAGCATCATAGGTGACGTCAGCGTATACAGTGAAACCATCCGTGGCTGGTTGGTGCGGCCCCATACATGGTCAGCCTGCTCCATAGGCGATGCCAGGTCATTGGTCCCAGCCCAGTCCGTCTGATTTACCCCATGTGGGTTCTGCTGGGCTCATCGTCTCTAAGGAACAAAGGCGAAGAAGCAATTAGCTACATTTGTGTACAATGCTACTCTATCATTATACAGTGCATCTGGTAAACTCGAGGACTGGCACAGGGGGGATCTCGAGGTTAAACTGACCCACACATACTTCACTTATTCCCGATCGTGCCATCAGCTCCCAAGGCTTCCACCCTCGCTTTTGAATTATAATGTATCCCTCCCAGTACCTCGCACTACAAACCCTGTCATTATATAAAATAAAAGTGGGACGGCCATACTGGCAGAACTTCATGGTTGATTGGTTTATGGTTGGTGGTCTGGGGTTAACAAGTATCTTGGAAATCAGAGGTCTTGGGACTGGGTCAGTTGTAGGGGCTGCAACTCATGGTTGGCTGGGTGGGGGTCAGAGGCCTACTCTGGTATGTTTGTGATAACATGTACACTGAGGTACCCAGTTCTGTCTCAGGGCCTTGCAGGGCGCATTCTTTTTATAACAACCATATTGGCAACAATCTTGAAACAAAGGAGGGTTTCTGTGGAAGTCGGCGGTGTGGGTCACTCTTGTCAGCGCTTGCGCCTATACAGATTTCCCGTTCAGGCTCACGGTCTGCGTGTAACACACTAAATACTGCATGGCCGTGCAGGCCCTGTCCTATGACTATGGCTTCCAGTGTCTACAAAAATGGCATCCGCTTGTATACATGCTCTATGTCTAGATGTCTAAATCGCATAGGATATTAAGATCATGTGCAGACTTTTAGGACGGCACCTGACCCCTGGTCTATTGTAGTTCTTCCCATGGGGCTCATCTCACCTTAAACCTTATATGCTACCATTCAAGCATGGATGGCCACCAATGGCCTCTGCCTAAACGGTGAAAAAAACGAGATCATCATCCTAGCCCCCAAGGAAATTCTAGCAGAACTCGGCCCTGAATACTCCCACTTCCCCATTGACAACACTAACATACCAGTTTCCGCATCTGTAAAGACTCTAGGAGTCTATTTAGACTCCACACTCTCAATGATGAAACAAGTCAGAGCCATCTCCTCCGCTTCTGCGCTCACCACTAAACTCATCTATGCCATAAAACCATTCCTAACTTCCCAAAACAGCCTCTCCATTGCTAGGGCCACCATAGGAGCGAGGCTAGATTACTGTAACGCCCTCTTAGCAGGCACCTCAACCAAAAACCTATGCAAACTCCAAATAGTGCAAAATATTGCACTCTGAGCCGCCCTGCACATTCCTAAATACGACCATGTTTCCCAAGCAAGACGAAATGCACACTGGCTCCCAGTTAGGGAAAGAATCAACTTCAAAATCCTCACCATTACTCATAAATGCATTAACCTCACCGCACCTAGATACTTATCCGAAACCATAGTCAAGAACTCCTCAGACCGCCCCAAAAGGAGCCATCACACAAACCAACTCTGCATACCCACCATCAGAAGAGCCAAAGCCGGTGGCATTGGCTTCCCCCACATTGCACCCAAGCTCTGGAACGCACTCCCCAACCCTCTCAGAGCAGAACTATCCCTTCTTGCCTTTCGCAAATCACTTAAAACTATCTTATTTACCTAACCCCCTCCTCCAGATGCACCCTTCCACTTCACCTCATTCCTCAAGTTCTTCCTTATCTCTATCACTGTGTCTCTACAATCTGCTCTTTAAATGTACATTTCCATGTAACCATCCTCCTCTCCAATGTAACCAGCAAGCTTGTTCAGCTTGGTAACAGCGCCACGATGCCCACTGGCTGTTGTGCGCTTTATAAATATGAGTAAATAAATAAATAAATAAATAAAGCGCCTATGGGGGTGGAATGGGCTTGCCCCCTTCCCAACAAGTGGAGGGTAATGATGGTATCCCACCGTATGGCAATATTCTGTGAAATGCCATGCCACACTCCAGCATATATATATCCTACAATGCAATGGCCAAACCTAGCCTGCCATGCCATGTCATTCCATGGACGTGAAGGTTTCTCTGGGGCATTGCCCTCGCCTTGGGCACATGAGAATGCCATCTAACACAAGATCGATACTCACTCTGGGGCTAACCACCTTAGGGGTTAAGCACGATATAAATCCCCAACAATTATATCACACAACTGCACAGCACTCCATATAACACCATACCACACCACCAGGTGCCGTGCCAACACAAACAATTCCAGGCCTCCTCCACCACAGCACACAACAGCGCACTGTACCACTGCGTACAGCACTGTATACCTTCACGTTTGAAGGCGTATCCAAATTATGGAGAAGATGCCCCATGCTCAATCTACCAGCTGCGCTGGCACAGCTCTTGGCCTCGAGCCCCGGCTCAGCCACGTCGTTACTGTGTGATCCTAGGCAAATCAACGCACCTCCCGGATCCTCCCTTCTCCTCTACCCAAGCAAGAAGCACTTTGAAACAGAGACCGGCGCAGCTCTTGAGTAACTATCAAGCACTTCATAATGTCCATTGGACAGGACACTTCCACCAGAAGCTGGGGGTTTGTGAAGGTTGTGGATGGGCTGTTGAAGAGATGGAGAGAGAGAGAGAGGGAGAGAGAGAGACCTTTTGCTAAGAGATTGCAGTAGTAGCTGTTCCAAATGTACACAGAACATCCAAAACGAGCCTTCCCTGCCCTGACCCAAGGTCTCAGACATGGTCCAATTAGGAAAGTCAGTCATAATTTCCGCGTCCCGGCCCCCAGCCTACGCTTTGATCCCTTCCCAAAAATAACAAACCGCTTTTTATTCTCTTTCCTCGTTTTTCTTCCTTCTTTTTGTTTAAAAAAAAAAAAGGTTGTGTTTTATTTTCTCTTCTTTAGGAATTCGAACAGAAAATGGTCCCCGCGCCTGGTTGTGTTGACCCAGCAGTAAAGCCGGGAGACCAGTGTCGCGCTTCCCTTTGAATTGCAGGAGCTGGAAAGGAAAGCATAATAATAACACGCAGCCAAAACAGGGCCTTTTTTTGATTTATACCCTTTGCGCCTTGAGTGGGTCCGTGGGAAGGATGTGCTTGCAGGCAATTAAGAACGGGCCTAACAAGCCGGTGTT
Source organism: Ambystoma mexicanum (assembly GCA_002915635.3). Classification (NCBI taxonomy): domain Eukaryota; kingdom Metazoa; phylum Chordata; class Amphibia; order Caudata; family Ambystomatidae; genus Ambystoma; species Ambystoma mexicanum. The sequence goes on from CM030325.1 coordinate 993,184,065, forward strand.
TGCACAGATGGAAGTGGGCTTCTGGAAGCGGAATACACGCTGGACCTTTCCCATTCCACCTCAGAAAGCAGACGCTTTCCGGCCCAGAACACAATGGCATCACGGCCCGACGCAACGTGCCAGCCACAGTGTCAACACCGCCGGTGGGAGAAAGAAACGTGGTCCTTTGGTGACTGACCAAGGGGCGCAAACAGGCAACTGGCCACCCTTCTGAACCTCTGGGGCACCCTACACAATGCAGGCACCGTTAGGCCTGTCATACGACACGCTTTGGGAATGTGGCCGCATGCGCATGGTGTCCACAGAGCGTGTTTCGGCCCGATGTGTCCAGATGCAGGGCGCTTTGGGAAGCACCGAGCTAACCTCGTAATATCCTCTGCAAGGCAGCTGTGAAAAATAGCAGACCGGCTGGGATGCCTGCAATGCTCTGTTGGGCCTGATTCATAGTGCAACAAGCGCCCTGATTCACAGAGCAGTGTAAAGTGTATTTTTCCATGAATCATTTTTATGAAGGGGCACAGTCTGTCATGCAGTGGCTTCAGGGCACTGTTCAGTGGTCGTGAGGAAGGTGCAGTTGGAAGCAGGTGGTTCAGTCAGACCAGTGGTTTAAGTGGGGTAAGAAATTGAGGGGGAGCCCTCGCTTGGGGGCGTGGCTTTCATTGGGGGCGCGGCCTAAAAGTGCACAAATCGTAGTAAGGTGCGCAAACAAATATATAAATGTATGTGAGCATTTATATGTTTGTATGCGCACTACTATAGTTTGTGTACTTTTCAAGCCATCTTTTATAAACTTACTTTCTATGTTTATAGAAGGTGACTTGAAAGTGCACAAACCATAGTAAGTTACGCACACTTGTGTGCTTACCTTACTATGGTTTGTGTACTTTTCAAGCCACCTTTTATAAACAGACATTTGTAACATGTTTCTCAAAGATGGCTTGACACTGTAAGGGGCATGGAATGGGCCTAAATCAAAACTCGGACACCAGAGTAGGTTCACAGTACTTTCTTTATTGAATTATCCAGATTAACTGCCGTTCATACGGCACCTCCCTCGTTCTTCCCAGGTCACTTCCTTCATGAAGTTTCCTCATGCTGGAGCTGCCTTAAAGGGGTAGCCACCCATAAAAACACCCCCGGACAAATGTCCTTGCAACAACTTGAACTTGGCCAACTGGCAATACTGTCAACATTCCTCCACTAACCTGGGAGGCCTCCTGATGCTTCTCTGGGGTCGTCCCTGTGGCTCCAGTTGTGAGCCGCCATCAGCGTCTCCCTCAGGGTCTGGCTGACATTGAACTTGTGGTCCGAGGGGGGCCCAAGCTTCATCATGACTATCTATGTATTCTGGGTCTGGATCATCAGTGGGCGGCTTGTCTTCTGTTCCTCTTGTGATATGTTTGAATCTGGAACTGTTCCGAGTCATTTCTTTTTCTCCATTTGCAGCTGTTATCATAGTTCCTTTTACAGCGACTACTTGTAGCGGCTCAGGTGAGAACTGCGGGTCTGTCTTTTTTGTTACAACTTTTTGTACCCACACGTCGTTTCCTATTTGGAACTCTTTTGTCTGCGCCCTCTTCCTTCTGTCAGTCTGTTCCCGTGTTTTTTCTTTTGTTTCGTCATCTCGTCTGATGACTTCCTGGTCTGCCTTGGGCCGTGCTGATGGGTTCTTGACTAACCTGGTCCTGACCTGGTATTTCATCATGAGTTCTGATGGGGTTCTGTTGGTGACCTCATGAGGCGTGTTTCTGTAGTCCCTCAACATCCTGCATAGTGCTTGATGTGAGTTGGCTCCTTCTATGTGTGCCCTTTGTATGGTCTTTTTGATGGCTGCCATAAACCTTTCTGCCATCCCATTCGCCTGCGGCCATCTTGGTGTTACTCTTTGGTGGCGGATGCCCATATGTTTTGCGAACACTCCAAATTCATGTCTGCTGAAAGGTGCGCCATTATCTGATTTTATAGTGTCCGGTATTCCCCACTCGCTGAAGACCTCATCAAATGTGGCAGTGACATGGGCAAATGCTGTAGACTTGACACGTTTTACGATGGGAAATCTGGAGTGTTCATCAATGAATAATAGTAGGTAATCACCTTCCTCCTGTGGTCCATAGAAATCGACCGCAACTCTTTCCCATGGATGTTCAGGAATTGTGGTTACTCTGAGCGGCACTGGGGGTTCTGGTTTTGCTCTGCACTGGCATGCCATGCAGTTCTTGACCCACCGGTCGATCATATCGTCCATGAAGGGGAACCAGACATTGCACATTAACTGTCTTTTCGTGTTCTCTGCCCCACGATGACCTTCATGTGCAGTTTTGATGACCTCTGAGCGCATTGTAGTGGGAATGACTATCTTGCAACCTCATAGCAGAATGGACTTTTCATGGACCGCCAGTTCCGCCTGTACTCTGGCCAGTCTCTCGATCTCATCTCTGCATGCCCCTGGATGTCTTTGGTCTGCTCTGCGGAAATCTTTCCATTTGTAATTTTCTGTAAGGCTGATTGCTAGAGCCATGGATTGGTCTGCGGCCGACGCAACAGCAATAGCTTCAATGGATATGACGGGCAGTAGTGCGTTCGCAGTGACGTAGTTGATATATTCCGAATCATCTTGCCTTGGTGTTGGACTGCCAACCGGGTGCCTTGAGAGGTAATCCGTGGGGTTATTCTCAGCACCTGGTCGGTGGATGATGTCAAAGTCGTACTCTTGTAGGCGGATTCCCCACCTTTCAATTCTGGGGGGCATTTTTGTACGTGGATTGCCAAAGAGGGATAGTAGGGCTTGATGATCTTTGATTAAGGTGAATTTCTACCCAATAATAAAATTATGAAAGTGCTCACATGCCCAGACAGCTGCTAGACTTTCTTTCTCCCCTGGGAGTAGGCAGATTCTGGAGGGGCTAAGGATCTGCTGGCATACGCAACCACATGTCTCGGATGAGTGTCTTGTCCACTGGTTTGGGCAAGGATAGCCCCTAGACCCACCAGACTGGCATCAACCACTATTTCAGTGTGCCACTCAGGGTCAAAGTAGACTAGTTTCCTAGCTTCCGTCAGGGAATGTTTGATCGTGTCGAAAGCCGATTGGCACTCATCGGTCCAGGTGAATGTGACATCCTTTTGTAGTAGGTGCCTGAGGGGTTCACTGATGGAGGCAAAGTGTGGAATGTACCGCGTGCAATATCCGGCCATTCCTAGGCATGATCTGACGTCTGCAACTTGAGTCGGCTTTCCTAAGTGAAAGATGGTCGAAACTTTGTCCGGGTCAGGGGTCATTCCCTCTGCTGAAAAGATGTGGCCAAAGAACTTGAGCTTGGCCTTACTGAAACAACACTTTTCAATGTTGAGGGTTAGTCCGGCTTCCTGTACCGCCTTGCATGCATTTCGGAGGGCTTCATCGTGTGCACTGCGTGACTTTCCAAAGACTAGGATGTCGTCACTGTAGTTGAGGGTCCCCTTGATGGGACGTATTATCTGTCGGATTGTTTCATGAGAAATTTCAGCGGCAGAGGAAATCCCAAAGTTTAACCGCTTGTAGCGGAACAGTCCGTCATGTGATGCGAATGTGGTGATGGGTCGTGATTCAGGGTGAAGCACGAGTTGGTGGTACCCTTGAATGAGATTCAATTTAGAGAAGAGAACCAACTTGTTTAGTTGGTCTATCATGTCCTCAATTTTTGGACCAGGATGACGCTCCCGTTGTATGGCTGTATTGGCAACCCTCATGTCCACACATAGCCGTAGATGACCACCTTCTTTTGGAACGATTACAAGAGGGGAAACCCATGGCGTTGGACCAGTGGCTGGCTCAATGATGTCATTGTGTAACAGTTGATCCAACTCTTTTGCGACTGCCTTTTGTAGGTGGAACCCTACTCTGCGCGGGTGTTGCGGGACTGGTCGGATAGCTGGGTCAATGTGTAGCTTGATCGGCAGGCCTTTCATCCTGCCTAGGCCGTGACACAGCTGTGGAAATTCTCTAATAATGTCTTCCTTCGTGATGACAGTGGTGTCTACATTGTATACATGTCCTTGTTTCCTGATAGGTGTCTCTGATGACTTGATGACATCACAGTCTCGGACGGGTATATTGATTAGTCCTAGACATGACGCCGTTCTGTAGCTCAGCAGACATCGCCCTTTTGTGGGGCTCCTGATGACGTGAATGACTGTGTTGGTAGCCTTGTTACTAAATGTGAGCCTTCTATTGAATGAGTCTAAACTGTGCAACGGGGCATCTGCTCCCCATTGATATATCTTTGAGGTTGATGGGGATAGTGTGGGTTTGTTGTGAAGTAGTTAAAATTCCTTCTCCCCCATTATGTTTACTGTTGCACCTGAGTCAATCAGAAAACAAAATTGTTTATTGCCGATGTTTATCTGTATTCTGGGTGCCTCCTGAGCTTCCTCATCCATGATGAGATTGACAAACTCATCCTTGGCATACAAGTCATAGTGGTCACCTTCATAGTCGAAGTTTCCTTGTGTTTCAACCGGAGGTCTTTGTCGCGCCTGAGGTGGGCCGTCATACTCATCACGCATTTGCGTGTTTTGTTCTTGTGCCCCGTATTCCTGACTGTCATCCTCAGGGTATACTTCCTCAACCACCCGCACATATCTTTTCGGGCTTTGCTGGTAGGAACGTGGCTGGTGAAATTGACTTGGGAACATACTTTGAATTGTTCTGTATTGCGGGGCTGCACCCCTGCGTGGTGTGGGAAACAGTTTTCCTTCCCTGCACACAGACTGAAAATGTCCTTCCCTGCCACAGTTGCCACATTTTTGGGAGAGAGCAGGGCAAGCCCCAGCATGCGGAAAAGCCATCCCACATCTGTAACATTGTCTTTGCATTTGTGGGGTCAGTGTGTTACTTGAGTTGCTGCTTCTTTCGTTACCCTTGAAGTTGCCTGTGTGGATAGCTGCTATGATGTCACTTTTGTCATGTTTGGTGGCTGTGTTGATTGTCATGTGTGTGGCTTGTTTCTCCACTCTCTCCAGTATTCGTGCCATCTCACTCACTCTTTCCATGGTGACCGTTTTTTTTAGAAGTTGTTTCTGTAGTGCCGCTGACACACATCCTTCAATTACTCTGAGTCGATTCGCTTCATCTAGCGAAAACGCATCAAACTGACAGTGAGGCATCTTTTATAAAGTGTTGATGACGAACAAAACCCGAGGTGGATTTGTCCGTCGACAAAGCTTTATAAAAGATGCTTTGAATTGTGTACGTTTCAAGCCGTCTTTTATAAACATAGAAATATTTTTACATTTATAAAAGATGGCTTGAAACGTACACAAGGCAAGGCATCTTTCATAAAGCTTTGCCAACAGGGATAGACGCCTCGGGCTCTTTGAGCTCTGCTCAGAGCACATAGATCACAGAGCCCAAGGCGTCTTTCACCCTCTGCGAACCCGCGGGATCTTTGATCTGATCTGCATATTAGATCACGGAGCCTGCGGGTTCGCTGGGGGTCAGTGACCTGGGGAGGGCAAACAAAGGGACAGTAACTTCCTCTGATGACCCTGATGAGTGGTCATCAGAGGAAGTTACAGTGACTGACAGAAGTGCAGCCAGCCTCAGCGTCGCTGTGGCTGGCAGGCACTTCTGTCAGCTTGCCCGACATAATGGCGGTCGCATCTCCCGTTGCGGCTGCTGCCATGGTGGGATAATGCGTCCCGCCAATGTTCTGTGGGACCGGGGGCCCCGGCAGGGCCCTGGCTCAGCCCTACTTTATGGAGACTGCCGGGGCTTGGCCCCGGCCCACTTAAAGCACTGAATCAGACCATCCAGGGTATGGCAATTTTGCAAAGTTCTGTGAAAACTGCAATTTTTTAAAAAGGGGCAAAAACGGCCTATTTTGCAACAAACACCAGCAAAAAATTGCAGTTTTAGCAAAAACGATTGTTTTTTTAAAAAACAATGATACACAGGGCCAAGTATTCTAAACCTTTTTTGGCACAATCACTCATGGCAAATAAGAGCTGCCCAAATCCACAAGGGACATCTGAAGGGGTGCATGCCCCTTTTCACCTCTTTGGGCAGTTGCACAACTAAGGGGGCATTTTTGCGCATTTAAAAGCACATCCCGAATTTACAAACAGGAGGCGCTTTTAAATGTGCAGAAAACAAAGGCTTTCTCATGTGCATGCTTTGAATAGTTGCCCGGGGGTGCGCACTGCATGACGGGGTGTTTTATGACCCTGTCATGCAATTTTATTTTTTAAGCGTAACAGCACAGGTGTGAACCACTGATGTCTCACTTGCGTTTATGTTCCTCAAACGGGATAGAAATGTTTTTTTTTGGTTGCATTTTTTTTAACTTTCATTTTGTATTGCCATTTTATTCTTTGTACAAACATCAAAAACATCAAATCACCAAAAACACTTTAGTGATACTCTTCCCCTTCCCATCCCACCCCCATTCCCTTCTTAATATTCAAAGTTCCATCATGAATATTATCGTCAACAACCACCCGTCTCCCCGCCCTAAGCATTGCCTCCCACATCCTGGGAAATCTGTATTCCACCCAGCCCCTCAGCAGAGTGGCCAGAATCATCTGAATCGGGTCTAGAGTGAGCTGTTCCCCCGTTATCTCCCTTATCCAGCTCAAGAGTTGGACTCGAAAAATTTGTTTTTGCAGGCAGTGCCACCACATAAGGGAAATCGACCCTACCAAACCCCAAGCTCAAGGACAAAGTGGGGAGATTCCTTGGAACATCCTAGATAGTTTGAGTGGGTCCCAGTGCTAGCTTTGCAGTATTTTAAAGTTGTGTTTCCATGGAGGGCATGAAGAGATTCCTGTGAAAAGAAAACTTAAAGCTCTTTGGCCAGTCCTCATCCAAAATCTCTCCCCTGGCCAGACCCGCCCAATATCTCTTAAAAGTGTACTCACCTGTAATTTCTGCCGTGATAAGGGCTTTGTATAATTTAGAGAGAATCCTCTTTCTATTAACTGAGGAGTTCAAACAGCTTAAGTTCTGTGGACAAGTGAACATTCCACCTCTGGTGGGTTAGTATGCCCTTAAGTCTAAGGTAACCAACAATGGCAATCGTGTCCTTCCCTAAGACCTCCCCCACCTCCTAGAATTTAAAATATCCACCATCCTTGACCAGTTGGCCCACCCTTTCCAACCACCCTCAGACCACTGTTGTGCCTGCCAAAATACTTGTCAAGATAGGTTGAACAGGGAACCCTACACAGACGTCACAGGAGAAGGCCAGGAGGAGAGTCCTCTATGTCCAATAAGATCCAAGGTCTTCCCTCATGTGTTCTAGTAGCATCCATAGTTGGGAGGCTTTGTAGAAAAGGCGGAAGTCGGGAAAACCAAAGCCTCCATGGTCCCTTGGGAGTGTGAGAGTGGCTCTTTTCACCCTGGGTTGTTTGGTCCGCCATATGAACCTCTTTACCGAGCTAGTCAACTCACTAAAGAAGCTTTTGGTGGGAATGGTCGGAAGAACTTTAAACAAGTAAAGAAGGTGCAGGAGAACGTTCATCTTGACAGAGGTCATACGACCATATTACGAAGGGACCATTGGGTGCCATCCTTTCTGGACAGATTTGATGGCTTTCAGAAGGGGTTTAAAGATGGCCTGTCTTAAATTCATTAGATCTCTAGTGAGGCAGAACCCTTAATATTTAATGGGCTAATACCCCAAAATCTTGTTCTGGATCCAACTGCGAAGCACCGACTGCCATAGGTATAAAACAGGATTTATCAATGTTTATTTTAAGCCCGAGAATTATCCAAACCTCTCGATTTGTTCAGGGAGAGAGGAACAGATATCCGAGAGATAACCGAAGATATCGACAGCAAAGGGGAATAGTTTAAATGCCACCTCCCCATTCATTGTCCCCTAATGGATTGATTAGCTCTAATAGCAATAGCTAATAACTCCATGGTTAGGGCGTACAGCAGGGGCAATAAGGGATGCCCCTGTGGTGTCCCTCCAATAAGTGGAACAAATAAAAAATGACTCCGTTGGCCTGTAGGGGGTCTGTATAATGCTCAAACCCAATTCCAAAAGTTATCCCCCAAACCCACTTTCTCGAGAACTTTCATCATGTAAGGCCACTCAACCCGATCAAAGGCTTTCTCTGAGGCTATAGCTACAAAGCAGATATCCAGCACTACTTATCGCATGATGCATCAGATTTATATTTTTTGTAAGTTATCGGAGCCCTGTCTGCCCTGGATAAAGCCGACCTGATCTACGTGGATAAGAGAAGGGAGCAGAGATTCGAGTCTATTCCTCAGAATTTTTGCTAGTATTTTTACATCCTTATTTAGCAAAGAGATCTGCCTATAGGAGGAGCAGAGTGATTAACTCCTACCCTCCTTGTGGGTAACCACAATTATAGCTTCCATCATTGTATCGGGGAGCTTGTGGTCTGCTATGGCCGCGTTGAAGACTCGCACCAAATTGGGTACTTGGGTCAATCGGCAAATTTTATAAAGTTACATAGAGAAGCAATCGCTACCAGCGGTCACACCTGACTTCATATTCTTGATTGTCTGAATGACTTCTTCAGGCGTGATGGACATATCTAGGGTGGAGGCCAAGTCATTGGGGATCCCTAGGATTGGCAATTGATCGGGAAAAGACGATATTAGAGACGTGTCCTCCGAAAATTCGGCAGAATAAAGGTTCTGATAATATTTCAAAAATTCCTCCCTGATTTTTTCAGAATCATAAATCATAGGACCGTCCGAGGCCTTTAAGGAGACTACCACCCTTGAACAGCCCCTTTGGCACAATGCACTCTTCCCTGAGATATTAAAAATGGGACATTTCTGCAGTTGGGAGGACATCAGCACATTTGTGGAGCTACAAAATAAGCATGGAGTCCTGCCGACATCTAAAATTGGCACATGCTGCGGGATCCCAGTTTGCATCACTAGAGGAGATTCTACAATGCTTCTATATGTGTTTCAGGCAAAGGAGCTCCCCCGACTCAAGGAACATTGGGAAGGATATGTAGGGGGATTGGAACGTGAGGAATCGGTAGAGGCACTCATGTTTCCAAGAGACGTTGACCTATTGGCTCGGCTCAGACTCATTCAATACAAGATACTGCACTGAGTGTACTATTCTAGAATGCTGCTTGCCAAAAGGGGCATTGCAAATGACAATATCTGTCCGAGTTGTGGGAATGCGGGGGGCACCTTTTTCCACATGATTTGTGGCTGTACTCAGATCCAGGCATTTTGCGGCAGGGGACTGCACAAGCTCTCCATGTTACTGGGGGTCCAGGTTTCCTTAGACCCGAAACTGGTGTTGCTTGTTGTATGCCATGAAGCTGGGTTCAGTAAATACAAGAAAGTATTTTTAGCTACAACAATGGGGCTGATGAAGAAGACCATTGGAGTAATGTGGGGTGCGGATGAACCACCACAAATGAGTCAATGGATGGCTGAAGTGGGTAGATGTATATCCCTTGAGAGACAGGTCTATCATGCAATGGGCTGCCTTGAGAAGTTTCAGAAGGTATGTGGTAGGTGGGATGGGGAGGGGTGATGGGTTTTGCTGTTTGGTCAATGTCTCCGTATGATGTATGGGTAGATGGAATGTATGCCCTTCTCTGCTGCTATGTTTAAGGAACTCATGGTGGCAACAGTAAAAACAGACACAAGTGATCACAGTTCAAGGGTGTTTATTAAACTGTGAAGGCAGGGTGGAAAAATGCCTAAGCTAACCTCAAATCTAAGATGGGAGCAAGCTATGACCATCAAATGAATATAAGGTAGTCCTTGTGGCGTTGTGTCAAAATAAAAGGGTCTATGCTAAGAAAAACCTATTGCCAATCCTTACTCTTAATACAAAAAGAAGTGTGGGGTAAAGTTCTCAATAACAAAATAGGTGTTCACAAAATAATAAGTCAAGATGTGATTGCCAGGGGTCTCCTTTGCCCACGTTTTGAGCACAGCACAAGGTGGATCTCCTGAGCACAGCACAGACTCGAGCCTTTCGAGCACAAGTCAACAGTTCCATATCAACTATCAGGTTCTTCGATGGTTAAGTCTCTTTTCAATAGAAGTCTCTTGCCTTTGATGGCCTGATGCATTCAACAAAACAAAAAGTTCAGTTCCACATATACTTTGGGTGACAGCTTCACCCCTGGGTCCCCCTCTTCCAGGCGCCGACCCCTCACAAGTCGTATTCAATAAATCGATTGAACAGTTACTTTCTCAATGAACTTTGGGTGATGACTTTCCACCCCTGGATCTCGCTCTTCCGGGTTCTGACTCTTTTTCAAACTCTAGCCTCCTTCCATTGGGTTCACAATGGCTTTTCTTGCATTCACACCTCTTAAAGTCTTTTCAAACAATACACTGTGGACATCCCTCTGTCACTCCTTTAGCTTTCACAATCATCTGCTGGTCAACGACTTTCAACAGTAGAGAGGATTTTACAAGACCCCTGTATGACCACTTTGATCTCTCTTCGCCTCTTCCTAAGGCTTTCTGGTTACGGTAGTCTCTACCATCGGGTAATCACCCAGAGTTTCCTGCGGGGGCACCCATGTGGTGCCGGACACCTCTGTTGCGGGTTTTCCCCTTCTTTCTAAATAGTTCCTTTAAACCTTTCAAAGTTCAAATTAGCTGCGTTCTACTTTTCGTTCAACACAGTTCGGTTTCTTATCGACTCACCGGCTGTGATGAACTGCTTGGATTTCTTATCCTTCAAGTCAAGGTTGGTGCCACGGAGACCAGCGTCTCTCCCCGGCTTGGTTATCAACGGAGAAGGGTACCATTGACATCTGCTGCAACACACAATGGCCTTTGTTCACAGTCTTATGTTTTCATCTGCAGAGGTTTCACAGGCCTTGATCGGAAAGGGCAAGGTCTCTTCTCTCCTTGTTACCCCCTCTGTATTCTCTGTCTTTCGCCTCCTCTTGACTGCCGTGCTGAGTTATCTCTTATGTCGTGCGGGCTGCCTTGTTCATCCTGTGCTCTTGTGCTCCGCCTTTTATTCCTGTGGGGAAGGGAAAGGGTAGTCAGGTGCGTGGGATTCTGGTCAATTGCCTGACTTTGCCTGACCCTTGTATTGGTACATGTCAGGTAAATGACTCTGGCGTTAGTCTGTTGTCTTTCGTGTTGTACAAAAATGTTTGTGTCGGAAAGGGGGGTGGGGCAGTGTTTTGGAATATCCTATGTGGAAGGATGGGGAAAAGGTGTTGAATGAAGGGGGATACTGCGTCTCACTCGCCGGTGTCCCACTGACCAAGAACCCCTCCATCTAGGTGATCCCCCGTCACTGGTCCACCCCCACTGGACCCAATAGCGATGGCTGTGTCCTGGCCACCTGGATGACAGATACCGAGGGACTAGCTACGGAAACACCTTCAGGTTTCTCACACATGTCACCAGGTCTCTAGATACTACACTGATTGTGTCTATTAAGCAATGGCAACTGTTTTATTTTCTGTTACATGATCATTTTAGAACAGGTTTTTTAAAGAAAAAAGGAGACTACCATTCATCTTTTCCTCTCCTACCTAAGTCTCCAAGCAAGAATTCTGTCAACTTTGGCCCCTTTTTCCTGATATTTCTGTTTAAGAAAGGGCAGTGTTTTCTGTGTCCTAAATGATGAGTGTCCTGAGCTTAGCTTTGTAAAGTTTTAGTCTGTTAGCGCCAGCTGGAATGAAACATTTCCCGGACACTCCTCAGAGTTGTACCTCTGCTATTTTCTTTGGTATTACCCAAATTGATCGTTTACAAATGATTGTCTGGTAAATCTGGCAGAAGTCGCCAGTACCATACAATCGTTTGTAAACAATCAGTTTGGGTAATCACTACCAAACACGGGGAGTGGGGGTTGTGGGGGTGTCCCCCGCTCTCCATGTTTGGTAGTAATGGCTTTTGGGGGTAGCAAGGGTGTCCCCCGCTTCCAGAGGTTTGGAGGTGGGGACGGGAAGAAAAGAAGAAGAAAAACAGACCCTGCATCATCGGATCCGACCTGCGTAGGAGGGACGGGTCCGATGCTGCAGGGTTAGAAGATGAGCAGACAGCGAAAAGGTAAGTAGGGGCTGGCATGGGAGTATATGGGGGTGGGAGTGGGATTTTAGTTTGGGCGGATTTGGACGCAGAAAAATTGGGTCGCGGCCAAATTGGACATAGTCAATTCAACCGCAAACAATTGTGCCACGGCCAAACCGTATACATCCTTTTCTTTCTGAGTTCCCCCTCTCCTTTTTTCTTTCTCTCTTTTTCTGGGAGCCCATATGTATTAGAATACCCCTCACTGTGGCCTTAAAACACTCCCAAAGGGTGTGAATATCATTCACCGTTATCCTTGTGTTTGAAGTATTCTTTGAAGTCTGAGAGGAGAGTTCAGGCTGTCTCCCCATTTTTTAGCAAGAAAGCGTTGCACATCCCCCTACCCTTTGTTGCGCCACCCTTCCAGTTACCTACCCCAATTCTCACCAAATCATAGTCTGACCATGGAACTGGAACTACCTGGAAGTTGGCAATTACCCCTCTATGGAATCGTCCTCCAGTATAATGTCTATCCTTGAGTATGAATTATGGATGGGGGAAAAATAAGTGAACTGTCTATTCCCTACGACGGTTTTTAGTCTGTGAGTCCTAAATATCAGTTCACTCTCTGGAATTGTTTAGGGTCGCTATCCCTCGGCTCAGCCTTAGTTGCCTCCCCTAGTTTTTCCCAGTCTCTCACAGGGCCTAGGACCATATTAAAGTCCCCTACCACTAGCAGATTGCACTCCACAAACAATATCAATTTATCCATCACACTCTCCCAGAAAGGGATTTGTCCCGCGTTTGGGCAGTACACTGAGCCAATTGAGACTAAGCTATCGTTAACCTTCCCCTTCACAAAAATGAACTGCCCATCTGGGTCTGACAGCTCATTTTCCACCTTAAACCCCAGTCTGTTAGAGAGGACTATAGCCACACCTCTTTTCTTGTTCAAGGCTGACGACATGAACACTTCCCTACTGAGTTTGTTCTTTAACTAGGTTCCTTGCCCCTCTGCCAGTGAGTTTCTTGTAGTAACAGGATAGCACGGTCAGATCCCTGTAATTCCCTCAGGACCTTTCATCTCTTGGCCGGAGAGTTGATGGCCCTTGCATTTAGGGAGTCTATAGTCAAATCAAACCCATGGCTAAGATTATATCTGGACAGACCCTGTTTCTCCATTTCTGCAATGTGACTTGACCATATGTTGAGACCAAATGATTAAGAAAAACTAACCAAGAAAGGCGAAACATTTGAACCAGTAAACACAATTCCTTTCCTGACATTTCCACCTCTTCCCACCCCAACACTGACCATCAAGTCCTGAACATTATCGAAACTCTGAACAGGACTAGACCGCCAGTGGGTACCGAAGCAATGGTTTGAAGTCACATTGTACAATCTCTTTTGAGCCCGCCTTCCCTCACCCCTCCAACAACAACCTCATGCAGTCCCCCTTCATCACATTAGGCAAATGGTGACCAAGATTCCCTGAGCATCAAACATGAAAACAAACAACTTGACTGTGAACGCTATGGAACTTCCCTCTGGAGAATAACCAGCTTCATATTTACCCCTAAGGGGGCATGTTCAATTTTCTAAACTTCTGGGCGCCTGGTACACATCTACTTTCAACACAGTTTCCCTTCCCTGGCCTCTCCCCATCAGCCTCGTCCAAGAGCCGATCTCGCTGATCTGGGTTCCCAGGAATTCACCCTTGACCCTTTGTATGTCATCTTCCGTCACCAATTTGTATTTGAGGCCCTCGTACTCAAAGGATAAGGGAAAGGTAACCCCCACCAGTACTGCATGCCCTTATCATTCAACCACTGCATGAGGTGAGCACATAGCCATCTTCTAGTAAAGATGAAGGTAGATAGATCCTGGAAGATGGATATCTGGGTTTTCGCATTTCCTGTAGAGTACACCTGCCTGGCCTTATCGAGGATCATGCCTTTTCCGAGTAATAGTGGAAAATCAGGCAATAATAGTTCTGGGTCCTCTGCTGCTTCCGCCAACTCGATTGGCCCGATCTATGGTGGGTTTGGCCATTGTGTCTTCCCCAGATAAAGTTTTGACTTCACCATGAATGGCCTTTTTTCATGTCTCTCAGTCTCATCGTCTCTCTCCGGAAATTCAAGGAACCCAAGGTTGATGCAGTGCGCTTTGTTTTCGAACTCGTCCATTTTCAGTATCATCTCACCTTCTCTCCTCTTGTGAGCCTGATATCTACATATCTATTTGGAATTCTAGGATATTGACTAATGATTGGTTGGCCTCCGGCCCTTGCAGCTTGCTATCCAGTGTGTTCACTCTCCTATCAAGTTTGTCCAGGAGATGGACTATATCTGAGCAAATCTATCCTCTGATCTCCTCAAGGAGGATGGCAATGTACTTCTCGGTGGACATTCAGTCATAAGGCATGGTCGCTTGGGGTGGGCTTTCCGCTGGTGGTAGCACAGTGGGATGCTCAGTGTCACGTTAGCTCTGCAGGACCGCCCTCCAGGACATCAAAGGGGCACACAAGCTCTTCTATGCCTTGTCACCTGTAATATCAATGGGTTCCCTGAAGTTTAGGACGGGCTAGGCACTGGCACCCTCAAATTGTGGATTTGGATCACACCTGGAAGATTGGAAATAGGGCTACGGGCCTTGGGGTGACCCAGACTACGGTCAGTGATGCGGGGGTTGGTGGGTTTTTTTTTCCAAGGAGAGGTACACAAAGCTTCTAGGCGCAGACCCCTTTGGGCAGGCGAAATGGGCATGGGCAGAGTAAGAAAGCCTTTTTGGCAGCAATAAAATGATGGTCAAGGACCCAGTGTGCATAGCTGATGGGTAAAAGGCCGCTCATAGGTGCTTCCCCTCCATGCACAAAGAAGATGGGGAGAATGGCAGCCCACACCCAGCCCCCGGGGAGGATGACGTTGAGTCACTCAATTGGCAGACAAGGAGGCCCAGCAGGAGAGGTCTAAGATGTTCACCAGCCTGGTGCTCCCCCAACCTTCATCCAAGAGCCCGGCCGGCCCCAGTGCACCCAGGCAAAGCACGTTCCAGCTCAGGTGACCGCCCCAAGGATGTGTGGCTGGGGCCCAATCTCCGCAGTCTCCCCTTTCTTTCCACCCCACAGAAGCACCAGCAGACACCACAGGATGATGGATCATGGTCAGTGCTGGCAAGGACCTGCGGTCGCAAGGGCTCCGGGTGGGACCTGCAGTCTCAAGAGCTCTGAGTGCCGTGGTGGGCAGGGATGAGAGGACGTGTATCTGTGGAGATGAGATCTTGAACCAGAATCCACGCGAAGGAGGACTCCACAGTGCGGCAGGGAACGACCTGCACTTCACGCTTTGCAGCCTCCAAGCGGATGCGAACCATGAACTTCGATGGAGCTGCCTCGCGTCTCAGAACTGCTCGGCCAGGTCCCCTTCACACCCCTAGATCCCCAGCTCCAGGGCCCCAACAGGGACACAATCTGGGTCGGATATCCCCCAGAACTTCCCCAGATCCAGGATTTGAGAGGTCCATGGGGGGAGGGGCTCAAATCCTCTTAAGGGCTGTTGTTTTGGGAGGAGATAGCCTTATGCTGCCAACCCATGCACGGCTCCTGGTGGCTCTCTTGAATTGCATTTTACAGTGACGGGCCCCTTGAGGGCCCGTCACTGTGAAATACGCTGGGGAGCCTGTAGAAGATTGTCGAGAGAGCACTTCTGACACTAATGTATTCAGTTCGGCTGGCCAGCGCCTCATTTGCGCTGCAGCTCAGCCCTGTGGAAATTTGCAGGTCACCTTTGAGAATAAGGTGGCCTGCACATTTCCAAAAATGGGTTATCTAAAAATAGCATATCCTCCGCTCTATATTTAGATGCCCCATTTCTGGAGGATCTGGGCCAAAATCAAAATGTAAAAAATAAATGTAAAAATAGTCACAGTATGTTGGAGGAATGGAGAGGGAGGGGGAGTGTTGGGTCAGATGGGGAGTGATAGGCAAGAAAGCAGAGAGAGAGCTGTTTGCCGGAAAGGGCAGTGAGATGCAGATTGGAAGAAAGGATGAGGGAAGTGTGCGATAGAATTGGAGAAAGGTAGCAAGAAAGAATGAAGGACTGTGTTTATGTTTATGTTTACTGTGTTCATATAGCGCTTTGCTTTACGCCAAAGCGCTTTACATTATAACAACAAGTATACAATAACAGTAGAAGCAATTACACAATATGAGTCAAACCAGTAATACAGCAACTAGAACAACTTGCCAGTGAAGATAAATGAGGGAAGAGGGGGTGGCGAGGGGAAGGAAGTGGGGAACAGGAAGTGGAATAAGCTGAAGGCGAGTGAGGAGGAGAGGAGATTTAAGAGGAAATAAAGCAGGGAGAGAGAGGTAAGAAGAGGAGGATGAAAAGGGGGGGAGAGGGGAAGGTGGAGGAGGGAATGCGAATATCAGGGAGGGGAGTGGAGAAGAAGAGATTTTAAGGAGACACAAAAGGAGGAGTAGGTGGGGATGGAACGGATAGAAAGTGGGAGTTCCAGTGAAGGGGGGCAAGGAGCTGAAAGGAGCAAAAACGAGAGGAGGCGCATGGGGACAGGGAAACAAAGAGAAAGAAGAGGTCTGCAGATTGGAGAGAGCGGGAGGGAGTGTAGAATGAGATGAGAGAGGAGAGATATGGGGGAGCAAGATCATGAAGAGATTTAAAGACAAGACAGACAAAGTGGAATTTGAGTTGGGAATGAAAGGAAAGCCAGCCAAGATGAGAGAGCGAGACTGTGGAATGCGGGATGAATTGGGGAGTGTAATGTGGGAGTTGGTAGTATGGTTTGGAGTGTGGCAGAGACTGGTGGAGTGTGAGTTGGGATTTGGAAATGTGATAGAGCATGTGAGTATGCAAACGAGTGAAAGATTTGGGAGTGTAGGTTGTGCTGAGGAATTGGTGAGTGTAAGGAGTGTTGGTGGGAGACGTGTGTGGGTGTTTGGGGGATTGGAGAAAATAGAAGAGGAATATTTTAACCATTACAACTGATAATGATCAATAAAGGTAATAATATTAGACAGGCATATGCTTTAAACCAAAAATGTAGAGCAAAACAAATACTGTTCTGTCAAGCCAGGAACATCTGGGACTCTTCCCATTAGATTCTTCCAAATGGTACAAATAATGACAACCTGGCTCTCTTGTAGCTTCACACGCTGCCTCTTTCCTGCAATGTGCCGATTTTACACCCTCAAGTCATTAAATAATGTGGCACAAAAATGCAGTAATAAGAAAAATGTTGTGCCTCACAATTTCCTTTTTAGCAGAAATATTGTACATTTCATGCCGCAATATCTTGGAGGGTCTTTTCAGTGCTGTGGTCCATTTCGTAAGAGGGTGCTTAGGGCGAAATCCTGCCAAATGCTTTATGTAAAAAGGGAGCATTTTAGACATTTGCAGAACTTCAGGAGGTCATCTACGATTATGATGGAAAGAGTTGAGTTCCTTCAGGGCAAGCACTGAATATGGATAAGACTTCCCGCAAATTAGACTCTGTTTTGTTTGATAAAACTATGCACATTTCCTTTTATTATATGGCTAACCGCCATTTTTGCCTTTCTACTAGTGGATGGCAGATTCGACTTTTGTTTATGCCGTGGCTCTGCGCTAGTAGTACTGGTCCAGTAACATCTAGGATAATTACAGCGCAACAATACCTACAGAGCCAGGTATTATTTCATTAGTATTTTTAGTGGGCAGCTAAACTTTGAGCCGTGCTATTCAACTAGTGTAATATTACTGGGCTTCTCTCTATTTTCTCAACATCAGGAAGTGTACCAAGTCCTCTATATAATTCGTACATGGTGAAACATCCGCACAGGTTGTTTACGCTGGGAATAAGTCAGAATTAATCTTTACCTTTCTGTCTATTTGCTAAAGTGAAAGTGGCAATATACAAAAGTGAGGACTGGATACCCCTCTCTCAGTGCCATCAAACTCGGCCAAGTCCCCTACAGAATCCAATTGAGCAAGACAAATCACTTACCAATTAGTGCCAGTAGTGCACGTACACAGAACACAGAGTGAGTAGGAGGAACCATCTTATTCAAACATTAAAAATACAATCACAAAATGACATCTTATATATTAATTTATTCAGTATCAAAAAACCAATCACAGGTGATTAAAACAAGGAAAACATAGTGGGAGGGGCAGCATGCATCTTAGAGTTAATATTAAACATTACTGGCTATTTCTCACTTGTTTAAAAAGCAAACAAACACAATATATTTCACATGGGGTTCAGCATCTTAATTGTGGCCACTCTGTTACTTCAGGTGGTTTACAGGTACAAGACTATCTACTGTGTCGACATGTTTCGGCTGTCTTAACATATGAAACACTATCCCTAGTATCTCTACAGACAATAGATTTTGGGCCTTCTTCAGGACAGACACATTTCTTTTACTGATGGTGAGCCTCTTTTTCAAATCCCCGTTGTAGGGCGAGTACAATCTAAAAGTCAAACATATATACAATTATCACATTAAAAAATTCTAAAAAATGGTTCCATACTCAAGCAACATCTCTGGTTCTTAATTCTTAGCAATTCATATCAAGGCATATTAAACTCATGCGCTCATTTAGCATCTGACCATAGTAAAATAGTGGTCGCATTGTATTCTGTAGGTTACACAACGCCTTTACTTACATCTTGGTGGTACAAGAGCTTTTTCCTAGACAAGCTTAATGATAGTGCGAGTGGATCGCTATTTCCAGGTGTTCACAGAACACCTCCCAACCTGTTGTTTAGAATTTGCAGGTTCAAGTGGGCTCTATAAAAAAGAAACCCCAAACATATATTTTAGTGGATCGGCATATTAATATTTCACCTGATACAATACCTCATTATGGTCAACAAATTAATTAATACATTTCTCCGGTGTGTGGAAGACTTTTTTAATATTAAAATTCAAAAACTTTTGGCTAAAGAACAAAAGGCCTATATCATTCAAAGGGTCCGTCTGTTTTATCTCACATTCGTTCTTATTATGCTTTAATGAATCTTACTACACAACTTAGTAAATCGTGTGGGGCGTGACTTTTTCAAAACATACAAGTCGTGTAACTCACGGGAATGAACCTCTTCCAGTGCCCAAGCACTTGAAAAAGCCGTGGGAGCGGTTTGTTTTGCACACACTTTCGACTTCTAAAAAGAGTCGCGTAGCTGTCAGCACAAGTCACAGCTCGATCGCGGATCAAAGCGTTGATTCACCAAGCCTGAAACACATAAACCACCACACAAAGGCAGGTGATCATCAGGGAACCACATCTATAACAAAGCACCCAGAGAGGGACAGAAAAAACAGTGCCCCAGCTTCTCGTCCGAGACGCCGTACTAGAGCGGCATTACATTTATTCTTTACATGCGAGTGGGAGCAGCATGAGAAAGCGCCGTGTCTCAGTCCCAGGGGGAAAGGATTATAACATCTCTTCAAAAGTCAGGTTTTTTTGGTGCTTACCTCGAAAGAGAATGGTTTCCTCCTATTGCATGGGTACGGTCGCGTAACATCACTCGTAGTCCATTTGTATCCGTGTGTTATTTCCGGTTAAATGCGTGACTTGAATGGTCACATGGACGCTTCCATTCATGTTGTTAAAGGAGACGCGTAAATCGAAATGCTCAGTGTTATTATATACGCTGAAGGTCTCTATGGAACTCGCGTATGGTGAATTCTGGCACAATGTTTTTCTTTGGGCATAGAAATGCCAGAACAGGAAAAATTACCAAACAAGCCCACGTTGCCTTCGCATAAAATGTCTTTTGTGATTATGGATGTTACAACAGAGCAGTATAAGTTTACATCTCGTATTGTGTGTTCTAAAATTAGCTATTTTATTGTAAAATGCCTGCTTATCTCAGATTAATTAAGGAATTCCACTCTACAGCTCCATTTAACCCTGTGTTAGCCGTGTTAAGGGAGTAGATCCATTTCTGTTCATTCAGACTCAGTAGCATTTCTCTGTTGCCTCCTCTGACATTGATGGGGATTGTTTGTAACACAAACCACAGAAAATCTGTGTGTTTGTGTTTTTTTATCTCATAGTGGGCAACTAATGGTTTATTAGGGACCTTATTTTTCAGACATGAATTGTGTTCGCTGATACGTTGTCTGATGCATCTTTTAGTTTTTCCGATATAAATTAAATTACATGGACATTTAATGCCATAGATGACCCATGATGAACAACAGTTGGTAAAAGAGCGGAACTCACAGTTTTTCCCATTTAGTTCTATTGTTGTCAAATTGTTTGTGGAGGCACAGTCAACACACTTGCCGCATTTAAAATGTCCTACAACTGGCGGTAATTGCCATAACGTTGTCTGGGTCGGTAATATCTCTTTTCTAGGGTATGTGTGCACTATAAGGTCTCTCACATTTTGTTGTTGTTTAAAGGCAAACCGTGGACTCGCAGGTTCAAAATCTGATGTTTTTAAGATGTGCCAGTTCTTTTTTATAGTTCGTCTCAATTGATTGCTTATAGGACTAAATGTTGTAACACATGTCATTTTATCTTCCTGTGTTTTGGGTTCCGGGTGTAAACATCTATTCCTGTCGGAATGTTTGGCTCGTTTGTATGCTGTATTTATTATTCTCTTAGGATACCCCCTGTCTTTTAGTCTTCCTTTCAGGTCTTTTCCTTCCTATTTGCTAAAGTGACAGGTTTAGGTGAGTGCAAATCGATACAGATGAATAGTCTTTGGTGATAACTGACAACACCTTCACGCACGAGAATAATTGTTCAATTAACATAATGGGCCTCATCATGAGTTGGGCGGTAACGCCGGCGCTAATAGCGCCAGCGTTATTAGCCCTATCGCCAAACCCACTGGCGCTATTAGCGCCGGATCACGGGTTTGGCGGAACAGAAAATCCCCATTCCCCACTGAGCCCATTCGGGAATGCCCCATTGGGCTCATTGGGGAAATTTCACACTCTTACTGCCGGCGGATTTCCCGCTGGCGGTATGAGCGTGAAATTCCGGCAGATTTCCCCCCAGCTAAGAGCTGGGGGGAAATCAGCCGAAGCCGTGATTTGGCGGACCCTTAAATGCGGCGGTAATAGCACTACCGCTACATTTAAGGGTTACCACCAAACTCGTGATGAGGCCCAATATATGGTGTGACGCTTTCCTGCATTTCTCTTTCAATAGACTCCATTTTAATGTCCCGCTATTTTTAGAAGTGAAGGTTGAGTTTTATTAGCCTTTTAAGAAATGGTTAGAATTGAACTAATGATTTTCTTTTGAAACCAAGAGCTGCATCCATGCATTGACCATTGTGATGTTAGAGCGTAGAGCTATTTAGCTAAATAGTTTGTTAATCATAACCAATCTGGGTGTTTAGAGGGTCTATTTATTAGCCCTCTTATCGATTTGGGATTTATTCTGACATCTGCTGTCTAAACCTCACCCCCTTTCTTCTTTGTTTGTTGCTCACAGGTATGAACCCTTTACCTCTCGTCTGACCAAAGTTAAGAGAACTGCCGCGGCAGGAACAAGCTGACTGCCGCTGTTTATTGGCAATAACCACCCTGCAATTTACAGCTGGGATTGCTATATATGAGACTATTTTAGTCATCTAATAAATTGTTATAACTCTTTGTGAACTGTTTTTAGGTGAATGAGCATGCCCCTGAAGAATTTCCATTGATTTGTGTTTGATAGCAATGTGTGAGGAATGAAACATGTCGGGCTGAATGGGAATGAAGTAGTATGTTAGTTATTGGTCAGTTGAGATTTTGCTATGGTCTTTGGTCACCCCTGTAATTTCTAGGATTGACCCCAGGTGTGTGATTATTCTTCAGTTTAGTTTAAATATTTTCTATCCCTGTGTGTGCTTTTTCTTTTTACGTTTTCCAGTTAGTTAATTACCATAGGAGCTATAACATATGTTGAATGTTCATTCTAGAACTGTATGATTATGTAAATGTATGTGAACTATTATAATAAACTTGTTTTTTACATTTTTCTACTTTGTGAGTGATCGAGTAGTTGGCTTCACTTCCTCTACCACATAGTGGTTCATGAAGTCCATATTTGAAGGTCTCAGTACCTTCCTCCTCCTGCTTTGGGTTAGGAATAGCGAGAGGAGGGTCTCCACCTGTGACCACACACTGCTCACCAATACTTTGTTGTGTCAGATGTATAGGGTTGCCTATTTTGGGGAGTATATTTGGTGTAGCAGTATAAATATGCTCTTTTCTTCCCCATGCCTCCTTTGTGTTATAAGACAATGGGTTCATTACGACCCGGGCACAAAGGGATACCGGGCACCGGTAATGACACCGGTGCCGGTAATCCCTTGAAGCCCTCTTCTGAGGTCCCTTTGTGGGTCCTTCCTTAACGCCTGGTTTTAGCAGGCGTTAAGGATGGGACCTGCAAAGGGATACCGGGGTCAATAACGGTACCGCAATTTGCGGTACCGTTATTGCCGCCTTCCCCCTCCCATTGAGCCCTATGTGGGCTCAAATGGGAATGGGGAATGACATTTCAAATGGGGACTTAGCGGTCCCGCAAAGGGCGGAATGGACCGGTAAGTCCCCATACCGCCACGTCGGTGGCGGTACCGGTATTGGTGCTAGTCATGGCGCTAATAGCGCCATGACTAGCACCAACCTCGGAATGAGGGCCAATTAGACTCTTACAGTGTGGTGTGATGAGCACTGGTCCTGTCAGTCTCTCTGGGGCATGCAAACACACACATCTGGGAACCCGTCAGGTATTCCATTGCAGTACTCTTGCAGCTGGATAGGTGCTATTCATAGAGTGCTTCAGTGGGGCGGAGTTAGGTGTGAGAAATTGCCACTTAATTTTGCAAGGTAACTGAAAGGACTTTGTATGGTGCTGTTTATGGGTACAGAAGAGTCTATTATTATCAGTCAAGGTCCACCACAGATTTTGGAGCTGGGGATCCAGACCCTCAGTGGGTTGCAAGCAAAGCCTGGTGAGTAGCAGACATCCAGACACCCAGACGCAAAGTAAAAACAACCTTCTGGGGAAAAATGCTTAGTACACCTTTCATAAGGATAAGAAAGGTTTACTCGTCAAAAAATACACTGAGGCATTCAATCACTGCTTCCACAGAACGCACTAGTTACAGAAAGGAAGACACATCTTTTTAAGGCACCAAAATGTCACTCTTCATGAAAGCATATATAACAATGATTCCATCGCTCACACTGGTGGGGCACCTATAAACGTATTGTCATCCCCCTATAAATCCTCAGCTGATTAGTTGCACGTAGTGGTGTCAATCTTCATTCATGTGGTTGTAGTCTCCGCCAAGTTCCTATCCTGAAATATTATTGGCTCAATTCGTAGCAAAACCTTTTCTCACAGTTGTTATATCCCGTGGTGTGCACCGGGACAGTGGGTATGAGCTGAGTGCTTACTCTCGAGGTCAAGATAGCTTTCACAAATGCAAGGAGCTTTATTCGATCGCAGACACCCTAGCGCTACCCCGATGGCTACTTGTCATGGGCCAAAATTTGTTGTCCAAATCACTGGATCTCTTGACTGCAGCCCCCTTATCACAGTCCACCCTTCTCTGGGGAAGGTTTAGGATAACACACCAATCAATCGGTAGTGAGGGATTTTGGAGATGGGCTTCTGCTAGTTCAAACTGAATACTTTGGAATGTTGTAGGTCTGTGGGTTCTAAATCTAAAATACATCTTTTGGCAACCTGGACCTCGGCCCAACCCCTTGTAAGATTGTCCTTCAGATCAGAGTGCAATGTTGCCCAGACATTGCAATACACATTCCCTTCTAGCTACATGAGCCTACCATGCGAGATAAACGTGAGGCTTTGTTTTAATTGTTTGCCTGGCCTTGGAGACTATTGCATGGATAAAACAGTCGGGTGAAACCTGTTCTCACTAGCTGGGGCCTGCTCTGTGCCTTTTCTCATACAACCGGAGAGCTAAGGCCTTGCTGGGCCTCACTTATAAAATGGCTGTACTTCAGAGAGCTTTTTTCTGTGCAGCTAGATTCAATCTACACTCTATTGTGCGCCATGAGCCCCTGCCATCTACCTCTCCCCTTCCTCCTGCTTTCAAGCCTCTCTACTTCTCACATTCTCTTCACTGTATTGCTCTTAGTTTAAATGGTTTGGGAGGGCAAGGGATCTGGGCATGCATCGCAATATTCCTCCCTTTAGTAAATCCTACATTAACTACCATTGTAGCCATTTGCTGTGCTTCCCCATACCACCATGTCGTTTCCTTTGGTACCCAAGCTCGACACGCATGGTGCAAACTTTCTTCTGCCTGTCCATACTGCTCTGGAGTACATGTCTTTTAAATACACCCTCCATCCCCTGCCAAGTTTACCTAGTGCTATGTGCAGTTCCTGGGATATGGGGATGTTACCGTCCCTGGGGGGGATGCGGAGGGGGTCAATGCTTCACTCTATTTTGATACTCCATGTAAGATGGGGTGTACTGGGTCTGTGGTTTAAAGTGACTATATAAAGTTAAGGGCCGTCTATTACATAATCAGCAACCAATTTAGTCGAAGCATTTTGTTTACACCTGCATGAGGCTTAACACACGTGCGACTTTGCCGATCACTTTAAAAATGAGTTTCACTTTTGAATACATGCCCTTAACTTAACCGCGGTCCGCCAGACGGACGCAGAGGAAGCATTTTCACATAATATTAGTTCAACACACATAACAATAACAGTGAATACAATGCTAAACCATTTGACTGATTGCAATTAGCGCACGTACGTTCAGGGGAAATATCTATTTGAATATAATAGTAACGCAAGTCCCATACTTTTCAGGAGGGATTGGATCCCATGAATTTTGGATATATTACCCTATTGTAATGGAAATTAGGTAAGCCAAAGGGACCCTGTCCTGGTTTTGTTTATACGTTTTTTTAATGGTTTGTCTGAACAGACAGTCTACACGTGGTGAACAGAGGACGCTCTGATCATTTTGGATAACGGGACAATGCACAATGTTGTTTTTTTACTGAGATTGCTCAACTTGCCCTGAATATTATGATATTACGCATGTTCTTGACATAAATGTTGGCAAAACCTGTCCCTTTGTGCTAAACCGTGCGACTTTAGAAAATACAAATGCATGCTTTTTGACAACGTACTGGATGCAAAAACCTCAGTTATTCTCTCCTGTGATAATGTCCTTGTGTATATAACTAACAAAAACAAAAAAATAATAATAATGTGCAGCACTTTTTATTCTTTTATTTTTCTCTCTTTCTGCTACCTCCTATCCTCCCTACCCAACCCCCCCCTCATTTCTGTGATTATTATTTGGATATTATATCTAATGATTTCTTCACACTTGTTCTTACACCGTTTGTCAATTATTACAAATGATTTTGCTTTATGTCTGTTTACTCAATACTAATGTATGTACAGCGTTATTATGTTATGTCTTGATACCAATTTGCCCTGATTTGCGAAAGGCACCATGTGGTTATCCAAAGGGCATTATCGTCTAATAACGGTCTTTTGAGTTCAACTTACTTGCCAAATGGCACTACTTTAAAGATAAAATGTACTGAACAACCATACATTTGTGTGGCGCATTTTCTTGTGTGGGGAAGGCAATGTTTCTCTGTTCTCTTGTGCGTTCGTCCTTTTCTTTGAGGGTTTTCATTCAAATAGCCATCATACTGTCTTGGATGCAGGTATGGTTTTCTCAACGGGAACCTTGCCTCCAGGATTCTCTTGGATATAGGCACTTCCCCTGGTACTGGCTTGAGTTTCACTCTATGGTATCCAACATATAGGCAATATGGGTGAGGTGGTTGAGGTGTGGGTACTTAACTCATTCTCTACACTGCCCCCTCTGGGCAATTCATCGACCACTCTTCCCTCATCCTTGACATCCAGACATCCTTGTTTGAAGAACTGCTTCTTTGGGACCCATATCTTTATACCTCATCTCAAGCATACAGCTGCCTTCACATGCTCATCCTTGTTCCAGGTCGTAAGCATGCACTGTCCACCTGGACTGCAGTAGATCAATTTTCCCACATACTTCTTATGGTCCTTTGGATACAGGAATTTCATTCCTTCCGGTGCATGAATACTGGACTTCACAAAGTCTCTGATTTCGTCATCTGTCAAGTCTTTGACTTTCCATCCTGACTCAACATCGATCAAGATCTTCATCCCTATGGCTTTCTTTGCTGTTTTCCTGCATTGTGTGATTATTATCTCGATCACACAGAATCCTAGCAATGCTAACAATGTCAGTGCTCGAAGAAACCTGAACATATCTGCCATCCATTGTGGAATCCAAGAAAAGAGCGATCCAAACCAGCTGTCATCAGCAATATCTTCTACTTTCTCTATCATCTGGCCATGGAGTTTTGTCAGCATTTCTATGGCCTCTGTCAAGGTGCCATTCTCATCATCATGAGAAGGTATGAATGTGCAACATGATTCTCCAACTTTTGCACAAACACCTCCATCCATAGTTGTAATCATATCCAGGACGTATCTGTTCTGAAGAGGCATCAGTTTTACAGCTCTCAATTCTTCCTTGATAGCATTGAATCCCTTTATAGTTGTATTGATCGTCTACAGCAATTGCCATCTGGTGATTTGCAGCCATTTGGTATTTGCTCCAACCTGGATCCTGAAGATGAAGATCATCGTGAATACTGATGAAGTCTCGCTGAATAATCATCAATGCTCATAAGGAATAGCATCAAAGGCTTCTATAGACTTGGCTGAAAAATAGTTCTCTCTCTTCATTCAATTTATCAGCTCCACAGATCTCTTCTTCCTCAGGTGAGCGTCTGCTTTCAGGAAGCTGCCAATGTTCAAACCACTAATGCTGGAACATGAACATTCACCAGTGTGCATATTCCTCCCCAATCCTTGGGTAGCTTTAGGTAAGCCTTGGCTCTGTAAACCCAATAGTGATCTATGATCACTGCTGTCCCGACATTCATTCCTGTTGCTTCAAAGATTCACCCACAGTTCTGATTCTCTCCGATTTTTCTGGAGCCATTATTCCGGAAGCATAGTTTTGACTTTTCCAGAGGCACTATCTGCAAGTTGGTACGCATTTATCGACCTCTGGTGGATGAAAGGATGAGTTGGCTTTGCTGGGTTTCAAACCTGCGACCTGCAAATCACAGTCGCAACAGTAAGCACTGAACCTGCTAAGCTATTTTACTGGCTATTATTATAATTGAAATTCCCTGTAGCTCTATGCAGACATAACATGTTTTCAGAAAGCATTTCATGTGATTGTTCTGTAACTTTCTTTTGCATACCTAGTTTAATATTTTTTTATTAGACAACTGCATGTATCAAGGACCAGCCATTTTAGGTGTTCCTCATAATGAGGATACTGTACTCAAGGTAGTGAGGAAGCAATGTTAGTTTCGGGCAGCCTGTCGTAATGGCCTGCATACATGCAACTAAAGGTAAGCACAGATCTTCACATGTTTCATTTTATATTTCTGGCATTTGCTATTGTTATCATGAGTGTTAAGAGTTGGACACGGCACCCTGGGACTCGGGTGGGTACACTGCTGATTCTCTCCTTGAGATCAGTGTAGAGAATGAGCTGGTGATGGGTCAGAATTGATCAGTATGGTTATATGTGTCAATGAAGGAATGAGGGTTAGTTGGTAGTTTGGGCTTGGTTTACATTAGTGGGTGGCTGCTTCCCCTGCTGACACCTATAGACACAGTATGGAGCCTTCCCTGTAGGAGCCGCCCTTTGCCTTGGGGCCCTTAGCCAGTGAGGCTGCGTGGGCAGAGGGCTGCCCTGTTGCTATACTATTAATAGGATCCGATGGACCAATCGGAGGAGGAGGCAGGAACAAACACGCAAGGGGAAGCAGGGACAACTACAGTGCCCTGGGGTGCTTCCAAGCACCAAAGTTAAACTAAATGCACAAAGAAATATCAAGGGGTGCATGGGGCTTCACCTCTGTGTTGCCAGAGACCAAAGTGGCACGCTGTAGATGGCTCAAAGGGGGTCCAGGTCCAGCTCTGAGCTGGGGGTAAACACGCCATACTCATGATTGAACAGACCCTTAAATGCGGTGGTAACCCTGTTACCACCGCATTTAAGGGCTACCGCCCAACTCGGGTTGATGCCCTATGTATAGTCCCTTCTCCGCATTACGTGGCAGCCATTTTGTTTCTTTTTTACTTTTTTCATTTGCGAAATGCTGACGACGTTTCCCAACTGGAAAAAACACTTTTAGTACTCTGGTTTTACAGGCTGCGCTGTAACTATGGGCCACTGGGCATTACCTGACATGGTAATGCCCCCCAGCTCTGGGCTTATTGCTTAAATAGCACATCTTTCAGATAAGATTCCGTTAACACAAAGCATTATGTTTGTTATGTTTTTGTTAACACAAAGCCATTATGTTTGTTTGTTTGTTTGTTTGTTTGTTTGTTTATTTTATTTATAAAGCGCACCTGACCCACGGGTATCTGGGCGCTTGTGTGAAGGTAATGGTTACATGGTACAAAATATACATTTTTACAAGAGAAATGCAATTTATACATGGTACAATATATACATTTTTTACAAGAGAAGGAGAAATGCAATTTATACAGTCAGGATATAGTTACATACACAGATTTTTAGAGTGGTCAGTATACAGGGAAAGTAGGTAGATCATAACAGTAGGAGCAGTGGACTGTAACGTTTAGGTTTTGTTGAGTATCCACGTGATAACGTGGCTTTGGACTTTGTCAAATGCTTGAATGGTTTTAATGTCCTGCGGGAGAGTGTTCCATAACTGTGCGGCCAGTACCGGGAAGTTGGCGCCGCTAGCTTTTTTTAGGTTGTATCTAGGCACCACCAAGAAAATTGTGTTGGAAGATCTAGTGATTCTATTGGGCAGTTTCCAAGTGAATTTGTCCGTGAGATAAGGAGTGGCTTGGTGGTTGAGCGCCTTATGAGTAAGGCAAATTGTTTTTAGGTTATTTTTTTCCTTGTATGGAGAGCCACTTGAGTTGCTTTCTAGTTGCTGAGATGTGCTCTCGTCTGGTGATGTTTAATGCCGCTCTAAGCGCATTATTTTGCAGAATCTGCAAATTATTTGTAATGGATTTATTGGCGCCTAGGTAAAGGCTGTTGCAATAATCCAGTTTGGATTGCATGAGTGCTCTGGCCAGTATGAGGCAACTGGTGGGTGACAATAGGGGTCTACAGCCTCTGATGCGCTTGCCGGTGTAGACAGTGGCAGAGGAGGTCAAGATTACCTGTTTGATTAGATTAGAGTGGGCACCGAGGTAAAAACCTAACGTTTTTACATTTTTGGCTATGGGTATATTGTTCCCATCTTGAGCCCTACCTACTTGTGTAGTTAGGGCTCAGTTTAAGAAGGTTGTTAGGTGAGCCAACTAGAAGTAACTCAGTCTTATCATCATTCAGGCAGGGACCGTGTGTGGCCATCCAAGCCTGAATGATAGTGTAGACTTCGTTAATCCGGGCGACATCTGTATCATAGGTTCCTGATAGAGGTAGGAGTATCTGGGTGACATCTGAATAATTAGTGTAGGTGACACCCAGATGGTCCAATTTGTTGAACAGAGGGTTTCTAAAAATATTGTACAAAATGGTAAAAACGCAGGAGCCTTGTGGGACTCCGCAGGTGATGGGGATAGGATCAGCCAAAGCCGAAGGAGAGAAAACACGCATTGCTCTATTCGCAAGGAAAGATTGGATCCAAGTGACTGCAGAGCTAGAGAAATTAGCTGCTGATGAGAGGTGATCACATTATATTTTATGGTCTACCAGATCAAAGGCAGCTGATAGGTCTAGGAGGAGTAAGATGGCCACTTTGCCTTTGTCTTTCAGTTCGTCGATCTGGCTTTTGAGATCAACAAGGGCAGTTTCCATTCCATGATGAGGTCTGAAGCCAGATTGGCGGGTTTTGAGTAATTGGCTAGATTCTAGATAGTCTTGAATTTGTAGGTAAGCAATTCTATCCAGGATTTTCAATAAGAAGGGGACTGTCGTAATCTGTCTGTAGTTGGTAGGTATAGCTGGGTCTAGTGTCTGTTTCTTAAGTAGTGGGAGAACCCAGGACTGTTTCAAATTACTTGGGACGGAATTACTGGCGAAGGAGGAGTTTATACGTTTTGTGATGGATAGGGCTAGATCTCTAGCTGCATCTTTTATAATCTGAGCAGAGCAGCTGCCACCTTTACAATTAGAGGGTTTAAGAGATGCAATGATTTTTATGGAGACCTTATTAAATTTGAAGCCTGAATTGATGTATAAGGTAGAAGTTTGTGTCGGAGTAGTAGGGTTACAAGTGGTAAATTGTGTTCTTTTGTCAGCTATTTTAGTCTGGAGCCCATTCATTTTTTTTTGGGTAGGGCGTTTTGTATGCTTGTGCACCAGTGTTTATCCTTAGTGCAAGTATCTGCCGGGGGATTGGGGTTTTCTAGTTCTCTTAGGATGTTAAATAATTGTTTGGTACTGGAACCTGCTTGGCTTATTCTGTCATTGAAAGTTTCTTTTTTAGTGTGGATTATCTCATTTTTGTAGGTGGCAGTGATAGTGGTTAGATTGGTTTCATTTTCGGGTGTGGAGGTAGATTTCCAGAGTGTTACCTATTTTCTCTTTTCAGTACGTAGTGCTTTTAGTTCTGGAGTAAACCAAGAGTTCAAGTGGGATTTTCGTTTGCTTTTGCACAGTTTTAATGGGGCAATAGAGTCAATTGCTTTGGTCACAGAATCATTATAAATGTCGATCAGCAGGTTAGGATCATTGGTATCCAGTAGGGCATTGAGTATGGGGACTACCAAAGGTACTAGGGTCTCCGCTGTGATATTTCATTTGTTCCTGGTGAGACAAGGAAGTGCAATATAAGGCTTTTTCCTTTCCTGGTTATTAACATTAATTTCTAGGGAGCTGAGGTAGTGATCTGACCACACTAATGGTACAGAGTCCATTAGGGTGATTTTGCAATTAAGATCTGCTACCCAATCAAGTATCCTGCCTTTCTCGTGGGTAGGTTTGGTACTTATTTGGGTATAGCCTTGTTCTGTTAGTGCGGTAGCTAAAGAGGTGGCGTGTAGGTCACTAGTGTCATTATAACCAAGGTTGAAATCACCTAGAATGATGTTTTGCTCCAAAGGTTTAGTAGTGTCAGCTGCTAGAGATGTGATGCCCGGAGGCCTGTAGATAATGTGGATTGTGATAGTATTGTTAGGCGAAGTTTGGAACTTTGGAATGTTGGCAGAGCATACATGGTTTGTGACGTGCATATGAAATTCGGTAATCCTACATTATTCCAGAAGTGCACAAATTGTTCACCAGATAAAACCGTCAAATGTCTTATTGGCGTCTAGGAAAACTATTCCCTTATCACTCTGTTCAGTTTGTGAAAAATCTAATAAGAAAATCGGAGTGTTTCTGAGTCACATAGTATGTCGACATGGAGAGGAAATGAGACTACAGGAATTATAATCAGTTATAAATAGTTAGCTAAGAGTTTTTTTAAACATTTTGATGTCATTTATTAATCTGGGAGATTGGCCAGAATGAAGTAGGGTCATGTGACTCTAACTTCTTTCAAAAAGATGGCAATGATTTGGGAGAGAGACTGATAAGAAGGCTTCTGGAAAATGTGAGGCTTTGAAAGGGACTAGTTGTGATGTGATTACTTTTTGGCTAGTAGGCCACCAGATCTGGCTCCTATATTAGGAAAGATATTGGAAGTGATCATGAATTTCACTAGATGTGATTTTGGCCTTCATTGTAGTTGCAGTTGTGTGTGGCATATAGGGCAGCTTAGCTATAGGTAGAAATGTTTTAACTTCACCAGTGTTGACTGCTTGCTCAGAGTATATTGATTGTTTGGAGGTCCTCTCTTTGCAGACGACGTGTGATTCACGCAGGTTGGTCGATTTGATGCACAAGGAGCATTTGCCCCCAGATATGTGCCACCAGACAGCAGCCAGGTACGCTGGTGTGCTCCTCATGTCTGCTTTGTAGATGATAAATGCTTGAACACTATCCTGACTTATAGAGGAAGTCAATATGGTTTACGTATGATGGGAGTGATTTGTTGAATTTCTGAGCACCCGTAATAAGATGTGTTGCAGCATGGTGGACTATTTTTAAGGGACCCAAGTAAGCGGCCGGGAGCCCTAACAAGAGGGCCTTTTCCCCATCGATGTGCGAGACCACAAGGGCCTGCACTACTGTCCAGAGATCTGGTATGAAGGGTTTGATTTTGCAAAGGGTGGAGATTTGGAGCCAGGCCGTTTGGGCCTTCTGGAAGGACAGGCTGCTGTCAAAGTTGAAGCCTAAGAATTTACCTGAATCCAAGAGCTGCATATCAAATAATTCTAGGTGCATATCATTAATTTGAGCCATTGTTGGACAAGTTGTTGTTTAGCAGAGAGACCAAAGAGGATGAATTCAGTTTTGGATGGATTAAGTTTTAGGTAGGCAGTCGACATCCAGGACTAGACTGCTATGGGCAACTAGAAGCAGAAGTGAAGACAACTATGGGTAAGCAGCAGTGGAAGTGCAGACTGCTATGGTAAGTAGCAGTGGAAGTGCAGACTGGTATGGGCAAGTAGCAGTGGAAGTGAGGGCTGCTTTGGGCTAGTAGCAGTGTATGTGCAAACTGCTATGGGCACGAAGCAACGGAAGAGCAGACTACTATGGGCAAGTAGTAGCGGAAATGCAGACTCATATTGGAAAGTAGAAGCAGAAGTGACTGCTCTAGGCAAGTAGAAGCGGAAGTGAAGAATGCGATGGGCATGCGGCAATGGAAGTGCAGACTACTACGGGTAAGTAGAAGTGGAATGGCAGACTGCTTGGTACTAGTGGCCACGATGTGCAGACTGCTATGGGCAATTAGTACCGGTGAAGGGGGGAGGTGGTGTCAGCCTAAAAACGCCAATGAGGAGGCCCGGAACAGAGTCCTTACAACACAGGGGAAGACCCCGCTCTGAGTGTCTTCAGAGCAGGAGACCGCCATCTTCCCTCACCAGGAACAAAGGTAAGTACACTCCCCATGTTCCCTGCCCCTATAGCCACCTTCACCCCCCTTTTCCACATATCCGCTCCCCTCACTACCCCTCCCCCAATTCTCTGTGCTGCTCTGTCCCTTGTTGGCGTCGGGAACAGTATTGTTCCCAGCCAGGCGCATCTCCGCCACCCAATTAGCCACCATGGAATGGGAGAAGGGATTTTGTTTACTTTTTTAAAATTCTTTTTTAATAACCGCCATGGAAAGGGGGAGGGTCTACACGTAGCTCCTCTCCCCTGATCCATGATGGTCATTTGTTTTTCTCGAGTTGAGAAACAGCCTTCAGGCTGTTTCGCGACTCAAAAACAAATACTATTAGTACCCCAATAAAATGTGCTGCGACTAATAGCAATATCACCCTTAGAGGGAGGCATTACTGGTCTGGTAATGCCCCAGGGCTTACATTAAAGTCCTTACTTCACTCGGGCTTGGAACTGACACACTGGAATATTACCAGACCTTTAATGCCCCCCCTCGTCGGGTTCAATTGCTTTAGTAGTAGCAGAAGTGCAAACTGCTATGGGTGAAGGTAGCAGCGGAAGTGCAGGTTGCTATGGACAAGCAGCAGCAGAAGTGCAGTCTGCTATGGGCAAGTGGCAGCAGAAGTGCAGACTTATATTGGAAATTAGAAGCAGAAGTGACTGCTCTGGGCAAGTAGCAGCGAATTGCTGACTGCTCTATGGCAAGTAGCAGATTTGTTGACTGCTATGGGCATGTAGCAGCAGGTCTGCAGATTGCTATGGGCAAGTAGTAGCTGAAATGCAGACTGCTATGGGCATGTAGCATCGGAAGTAGAGACTGCTA
The DNA here is from genome assembly GCA_002915635.3 of Ambystoma mexicanum. Lineage (NCBI taxonomy): Eukaryota > Metazoa > Chordata > Amphibia > Caudata > Ambystomatidae > Ambystoma > Ambystoma mexicanum. The sequence continues at coordinate 993,217,891 of CM030325.1, forward strand.
TGGACAAGCAGCAGTGGAAGTGCAGACTGCTATGAGCAAGTAGCAGCTGAAGTGCAGACTGCTCTGGGAATGTAACAGCACAAGTGCAGATTGCTCTGGGCAAGTAGCAGCGGAAGTGCTGACTGCTCTATGGCAAGTAGCAGATTTGCTGACTGCTATGGGCAAGAAGCAGCAGATGTGCAGATTGCTAAAGGCAAGTAGTAGCTGAAGTGCAGACTGCTATGGGTATGTAGCAGCGGGAGTGCAGACTACTATGGACAAGTAGAAGTGGAAGTGCAGACTGCTATGTGCAAGTAGCAGCGGAAGGCATACTGCTACAGTAAGTTGTAGACGTGCTGACTGCTATGGGCAAGTAGCAGCAGAAGTGCAGACTGCTATGCGCAAGTAGCAGCTGAAGTGAAGACTGCTCAGGGCAAGTAGCAGCTGAAGTGCAGACTACTTTGGTCAAGTAGCAGTGGATTTGCAGACTGCTATGCGCAAGTAGCAGTGGAAAGGCATACTGCTACAGAAAGGCAGCATAAATGCAGACTGCTCTGAGCAAGTAGCAGCGAAAGTTCAGCCTGCTATGGGCAAGTAGCAGCTGAAGTGAAGACGTCTGAGGGCAAGTAGCAGCTGTAGTGCAGACTGCTATGAGCAAGTAGCAGTGGAAGTGGATACTGCTATAAGTAAGTGTTGGGAACGATTTCATATTTGAATGTAATTTTCCCTCCATGTGTCAACCCCCAAACTTTTTGCTGCTGTTTTACACCCTTGTCTAAACTTTGCCAGAGAAACAAAGCCCTCAGCTGCACTCCTCTGGGCTTTCGCTCACTTTTTATGGGGAAACTGACATGCCCTTAAGACAGTCTGGGAGACTCTGTTTCCCTTAATCCTTTCCTCATGTTGCAGCTTTTGTGCAATATGTAACAAGTGTGCAATGTAACTTACCTTACAGTACACTTGGGTCTCTAGTCATTCCAAAGGCCCTAGAAACTCTTGCTGGACTTTTTATGAACTGTGCAGATGTGTCATGGACAGGACTGGTGGCAGCTATCGTTTTCTTATATTTTTAACCCTTTCTACCAATGTTAACCACGCGTACCGCGTTTGGCACAAATAGGTGTCCTGGCTCCCAAAATGGCCATGCCATGAGGTTCTTTGTCCTGTCCTTTGGCCATCTTGCCCCTTCACCTTCCCCAGGTCGAGCCGATCCGGGTCAGTCCTCATTTGGTCATGCACTTTCCTGCAAAACCCAATGCTTTTGCGGGCTTCTGCATGCCTTGCGTGTGTGCCTCCAGGATGTGAGCTGGGATGTCTGTTCCCAATACACATCCTGGGTGCCAGAGAGTCTGGAGTGTCCTGAATGTCTGGGACCACCGTGGTCCATGATTGGTCCACGTATGGAGTGAGTGTTTGTGAGCAGATCTCCCATTGGGTCCTCTCCGTTTTTGCGCGAAGGGAACTTTGGAGAAGAGGAGGCTGAAAACACCACTACCATGTCGATCTCCTGAGTTCACACAAACAAAGGATAAGGAGCCGAGTATCCTGCAACAAGAAGCCATCGAGGAACCGCTGGTGACCCGCTGGAAGGTTTGGCACCCTGAGCCCGCTGTCGTCCTGTGGGACCCCTCTGCCTCTGATCGTCCTAGAAGGTCTGCGAAGACGCTTCGACCCAGTGGAATAGTGGGACCAACTATTCTCGGCACCTTCAACAAACCCTGCAAGTAAGCCTCTTCGGAATGTGAAAACAAAATCAAAATATTGAGGCTGAGTACCCCAAAAGGAAATACACCGAACACGGGTTACAAAGGAACATACAAAGATCTTTAATTTATACTGAATCAGTTACAAAGAACAAAACAAAATCAGATAGCTATCGGCCCTCAGTACAACACAGCGAACTCCAGCGTGGTTCGGTGTATTCAGTGAGAGACGCTGTATATTAGAATTTGTTGCTCGTTTATACTATTTGCGAACACGATGTCCAACCCTACTTCGGGTTAATATTCCTCTAATACATTACTGATCTAGGGTTCATGCCGAGTTTGCATATCCACATGTAACTACTTTGCCTTTAATACATACGTCAACAAGCCTGCACACAACTGTGTATTCTGGGATTTCCCATACAGGTCTTCTCAAACATTAATACAATGTAGTTTAAACAGGTGTTCTTAGTTCAGTATTTGGATACATTATTCTTAACATATGCTCGTGGATTCATTTCTTTGCACGAGTAATCCTTTACACACAGGTCAACGAAGGACAATATCTCAGTTCACGACCTCAACAAGTGGCCTGCAGGCAAGTTACATATTAATTACACGCAGAGGTCAAGACGGCCATGTTGTATTTCGGAATTACATCGTCTGCCATTTTAACTCACAGGGTGACTTTAGAAAGCGAACCTAAAATAACGGATTGACCTAAAATGGCGGCCTACATTGATTCTAAGGTCAGGACCTTGCAACACGGATTTCTTCGCAAGTGGCTTATAAGCAGCTTGGCGTAGGCCAATATACATATATTCGTTGCAATAGGAGGTACGATATAATTTCTCGTTTGACAGGAAGTGTGCCTGGGCCAACCAGTGGGCTGACCAGCTTACACAGGACGTTTACTCTGTTACGCCGCTGTTTTGAGGAGGCCCTCGAAACTTGGTATACTGCTTGCTCAGTGTCCACCGCACCTCACACCAAATTTCCTACTCTTGACGTTCCCAGGTCTGAAGTGAGACGAGTGCGCCCAGACCGGAGTAAACGCGGTTACCGTGTTGCCCTGCTGTGGTAACAACCTGTGCAAGTTTGCTGCATTTGTGACACCCTTGCCCCTGAAGCCTGCTGAAGTGGAATTGGGCTGATTCCTCCACCCGGAGCGGAGAAAATGCCACTGTCCCATTTGGGAATCCCCGCTGTATCTCGGAAACTACACGGTATTGAGACGTCCTGATTGTCGCATTCGAATCTGCCAGAGAAGTGGACTGTACTGGCGAAGTTTGGGTCTGCCTGCGTCAGGGACCGGTGAGTAGTCCTTACCCCAACCGGTGGCCCCTAGCACAGGAGCCCACTTTTATGCACGAAGTGGCCCCAGAGGCCCTTTTCCTTTCCACAGCTATTGCAAAATAGCAAACTGCCTCTGCCCCCAAGTGGAGGACCGGCTTGAATAGTGGGAACTTGTTCTTCATCGCCTTATCCACCTTCCTGAGCTGCTAGAGACCCTTGAAGAGACCCTATTTTGTCCATTGGCACAAGCGTGTGCATGTACTTTTAAGCATAAGGCTCCTCTCTTCGTAGGGCTTGGACTGCCTCTTAGTTAGGTGTATTCTTGATGTTGAACTGGGTCTAAAGATTACTTGCACTGCCTGTTTTCCTCCCCATCTAGGTGGTCTACATATTTCGTGCTTTTGACCCCTTAGACCCCATTGGTCTTGTATATATATTGTGTTGATTGTGATGTATTGGTTTACTTTAATGTTACTGTGATTCTTTGCTATGGTCTATGTTACAAAGGCCTTGTAATAAATGTGTCTATATTTTTAATATAACACCTGTCTAGAGTAATTTGTAAGTGTCCTTGCTTTGTGTGCTCATTGAGGTCTTTCAGTCACCCTCATCCCTCTTGAGACTTAGGGCCTCATTACATGGAAGGCGGTAAGGGTTAACGGTCACCGGTAATGGTACCGGTGACCGTTAACCCTGACCGCCTTATTACGCGGTCCCTTTGCGGGTTGGTACTTTAACGCCTGATTTTTAGCAGGCGTTAAAAATCAACCCGCAAAGGGACCAGGGTGCTAATTACGGTACCGCAATTTGCGGTACCGTAATTAGCACCTTCCCCATTCCCATTATGCCCTATGGGGCAAAAATGGGAATGGGGAAGGGCAATGGGGGAAGGGGGAATTACCGCCCTGCCAACCTTGGAATAGGGCGGTAATTCCCCTTTCCTCCAAGGCGGTGCCAGTATTTTACCGGCATGGACCAAGGTGCTAATAGCACCTTGGTCCACCGCCTACCGTGTAATGAGGCCCTTAGTCTTGACTGCCTGCCATAGCTACCCCGATTGGTCTGGCTTGTCCAAAGGTTACCCTGTTCCAAGAAACTAGGTTGGCCTTCTGAACCTCTGCCCATCCAGGTCAGAGTTCAGAAATCCTTCTTAACAGTAATTAGCAGCACAAGTGCAGACTGCTGTGGGCAAGTAGCAGCAGAGGTGCAGACTGGATGTGCACACTGCTATCGGCAAGTAACAGCTGAAGTGAAGACTTCTCCGGGCAAGTAGCAGCAGAAATGCAGACTGCTATGGGCAAGTAGCAGTGGAAGTGCATACTGCTGTGTGATAAGTAGCAGCAGAAGTGCAGAAACCAATGGGCAAGTAGCAATGGAAGGGCAGACTGCTACAGAAAAGTAGCAGAAGTGCAGACTGCTCTGGGCAAGTAGCAGCCGATGTGCAAACTGCTTTCGGCAAGAAGCAGGGGAAGTGCAGACTGCTGTGGACAAGTAGCAGTGGAAGTGCAGACTTGTATGGGCAAGTAGCAGCAGAAATGCAGACTGCTCTGGGCAAGTAGCATCTGAAGTGCAGACTGCTCTGGGCAAGTAGCAGCTGAAGTGCAGACAGCTATGGGCAAGTAGCAACGAAAGTGCAGACTGCTATGCGCAAGTAGCAGCGGAAAGGCATACTGCTACAGAAAGGCATCGACGTGCTGACTGCCATGGGAAATTAGCAGCAGAAATGTAGCCTTCTCTGGGAAAGTAACAGCAGAAGTGCAGACTGTTATGGGCAAGTAACAGCAGAAGTGCAGACTGGGTGTGCACACTGCTATGGGCAAGTAGCAGCAGAAAGGCATACTGCTACAGAAAGGCAGTGGAAGTGCAGACTGCTATGGGCAAGTAGCAGCTGAAGTGCAGACTGGATGTGCAGACTGCTATGGGCAAGTAGCAGTAGAAGTGCAGACTACTATGCGCAAGTAGCAGCGGAAATGCATTCTGCTACAGAAAATTTGCAAAAGTGCAGACTGATCCGGGCATCTGGGCAAGTAGCAGCGGACGTGTAGACTGCTCTGGGCAAGTAGCAGCGGAAGTGAAGACTGAGATGGGTAAGTAGCAGCAGAACTGCAGACTGCTATGTGCAAGTAGCAGTGGAAGTGTATACTGCGATGGGTAAGTAGCAGCAGAAGTGCAGACTGCCATGCGCATGTAGCAGCGGAAATGCATTCTGCTACAGAAAATTAGCAGAAGTGCAGACTGATCTGGGCAAGTAGCAGCGGAAGTGCAGACTGCTATGGGCAAGTAGCAGCGGAAGTGCAGACTGCGATGGGTAAGTAGCAGCAGAAGTGCAGACTGCTGTGGGCAAGTAGCAGTGGAAGTGCATACTGCGATGGGTCAGTAGCTGCAGAAAGACATACTGCAGAGAAGTAGCAGAGGTGCACACCGCTCAAAGCAATAGAAGTCAGTAGAAGTGAAGATTGTTAGACAGGTAGCTGCAAATAACATGTTTTTTTCCCACTGAACGTCCGCTTTTACTATCATTGTTTCTAAATCAAAAAAACACTAACAGGAAAAAGAATTAGTCAAGACATGTACACGGCTATAAGCTAGCTCCTGGCTGTAACTTAGCTGCAGAAATGAGTTTTATTATGTTAAGGGCGAGGGCCTGGAACGAGTGGGGGGTGCACAAAATGAGAGAGAAATTGGAAAAATCTGGCAAAGATCTAAATAAATAAATCCAGTATCGTAAACCGGCCTGTGCAAAAATAAATACACATAATGGGGCTAATTATGCTGAAATAGACCCGCTCCTCTGAGGGGGGTCGAGGGAGAGGATTACACGCTGCGCTCAAGTGCGGGGGGGATTTCTGGGAAGACACGGAGTGGGGTACAGTCTCTGAGAAGGAGTAGAGTTGTGGGCTGGGTGATAGGGACAGTAAGTGGGGTGAAAGGTAGGGGTTCACGAGAATCCAGAGGGGGTGACATTAAGGGGCAAAGTTACTTGGGGTTGTCTGGAGCCTAGGGTGCCGAGGGGTTGCATGGAGTGTGTGAGGTGTACAGCTGAGAAACGAGACATAGGGAGTGGAGTGGTCCTAGGGACAACAGTGGGAGCCATAGAGTCTAAGTAGGAGTGGTTGGTGATAGAGTCTGTAGGCAGGGGTGTCAAAGGTCATAGAGAGAATAAGGGGTGTGAGAGACAGTCTTCAGGCAGGGGTGTGGGGTCATAGAGTATATGCGTAGTGGTTGTGGGGTTCATGGAGTCAATAGGAGTTGTGGGGTCATAGAGTGGATAGACAGGGGGTGAGAGGTCATAGGGTCTCTAGGCAGGGGTGTATGAGGTCATAGGGTCTCTAGGCAGGGGTATGAGAGGTCATAGGGTCTCTAGGCAGGGGTGTATGAGGTCATAGGGTCTCTAGGCAGGGGTGTATGAGGTCATAGGGCCTCTAGGCAGGGGTGTATGGGTCATAGGGTCTCTAGCAGGGGTGTATGGGTCATAGGGTCTCTAGGCAGGGGTGTGATGAGGTCATAGGGCTCTAGGCAGGGGTGATGGGGTCATAGGGTCTCTAGGCAGGGGTGTGAGAGGTCATAGGGTCTCTAGGCAGGGGTGTATGAGGTCATAGGGTCTCTAGGCAGGGGTGTATGAGGTCATAGGGTCTCTAGGCAGGGGTGTATGAGGTCATAGGGCCTCTAGGCAGGGGTGTATGAGGTCATAGGGTCTCTAGGCAGGGGTGTATGAGGTCATAGGATCTCTAGGCAGGGGTGTGAGAGGTCATAGGGTCTCTAAGCAGGGTGTGAGAGGTCATAGGGTCTCTAGGCAGGGTGTGAGGGTCATAGGGTCTCTAAAGCAGGTGTGAGAGGTCATAGGGTCTCTAGGCAGGGGTGAGAGGTCATAGGTCTCTAGGCAGGGGTGATGAGGTCATAGGTCTCTAGGCAGGGTGTGAGAGGTCATAGGGTCTCTAGGCAGGTGTGAGAGGTCATAGGGTCTCTAGGCAGGGGTGTATGAGGTCATAGGGTCTCTAGGCAGGGGTATATGAGGTCATAGGGTCTCTAGGCAGGGGTATGAGAGGTCATAGGGTCTCTAGGCAGGGGTGTATGAGGTCCTAGGATCTCTAGGCATGGGTGTGAGAGGTCATAGGGTTCTAGGCAGGGGTATGGAAGGTCATAAGGTCTCTGGGCAGGGGTGTATGAGGTCATAGGGTCTCTAGGCAGGGGTGTATGAGGTCATAGGGTCTCTAGGCAGGGGTGTATGAGGTCATAGGGCCTCTAGGCAGGGGTGTATGGGGTCATAGGGTCTCTAGGCAGGAGTGTATGAGGTCATAGGATCTCTAGGCAGGGGTGCGAGAGGTCATAGGGTCTCTAGGCAGGGGTGTGAGAGGTCATAGGGTCTCTAAGCAGGGTGTGAGAGGTCATAGGGTCTCTAGGCAGGGGTGTGAGAGGTCATAGGGTCTCTAAGCAGGGTGTAGAGGTCATAGGGTCTCTAGGCAGGGGTGTGAGACGTCATAGGGTCTCTAGGCAGGGGTGTATGAGGTCATAGGGTATCTAGGCAGGGGTATATGAGGTCATAGGGTCTCTAGGCAGGGGTATGAGAGGTCATAGGGTCTCTAGGCAGGGGTGTATGAGGTCATAGGATCTCTAGGCATGGGGTGTGAGAGGTCATAGGGTCTCTAGGCAGGGGTGTAGGAGGTCATAGGATCTCTAGGCAGGGGTGTATGAGGTCATGGAGCCTACAGGTTGGGATGTGGTGTCAGAGTGTATAGACACGATTATAGCGTCATAGAGAAAATAGGGTGTGTGATAGGGCACCGTGTGTAGAGGCAATGGTGTGTGGTCAGACAGACAGTACGCAGGGGGGTCAAAGGTCATAGAGAGAATAGGTAGGGTCGCTGGGTCATAGAGAGAATAGGTTGGGGTGTCGGTCATGGAGTCAATAGGCGTCATGTGGGTTCATAGAGAGAGCAAGAAGGGGTGTGGAGTCATAAAGGCTATAGGCACGGGTGTGAGGTTCAAGACAACAGGGCTCATTATAAGTTGGGCGGTAAGTATGGCAGTAATTCCACCAGTCGGTAATGCTGTTACCATTCTGGTGTCCGGCCAGGGCCGGCCTTATGGGCAGTAGCGCACTGGACCAATTGGTGCCCCCCCCTCGCCCTCCACGTGCCCCTGGTTAACAGGGGGTGGGGCCAGGATGGTTAAATAGGCGAGGAGGTTAAATAGGGCGCATCAGCACCCCATTGTCATTGAATGAGCCCGCTGCCGCGGGTGTATTCAATGATAACGAGGCGCCTGCCACACCTTCTGCCACCACGCCAGCTCGGGAAGCCCTTGAAAGACTCCCCCGAGCTGGCGCGGCGGGGCTTAATGGCGCCATAGGGGGCATGACGCCACGGGCGGTCACCCAGCTTACCCCCCCTAAGGCCGACTCTGTGTCCAGTCCAATTACCGCCACATTACAAGTTGACAGCAGTGCATGCAAACCATCAGCGGTAACAGTAATTATGTCTGGCGGAATTACCACTAAAAATCAACTACGAACAGTAAATCTGGCCATTTCTGGCAGAATTACCATTACCGCAGACAAATCGGTAGACATCCGGCTAGTGGAATTACAGCCGAGCGGAAATAGCATCATGTGGGAAATCTTGCGATGGCCTTCTTTGATTTCCTGTAGCTATCCAAGGCAGAAGTGGAGTCAAAAATGTCCCAGGACAAAGGAGAAACAAAAGTGCCAGAAATGAGGATCGTAGGTCCTCCTAGCTGAAGAGGAAGTCACCAGTGCCGAGGAGCTGTTTTGGGGGAAGGCACAGGAAGAAATCTGTCCAGAGAAAGACTGTCATCTGGGTCTCAATACGGGATGACGTGGCAGCAGTGGGCACAGTCCCACCTGATAGTGCTGACTGCCGTAAGAGGTGGAATGACCTGAAGGCCAGGGCCCGCAGCCTCTTGTCAAAACACTGGCACTGTGGAGCCCAATGCCCTCACACCATGGGACGAAAAAGCCAGCAACCTCCTCCACATGGAAGGCATTGAGGGTGTTGGAGGGGTCTAGGATGGAGCCAGCAGTCGAGGTGGTGGTGGTGAGTATGAATGTCCAGTATCTACATGGGTGGGGCCACTCTATAGTGGCGGCGGTCTGCCCCTAGGGAAACGTAACAGTCTGGGGCACATGTATATTGTATCAAAACAAGAAGGTGCTGTTACGAGAGGATTGTTCCCTTGGGTTGAATTATTTGAACAATGTTACCTAGTCCAATCCGTTTTTCAAAAGAATTTCATGTCTACATTCAATCACAAGGAACAAAAACACCTTATCAGCCCCAAGTGTAAAAAAAATGTTCAACATATTATTATTGACAACAAATAATACAAAGGTATTCAATATGACAATCTAGTAATCACACACAAGGGAAAGGGAAAACAACAGTGAAGCCCAACTCATAGGGGCACATTGAATTGTAATGACATTTACATCAACATATGCATATTCTTGAATATGAATATGAGATATGTAGTTAGCACAAATCAGAACGAATACAAGAACCATTCATTGAAAAGAGCATACATTTAAAAAATATACCTAAAACACAGTGGCCCTCATTACGACCCTGGCGGAAAGGGGTTTACGCCGGCGTAAACCATGGCGCCCCTTTCCGCCTGACTACGAGTTCCCGTAGCGCCATGGTGATTTTTACGCCTGCTTTTTGCAGGCGGAAAAATCCATGGCGCTACGGGACTTGTTGTTAATTACGCCACCGTAATTTACGGTGGCGTAATTAACGCCTTCCCCACTCCCATTATACCCTATGGGGCAAAAATGGGAATGGGGAAGGGTAAATGGGGATTGGGGACTTACCGCCCCGCCAAGGTCGGAATGGGGCGGTAAGTCCGTCAACCACCATGGCGGAGTTGGCAGCTTAGCGCCATGGACCATGGTGCAAATTGCACCATGGTTCTCCACCAGGGTCGTAATGAGGGCCAGTGAATCAAAGAAACCGGTTCAAGTTGACCGTTATGTGAAAAAGAACAAACACAGAAAAAGCCTGTGAAGTCTACAGGCTCGATCCGTTCGTCTTTCAAATGAATGAAAAAATCTATCTTTGAACCCAGACTCTGTTATTGGTTCAGAAAACTGGTTTAAGATGAGAGAAGGAAATAGATCCTTTTATAAAAATTATAGAAGTGTCCCAGAGTCAAAACGATTCTTATCTGGGATCAGGTCTGCCAACGCAGGAGGGGGAGCCCAGAAGGAACCCGAGAAGAGTTCCTTCAATTGGTGGATCCGTAATTATTCATGGTCCAGGGTAATGATATGCAGCCTCATAACGAGGTGGGCACTAAGGGATTACCTGCACCGGTAAGGCCACTGGTGCCGTAATCCCTTACCACCCTACTACGAGTTCCCTTTGCGGGTCCTTCCTTAAAGCCTGGTTTTTTCAGGTGTTAAGGACGGGACCCGCAAAGGGACTCTAGAGCTAATAACGGTACCGCAATTTGCGGAACCGTTGTTAGCGCCTTCCCCATTCCCATTGAGCCCTATGGGGCTCAAATGGGAATGGGGAATGGCCCTGGTGAATGGCGAATTGACCGGAACCGCCGACCTCGGAATGGACCGGTAATTGCTCCATTCACCAGGGCGGAGTCGGAACGAGTTTGGAGGCAGCTATGGTGCTAACAGCGCCATGGCTACCCCCAACCTCGTAATGAGGCCCATGGTCTGTAAGGTACCTTCAATCCCCTCTTGTAGCGGTGCGTTTCGGCGGTGTAAACAGGTAAGTTCTATTTTTCAAAAAAAAAGATCCGCCTTCGTCAGGGCTGTGGGTAACAGGACCCTGTGGTTCAAGAGAAAAAGAAAAGGAAAGGAAATGGTGAGGAGATATTCAATAAAAGGGGGTGTTCAGTTATAGGGTGGGGAGTTCCACGTGTAAAGAATGTATAGTTCCTCAAATTCATGAATACATCTAGATTTACATTTCTTAGATAACTCCAAACTATGGGCCTCATTACGACCCAGGCGGTAAGTTACCGCCTGGGCCGTGACTTTACCACCATGGCGTAAACTACGTTTACGCCATGGTGGTTGGCGGACTTACCGCCCCATTCCGACCTAGGCGGGGCGGTAAGTTCCCCAATCCCCATTTACCCTTCCCATTCCCATTTTTGCCCCATAGGGCATAATGGGAGTGGGGAAGGCGTTAATTACGCCACCGTAAATTACGGTGGCGTAATTAACTCCATGGTCCTTAGCGCATGGATTTTACACCTGCTAAAAGCAGGTGTTAAAAGCACCATGGCGCTAGGGACCTCGTAATCAGGCGGTAAGGGGCGGCGCTGTTTAACGCTGCCCGTTAACCCCTTACCGCCTGAGTCGTAATGAGGCCCTATGTGTGTGATCCCATTCCTAACGATAAAGGGAAGAAGTATCACAGGGGGAAAGAAAATCATAGTTGTGATGCCCCTTCTAAAAGCCCCACATGGATCCCAAGTTTCAATGACCTGGATAGCACCCTCATGTTAGTAGTGACGTAAAGAATTCATTTCAAAGAAGTGTAAAGCAATGGGGAGGATATTGTCTCACATATAAACGTTGTGGTCACTATGAATGTCCAGTCTCCCATGGGAATGTACTTCCCAAATCCCCACCCCATACATGTGTGCCCCAGAATAGACGCGTAGAATGTACAGGGGAGTGCCTTACAAATGGCAATGTGGACAGTGCCACTGCGACAGCATGCATGTGCAAGGGAAGGTGGGACACTGCCAATAGATATGCCGCCGAGTGCAAATATGGGATCTATGGCATTACTGCGCCACGGGTTACTGCCACCCCCGGAAATGCAGACTTTCTTTTATTTCACCCCCCTTTTCGCCTCATATATATGCGGCAAGAGAACCCCTGCAGCCTCCCCTTCATCCATTATATACTGTACCCATCCACCCACATATGCATGGGGTGAAAAGGGGGTCAAAATAAAAACAAAAAAGGCATTTTCGGAGGTTGCAGTAAACGCGGTGTAGTAATTGTATGATTCCTGAAATTGCGTATGACCCCATGTAATAATGAAAGGCACTCATGTGTGCGACAAATGGTCAAGTGTCAAAGTGAACCCCGTGCAGCGACGATCACCACTCAAAGGCATTCAACCCACATGGGGAACCCCAATGCCAGTGGCTGCACAAAAACCCCTTTAAAAGCCCTTTCTGCTAATGAGCCCATGCATGGGGGAAGGAGACCCTCACCAGACCCTACTCTCAACTTCTGTTCATTGCCCATCAACGGATAATGGCCATGACCTCTGGCCACCCCTCTGCCCGATGCATACATGACACCCATCACTAAGCACCATGTCCATAGCGATGACCTGCTCACATCCTGTTAGGTGTGTGCCACAGCGGCCATATTTGGTTGGGATTATGAACACTTCCTGCAGTACGTACAGCAACCGTGAAACTACATGTTTCCAGGATAAGCATCCATCATAGTGCTTGGGTGTCTTGCTAGCCAATGTACAAGTATGCATAATGGGTAACAGCTTATCACTGTCCACTCAACAGGTTCATAGTGCACTCAGGGAGAAGATGCAGGACCATACACATCCCAGGGCTCTAACACGGCAGCAGGCACCTCTTCCTGCACCCCTGCACAGCTCAGCCATGGCAAGAGCAGGAGTGACACACCTGGCACAGGGCACAGCGGCAGCATGGAAGCTGGGGCAAGCAGACCTGCTACAAACCTTCCCACAAGGGAGCGCATGGGTGTTGGGGTTTATGGGAGGTGGGAGGGTCTAAGTGTTTGGGTTTCAGAGAGGTGGGAGACCATGGGTGTTGATGTTTGAGGGAGGTGGGGGGCATGGTGATTGGTTTTGAGCGAGGCATGAGGGCCTGGTTGTTGGGGTTTATGTGAGGAGGGCGGGCATGTATTTTGGGGATTGAGGGAGGTGGGAAGGCATGGGTGTTGGCGTTTGAGGGAAATGGGAGGGCATGGGTGATGGGGGTTTGAGAAAGTTAGGAGGGCATGGCTGTTGGGGTTTGAGGGAGGTGGGGGCATGGGTAATTGTTTTCGAGCGAGATATGAGGGCATGGTGTTGAGGTTTAAGTGCAATGGGATGGCATGTGTTTTGGGGCTAGAGGGAGGTGGGAGGGCATGAGTGTTGGGGTTTGAGTGAGATGGGAGGGCATGGGTGTTGGGGGTTTTAGAAAGTTAGGAGGGCATGGGTGTTGGTGTTTTAATCGGAGGTGCAGCGTCTTAGAGACTGTAAGGCGTGGTGTGAGAGGTCATCTAGTCTATGGTCATGGCTGTGGGTTCATGGAAGCACTACAGAGTGGTGTGAGAGGACGTAGGTTCTATAGGCAAGGGTATGGGGTCATAGAAGCAATAAGGAGGGGTCTGGTGTCTTAAAAGCAATAGGTATAGAAGTGGAGTTATAGAGAGAATAAGCAAGGGTTTGGCATCCTAGAGGCAATAGAGAGTGGTGTTGGCCACAGAACAGTAGAGAGGCATGTGGGGAAATAGAGACAGCGAGCAGGGGTGTGGTAATAGAGGAGGGTATTGGGGTCACCGAGGGAAGGCAAAGGGAGTGGGTTCATAGAATATGAAGGGATGTGGGGGTCATGAAGAGACTAAGTGTATATATGTGGGTCATATGGACAGTAGAGAGGAGTGTGAGATCACAAAGATAAACACCAAGTGTGTGGACAAACAGAAGCAATGAAGAAAGGTGTGGGTACGCTGAGGTGTGAGGGTGTGTGGTCAATAGTGAGGGATGCAGAGTTATAGAGATAATAAGCAGAGGTGTGCGGGTGTGCGGTCAATAGTGAGGGATGCAGAGTTATAGAGATAATAAGCAGAGGTGTGAGGGTGTGCGGTCAATAGTGAGGGATGCAGAGTTATAGAGATAATAAGCAGAGGTGTGAGGGTGTGCGGTCAATAGTGAGGGATGCAGACTTATAGAGATAATAAACAGAGGTGTGCGGGTGTGCGGTCAATAGTGAGGGATGCAGACTTATAGAGATAATAAGCAGAGGTGTGCGGGTGTGCGGTCAATAGTGAGGGATGCAGAGTTATAGAGATAATAAGCAGAGGTGTGCAGGGTGTGCGTCAATAGTGAGGGAATGCAGACTTATAGAGATAATAAGCAGAGGTGTGAGGGTGTGCGGTCAATAGTGAGGGATGCAGACTTATAGAGATAATAAGCAGAGGTGTGAGGGTGTGCGGTCAATAGTGAGGGATGCAGAGTTATAGAGATAATAAGCAGAGGTGTGAGGGTGTGCGGTCAATAGTGAGGGATGCAGACTTATAGAGATAATAAGCAGAGGTGTGCGGGTGTGCGGTCAATAGTGAGGGATGCAGAGTTATAGAGATAATAAACAGAGGTGTGAGGGTGTGCGGTCAATAGTGAGAGATGCAGAGTTATAGAGATAATAAGCAGAGGTGTGAGGGTGTGCGGTCAATAGTGAGGGATTCAGAGTTATAGAGACGGTAGGGAGATGTCCGGGTCATAGGTATGCTATACAAAGTGAGAGCAAACGCAGAGTTGGAGTATAGAATGGACAATAGGAGAGTCCAACAGGATACTCCCTTTCCTTCCTTATAGTGCTTTGAAGTATATAGGTTGCGTTTGAGAGCTGTGCGCTCTCTTGGACTCTCCTATTATCCATTTGATCCTCCAACTCTTTATTTTCCCTCCCTATAGTATATAGTTTCAATGACCCTGTCCATCAGTCTACTGTCTATCCCTCTACATCCCTCACTATATTCTCATGACCCCTACACTTTTTCCATTCAACTTGACGCTGCCTCCTCTTACTCTACTCCTTGCACATTTCCTCTCGCCTTCACGCCCTTCTCTTCTTCCCCAGTACCACTTCAAACTGGCCTCCGGGTGCGGTTAAGCAGAGCATAAGCCAGTTACATATATACAAGTGAAACATCCTGGATTTATAACCGGTAAATCTACAAGTCATTTGGACTGAACGAGGAAATTGACTGGAATGTTTGTCTTCAATAACCTCCATAGATATATTTCAGTATCTTTTCTGTTTGAGACAAATGTGTTTTCTTTTAGGTTCATTGTTAGAACCTGGTTGAAATGTGTATTTATTGTTTGTGGTCTATTGATTTTGGACATTATACTCAATATTGGTGCAGTGCATGCACTTGTTTTGAAGGGGTCGTCATTGTGCAGTGTTTTTAATTATATTTTCTTGTGTGCATCCATTACATTTTCAGACACAGTTATTGGTGTGGTGGTGAATTAGTTACCATTTTTATTGAGCTGTGTGATTGTAATGCTTTTTTAAGTTTTACTTCCTTTTTTGTTTAGAATACTTTTGTTTATTTTAATTTTGCACTCGATGATTGTTCTTAATGGGAGTGAACATAGTCGTTTGTAGGTCATTTCAATTTGCTTCCCATAGTTACAATACCTATGATTAAGGTGGTGCTAATTGATAATGCGGTTTTTTGTTTTGATGTTTAGATTTGCATTTTTGCACAATAGTTTTGTCTTTCCTTTATACAGACATTGCATTGAATACCTAGTATCGAATGCAAAAGCATCAGAAAAAAAATGCATCGAAAAAATGCATTTTTTTAGGTAAAGTTTTTTTTTACTATAATGGATTTCAGGGGTAAAAAAGAGGGGTTGGGAGGAGCCCCCCATTACATTTTTTTTAAAAAAAATGCATTATTTGGATCCATTTTTTTCAATGGTTTTGCATTCGATGCAATCACTAGGAACCGTCTTTCGTAATACGGCACTGCTGCGTTCAGCCATGGCGTCATCACCCAATCATGTTTGCACAGTGATGTCATTACGCCCAGCAAGCGCATGGTTTAGCGACAGCCCATGCTAATATTAAAGGAGCGCTGGGCCTTGATTTGTGGGACCCACGTGCTATTTTTCATCTGGTCTATTCAGGGAGATGTCAGCCTTTTTTTTCTTTAACAACTTTTTCCTTGCAAATGTTACCCAACTTTATGATTCAATGTAGTTAGCAGGAGAGAAATCGTCCTTATGGACTTTTTCTGATTACTTACAGGTCATTTGAAAAAAGAAGCGTGATATCCTCAAAAGCGTGTCGTGTATTAGATGGTGTTATTTGTGGGTTGTGTATTTCCCATAATGAAAATGTAATATATTTGAGATTTAAAATGGGCAATTAAATTGGATATTTTACACTTACATTTTTTGGAAAACTAATCCTTTCATAATCTGAGTGTGGGTAACGACACATTATATATATCCTGGCTTTGAACACAGCTGTTCTGCACTCCTCCTGAGTGTTTTCCCAGCACCCCTACAAACTACAGCGTGCTTGAGGATTTAAATATATATGAGGTCATATTAAAGATTCAGCTCTTGGTCTTTTCATAGTTTCCTGATTTCCTGAAACTTTGGAAGAAACCAAACCAATGACTTGCAGAATGTGCGGTATTTGTATTATTGGTACAAATACTGAACGCTTTAACGGTAAAGTCAGCGGGTGGGCGAATATTTCAGGTACTGTAATGGTTGGTGGCAGACTTTAAATTCTTAAATGGTACTTTATGTACTGGGGGTCATGCTTGCACTGCTCGAGTCTAACAAGGTACTACACAGAAATTTTAGACTATTGCTGAGAATCTTTAGAACCTTGTTAACACCCTGGTGTGACATCAGGCCATGAGTGCACGAGGTGGAGAATTAATCCAGGTGATACAGAGAACTAGAAAATTCCAGTGAAGCGACAGCATGTTCACATCTATCTGTTATGTCATTTTTAGAAAATGTCAAATGAAAGTTATGGCTGCAGGAATGTTCTTCCAGTGAAAACTCCCTTGTATGAAGTAAGCTTTCCTGTCAATGGAACTGTGTAATTGGGCGCCTGTATAAATGTTGCCTACCCTTCCCACTATAAAGAGGCACACTCTTGAATCGTAATTTGCTGAGCTGTGCCTAGGTTTGTCAGCAGGAGGGCCAAGTGCTGGATCACTGGCAGGTAGAAACAACCATACTTAGAAAAGTGTTTAAGGAGACACTTCCTACATAATCACTGAGGACCAGATTCATGGAATCATTTGCGTTGAAAATAGGGTAATTGCGTGCCAAACAGCGCGCAAATCCGCATTTGTCGATTCATGGAATCAAATGCGCGGTACTGTCCTGGACTTGCGTGGTGTTCGCGCAGTCTCGGCACGTATCTGCGAGGCGTTGAGGACCTTGTGCGGAGTCCTCCAGAGCGTGGGCGTGGCTTGCTAAGAGTGCTGGGAAGGGGGCAGTAGACCAAAAATGGAGAAGAATTTGCTAGAAAGTGGGCGTTCTGATAGACGGCCTGAAGGCAGTCCCACACACGCCCACAATTGCGCGTCATGAGATGCATTCATGAGTTCGGTCACGCAACCTCTCGACCGGGAAAAGGTCACGCAATTCCTTCATGCTATCCGCCACCCGAAGGCAGGCGTAAGTACACTTGCGCATAGGAATCGCAGCGTGGAAGTGTGTTTGCATGTCAGATTTCAGGGGTGCAGTGTACGCAGCCGCGGTACCGATCCAACTAAGGGGTGCGCAAGTTAGGATTTTTCATACTCATGTTGTCGGGGTGCTGGATACAGTTACCGGGTCCTCGAGATGCAGACCTGCTTGCAGGGGACCCCATGGACTGTTTGAAGGGTGCGTGTGTTCGCGCCCGGGGGAGCACGCAAAGGTAGCTGTCCTGGCTGTTTTATCTTTGCGTGGGGGGGGGGTGTCTGGGGCGTTCCAGACACAACTTGCGAATACGGTTACTTTGTGCAGTTCATTCCATGAATACGTGGGGCGTGCATTTTTTTATCTGCGTGCAGGCTCACACACTGTCCTTCTCAGCGCGTGGCACGTGCAGGATTTCTGTGCACATTTCCATGAATCGGGCTCTAAAAGTCCAGTAGCAGCCCCTCCTACCAATGAATGCCAAGGCTGTAAAATAGAAGACTTACATTAACCAACCATCACAGTGGGGGCACATCGCCATCTTTCACCTTTTGTGAATGGATCAGTGCAAATGTTAACCCTCTCCCTGCATCGCCTAATTAGCAACATGTTAATCAGTTCATTAGGCAGTATGTGGCTGGCCAGATATTTTGGACTTCAACTCCCATCAGCCCTAGCTAGCATAGTCAGTGGTGAGAAATCATGGGGGTTGTAGTCCAAATCATCTGGCAGGACAGCTCATGTTTTTGCACTTGGAGGACAATGAGACTTGCTTTGCCATTGGATGGGGCTTCACAGCACATCTAGATTCACAGACGTATGCCTGTGTAGGCCCGTGGGTACCACACTCTGCTCCAACATTGCAAAGCGGAACACAAATGGGTAAGTAGTAAAATTGGTCGGTATGTAGCAATTGCAGGGTTCTGTAGGTTACTGCATGTCAAAAATGTCAGCAGGGCTGGCTCAGCCTTTCACTTTCCAGGGTGGAGTAACGGAGTGCCATTGAATTGGGTAATAAAAACAGATTAAAGTTAAAAAAAATTAAATTAAAAAAACCCACACATGGGCTCACTTTCACATGCAGCATAACGTTAATGAAAGCTGTAAAAGTCTTGCGTAAAGGTTGTATGCCTTCCCTTCACATCACGCCCCTTTGTCATTCATTTGTATGGCAGAGAGGAGAGTTGGATCGTAACTTACGATCCTGCGCTCCCTTCTTCTCCCGCCATACAAATACAAATCATTTCCACCACCATTGGATTTTCATGCTGGTGCAAATACTGTGGGTTTCTATGGGGTCCACCTGCTTTTTCCACCAGCAAAATGCAGGCAGACCCCATAGGAATCCATTGTAAACGCTGCCTGCCATGCGTACATGGCAGGCAGCGTTAACTTCAGTTTGTACGCCGCCTTTTTACCATCCCTTTTCGCACTCCGCCGTGCAAATGGGGAAAATAAGGCGGCAGGGACTTGTGTACGTGAAAGCGTAAATGTAACGGGTCCCCACCGCCTGTTATGGGGAGCTCAAAAATGAGCCTCAGCCCTTTTACGTGTCAAGAGGCAATTCAATTTGTGGTGTTGGCAGTAATGTTTCTATACGAGGTGATGATGATCAAGGCTTCATATTGGGGGACGAGAAGGGAATGAGGCAGATGTGTTTTGATTTCTTTTTTGAGGTATTTTCACACTCTTTCAGCCAGGGTTTAACTGGCCTATAAGGGACTCTGGAGATTTCCTGGTAGGTCTCTGCACCCTGGGCAGGGGTGGATTGGCCTATAAGGGACTCTGGAGATTTCCTGGTAGGTCTCTGCACCCTGGGCAGGGGTGGACTGGCCTATAAAAGACTCTGGAGATTTCCTGGTAGGCCTCTGCATCCTGGGCAGGGGGGACTGGCCTATCAGGGACTCTGGAGATTTCCCGGTAGGCCTCTGCACCCTAAGTAGTGGGTGGAGTGGCCTATAAGGAACTGTGGAGACTTCCTGATAGGCCTCTGCACTGTGGGCAGTGGTGGACTGGCCTATAGGGAACTCTGGAGAATTCCTGATAGACCTCTGCGCCCTGGGTAGGGGGTGGACTGGCCTATAGGGAACTCTGGAGATTTCCCGTAGGCCTCTGCACCCTTGGCAGTGGTGGACTGGCCTATAAGGAACTCTGGAGATTTTCCAGTAGGCTCCTGCACCCTGGGCAGTGGTGGACTGGCCTATAGGGAACTCTGGAGATTTCCCCGTAGGCCTCTGCACCCTTGGCACGGGGTGGACTGGCCTACAAGGAACCCTGGAGATTTCCCAGTAGGCCTCTACACCATGGGCAGGGGTGGACTGGCCTGTAGGGAATTCTGGAGACTTCCTGGCTAGGCCTCTTCACCCTGGGCAGGGGGCGGACTGGCCTATAAGGGACTCTGGAGACTTCCAGGTAGGCCTCTGCACCCTGGGCTGGGGGTGGGCTGGCCTGTAGGGAATTCTGGAGGCTTCCTGGCTGGGCCTCTGTACCCTGGGCAGGGGGCGAACTGGCCTATAAGGGACTCTGGAGATTTCCAGGTAGGCCTCTGCACCCTTGGCTGGGGGTGGGCTGGCATGTAGGGAATTCTGGAGTCTTCATGGCTAGGCCTCTTCACCCTGGGCAGGGGGGAGACTGGCCTATAAGCGACCCTGGAGACTTTCTGGCTAGGCCTCTGCACCCTGGGCAGGGGGTGGAATGGCCTATAAGGCACTCTAGAGACTTCCTGGCTAGGCCTCTGCACCCTGGGCTGGGGGTGGGCTGGCATGTAGGGAATTCTGGAGACTTCATGGCTAGGTCTCTTCATCCTGGGCAGGGGGCAGACTGGCCTATAAGGGACCCTGGAGACTTCCTGGCTAGGCCTCTGCACCCTGGGCATGGGGTGGAAAGGCATGTAGGGAATTCTAGAGACTTCATGGCTAGGCCTCTTCACCCAGGGTAGGGGGCAGACTGGCCTATAAGGGACCCTGGAGACTTCCTGGCTAGGCCTCTGCACCCTGGGCAGGGCGCGGACTGGCCTATAATGGACCCTAGAGGCTTCCAGGTAGGCCTCTGCACCCTGGGCTGGGGGTGGGCTGGCATGTAGGGAATTCTGGAGACTTCATGGCTAGGCCTCTTCACCCTGGGCAGGGGGAAGACTGGCCTATAAGGGACCCTGGAGAGTTCCTGGCTAGGCCTCTGCACCCTGGACAGTGGTGGACTGGCCTGTAGGGATCTGGAGACTTCCTGGCTGGGCCTCTTCTCCCTGAGCAGGGGGCAGACTGGCCTATAAGGGACCCTGGAGACTTCCTGGCTAGGCCTCTGCACCCTGGGCAGGGGGTGGAATGGCCTATAAGGGACCCTGGAGACTTCCTGGCTAGGCCTCTGCACCCTGGACAGTGGTGGACTGGCCTGTAGGGAATTCTGGAGACTTCCTGGCTGGGCCTCTTCTCCCTGAGCAGGGGGAAGACTGGCCTATAAGGGACCCTGGAGACTTCCTGGCTAGGCCTCTGCACCCTGGGCAGGGGGTGGAATGGCCTATAAGGGACCCTGGAGACTTCCTGGCTAGGCCTCTGCACCCTGGGCAGGGGGTGGGCTGGCATGTAGGGAATTCTGGAGACTTCATGGCTAGGTCTCTTCATCCTGGGCAGGGGGCAGACTGGCCTATAAGGGACCCTGGAGACTTCATGGCTAGGCCTCTTCACCCTGGGCAGGGGGAAGACTGGCCTATAAGGGACCCTGGAGAGTTCCTGGCTAGGCCTCTGCACCCTGGACAGTGGTGGACTGGCCTGTAGGGAATTCTGGAGACTTCCTGGCTTGGCCTCTTCTCCCTGAGCAGGGGGCAGACTGGCCTATAAGGGACCCTGGAGACTTCCTGGCTAGGCCTCTGCACCCTGGGCAGGGGGTGGAATGGCCTATAAGGGACCCTGGAGACTTCCTGGCTAGGCCTCTGCACCCTGGGCAGGGGGTGGGCTGGCATGTAGGGAATTCTGGAGACTTCCTGGCTAGGCCTCTGCACCCTGGGTAGGGGTGTAATGTCTACAGAGAACTCCTGAGATTTCCCGTAGGCTACCGCACCCTGGGCCTTTTTTGTGCGGTAAACTATTTTATTTCCAACTTTTCTCGTAAGAAGAGGGTTAGGCTTGTTAAACATGTGCACTATGGGGCCACTTTGTAAATGTGGTTCCCAGCGCACCCCTGAGTCAGACTGAGTTTCCGAAGCCACTGTTCTTTGCCCCCCAAGGCCCGGCCCTGCGGCCTGCAGCCGGCTGCTGCTCGTTAATGAGTAGATCTGCTTGCCACGGGTGTTATTTTAGAAATATTTCAATTAACTGATCAGCTGTGACTTATAAATAAACCACATGACTTTCTCGAAATCCCTTTGCAAACACGTTGGACAAAGCGTGATTTGTGTCCTTAATCATGGTTTCGGGTTGGGGGAGAACGGGCCCTGCAGAAACCCAGAGAGGGCACAGCAGTCAGGCTCCTGCTGCACACTGCCCCACCAGTGTGCACACCACCCACCCCCCTCCCCTAAACCCCACCCCAATCCGAAGGGCTTCTACCGTCCCAACTGAAACAGCCATCTACTGTGGCCGAGTAACTACCTTTTCTACCTGTGAGAACAACATTGTGATCCCGGCTTCCCAACTTAACCAAACTGTGTGATCCTGGGAAACTCAGTTTATCTCTCGTTATCTCTGCCTATAATATGTCAATGAATTGGAAGCTTCTCAAGACCTCCGCCCCTTTCACATCCGCCGGTATAAAGCTCTATCTTGGGTCAGTCATTTAAATAGCTCTCTGTGTTGCGATGCGATATTTGTGGGAGGTTAGAAGCAGTAATGCATTTTTATATAGCGCTTCATGCCAGATTGGACCAGCTTCTAAGCATTTTATTAATAGGTGAAATTATATTGGTACTACTCAGTCTTCCAACCTGAGAGGACGAAGGGCTGAGTCAGTCCTGCTGGGATTCCAGTGGCTCTACCACTGCCCACTGTGAAGTGTTTTAGGTGTTCCCTCACTGCTGTCCTACTCATAAGTGCCTCCCACTGTCATGTGCACCTCTGTGTCCCACAATGGGATGTTGCTTCTGGGAGGAATTCACCTCTGACCCGTTTCTATATGCCCCCCCACTACTGTGCATTTGTCTTAGCTGTTACCCACGAACATGTTTGCAAGGCAACATTGCCTATGCTACTTCGTGAGCCCCCTGGGGTCTCTTCTGCCTGACACCCCCATTAACCCACTCGAACACTTACTTCCCACGAAATACTGCACACATCGACTAAGCCGCTTGCACTCAGCAATTGAGCTCCCCATCAGAACCATGTACCTCTCCCGACAACTTGCAAAACACAGTGCCAGTGTGCCCCAAGTGCCCTTGTTACAAATCACCTGGAAACATACCTTCACACAGAGCTGGGGAACTTCTGATCTGCACACATCAACACAACAACAAAGCTACCTTGAATTCTCCCTCTGTGCTGATTTACACAACTCAGCATGCTTTCCTTGCTGATGCCGGAACAGCGAAGAGACAATGCTGTGGTGCACTGTATCAAGCCCAATAACTTAACAGACATCAGAGGTGAGCACTTAACTCACTGAGCTATCACATCAGGTTGTGTCAATGCTATATCACCTTAAACCGGCACACTGAATGACCAACAGGGAATCCCCCAATGGCACGATGGCAAAGAGTGTGGGTGACTTTTCAACAGGTTCCACATGTGGATTCTGAAACCCCTCTTCTCAGACAGGTCTCTCTGTGCCAGTCGAAAAGTCCACGTAGTTCCCATTCCTCAGGCCCAGTGGGAGGACAGGCTTATGAGAGTGGCTTCATGGTGGCACCCACCTGTTAGCCCACTCTCACATCTTGGCTTCATAGAACCCCTTCACCAACTGCATGTGAATGTCTGTTGGCTCTGGGTGCCCTCTGGGCACCACTAACTACCCTGAAGGTTTCCTCCAATGGGAATAGCCAGGAGTTTCTGGTGCTTCAAGGCTTCGGTGAACTATAGCGCAGTGCATCGCCGACCTGAGATAACAGAGGCTATGGACGGCATACCTGCATCTCGCATCATCGGGGTCCATGGACTTGTTTCGAGATGCTCCATCTGACAGATTTCATGAACAAAAGAAGATCCTCATTGAGCTGCCCCCTTCATTCTACACAGTGTGATAAATCGAGAATGTGTGTCCCTTCCCCCCAGGGGGAGCCACCCCCTTTGAGGCTAGGAAGTCAGCCTGCTATGCAAGACCACCCCACCCCCACGGAGACAAGTTCTCTAATTCCCACAAGGAACTCCCTATGCAAGCCACTGGATCTGCATACATGGGACTGCCTCCAGTAATGAATAACGTGCTCTCCTTTTGTTTGGCTCCAGGCAATGCTGGATCATCCAAACACCAGAAAGAAAAGGGAGTATCCCTTTGAGAGTGAACTTATAAGAAGGACGAGTGGAACAGAAGAGAGTAGAGTGAGCCATTCGCGCATACGCAGAGGAAGCCCTCTGACGTAGCTGTGTCTTGGAGGGGTGTAAAGCAGGGCGTTGTGCTGGCGCTTTGTACCTGATGTTCCTGGTGATGGTGGAGATGACGCCAGACTGCCACAGGATTTGTAGACCGGGCGACATGAGAAACCGACCCAAGACCCTCCAGCAATGAGACTAGGAACGCCTGGGTCAGTTCCCCGCGCCATGGGACAGCACTTCCCTGATTTACGTGGCACAGGAACAGTGCAAGCACTGGCAGGGAAGGCTGATGAGGCCATAGGGTACAGTCCAAGTAGAAGTCCAAGTCACTGGTCAAGTAGATGAAAACCAACAGCAGTTTCAGGATACCTTGACTCAAGTTGAAAGCAGCAGGCAGAAACTGAGAGCACAGGATACTCACCAGTAGCACAAGGTAAGCGAGGAGCAAGGGAAGGAAGGAGCAAGAAGCACAAGAAGGGAGAAGGAGACCCCAGGGGGAAGGAAAGGAAAGACAGGGAGAGGAATGAGACAGAAAGAGGGGTCAGGTCCAAGGGGCAAGAGCCTGGCAAGCAACGAAGCTGGGGACACAAGGCAAAACAGGAAGCAGAGCAAAGGTCTAGAGCGAAGCACGAGTACAAGAGCACATGTTAAGACGCGATGCACTGTGCTTCCCCAGGTGCCTTTATGGGAACGGAATCATAACGAGGCTTGTAACGCAAGCCGCCATTGCCCAGGGCTCCTGAAGCCGCACATGCACGGTAGCCCAAAACAGGATCAACCCGGAAGCGTTGTGCCCCCAGTCTGTGTGACGGCCGGAGCCGCCAATGGGGATAGAGATGCCAGGACCCCGCCGTGACGGCCGGCATCCCGGGAACCCACCCCTGTGAGGTAAGTAACGGGGCACTGCTGGGCTCCGGGATGGGTGGCGGGATGAGCAGCGCAGCGAGCGGCGCATGACACTATACCCCCTCCCAAGGTGGTAAAATGCACCAAGCTTCTCCAGGTGCCGAAGGAAGAACCTACGCACCAGTCTGGGAGCATGGACATGCGACCATGGTTCCCAGGTACGATCGCTAACTGGGTAGCCCTTCCAAGCAACCAAAAACTGAAATACCCCACTCCTGATGCGAGAATCGCAGATTTCCTGAACCTAATATACGGTAACCCTGTGAGAAAGAACAGGAGCTGGGCAGGTAAGGGACCTCCCAAAATGAATCTGTCAAAAAAGGTTTCAAAAGAGAAACATGAAAGACATGGTGGATGTGCCATGAAGAAGGGAGCTGCAATTTGTATGCTGCTGTGGACAAACACCGCAGGATCCAAAAAAGGACCCTGAAAACGAGGTGCCTGTTTAGTGGGCAGGTTCAGCAATGGGAGATTCTTAGATGATAACCAAACCTTGTCCCCAGCGACCAACACCGGTTCGGGTGCCACCTGCTCCTTAATTCAAACCTTCGCCAGCTCCAAGAGTCCCTTGGCTAACTGGTGTTGAGATTGAATGCAGGCAACCAAAGCATCTGCCAATGGAACCGGACTGGGCAGGATCGACTGGTAGGGGACCACCTTCGGATGTTGTCCATAGGTACAGTAGAACGGGCTGCAATGGATGGAGGTATGGTAAGAGTTGTTATAGGCCACCTTCGCCACATCCAACATAGAGAACCAATTGTCTTGAGCAGCATTGGTGAAGCAACGCAGATATTGTTCCAGGGTCTGGTTGGTTCTGGCCATCGGTTTGCAGATGATACCCAGAACTCAAAGCACCATGTACCCCAAATGCTTGCAACCCTGTGTCAAAAAAAAGGAGAGTTGATCCATGATCAAAAAAGATCTTCTCCAGAAGGCCGTGTATGCCGATAGATGTTGTGCAAAAAGTCCTTGGCCATCTGGAACGCGGAAG
Organism: Ambystoma mexicanum; assembly: GCA_002915635.3. Classification (NCBI taxonomy): domain Eukaryota; kingdom Metazoa; phylum Chordata; class Amphibia; order Caudata; family Ambystomatidae; genus Ambystoma; species Ambystoma mexicanum. The sequence goes on from CM030325.1 coordinate 993,243,647, forward strand.
GCATCCAGCAAAAGGAATGAAATGTGCCAGCTTAGAAAAACAATCGACCACCACCATGATGCATGTATGTCCCCGGGAGGGTGGTAGTTCCACAATGAAATCCATGGTCATGCTATGCCAGGGAAAAGGAGGTAGTTCAGTTGGCTTCAGCAATCCCAAATGCCTTCTGCGCTCAATCTTAGTTTGGGCACACACATGGGATGAGTTCACGTACTGCTTGACCTGACTTGCCCATCCTGGCCACCAACATTGATGAGCAATCTATTCCTGAGTCGCTTTTTCTCTCCAAGATGCCCACCAAACCTAGAATCATGGAATCCTTGTAGCATCGCCAACCGCAGATCCAAAGTGGGTATGTACAAACGATCCTGATAAAACAGCAAACCACCTCTCGCTGTAATCTCTCTCTTATGCAAGAGGCGAGACCTAGCTGGATCGGATAAGTTGTCACGTCGCAGACTGTCCAAACGGGATTCCAAGGTTGCCATGAAATGTCTTGGGGAGATTACTGGCTAGAAGCGAAAACCAAGGTCAGTTTCTCCCAATTCACATGAGGGTTATGATGTAATAACCAGGGCAGACCCAACACCGCTGGATAGGTTGGTGTTTTCATCATGTCTAATGAGACTTGTTCCATGTGGTCGTCTATGTGAACAATAAGACGTCCGGTGAGTTGACAAACTGGACACAAGGAGAGTGGTGTCCCATCAATGACTTCCACTGGGGCAGCCAACTCCTTCAGGATTACCAGAATCTTTGCCCGAGAAACCAAGGCTGGATCGATGTAGTTGCCTGATGCACCACAATCTAGCAATGCTGTGGTCTCCTCACAACGGTCGCCCCAAGCGATCAGGATCCTCAATACAAGGAATGATGCTGGCTGCATGGGTTCCACAGGTAGAAGGGCTGAAGTAGTGTGCCGACTTGTCATTGCCTTCTTTACTGACAACAAGCCATCTAGTTTTCTGAACGCCCGGGAGCATGTAGTGGGCAAGTACCCAAGTAATGACCTGATGCTCCACAATATAAAAAAGGTGATAGACACGTCAACATTGCTTCTCCTATTCGGTTAATGGATCTCACAGAACACCCAATTGCATGGGTTCCGGAAGCGGTTCTGTGGAACCGGATGGAATGACTGGATGGACTAAAGGTCTGGTGTACAAGCGTTCAGTTCTCCTTCGCTCCCCTCTCCTCTCAGTCAAACGGTGGCTGATCTTCAATAGATGAGAGCAGCCAAGGTTCCTGGTTCAGGTATATGGAGTAACTCATCCTTATATTCGTCTCTCAGTCCCCGGCGGAACAGGGTCTTCAGATTAATTTCCAGCCACTGAGAATCCGCTGCCAATTGCTTAAATCGACTTAGGTATGTAATGATGTTGCTACTCTCCTGTTGAATCTCAAGCAGCTATGTTTGAGCTGTGGCAGCCAAGTTAGGAGACTGAAAAACTTCCATAAAGGTCCATTCAAGCACAGCAAAGTCATCCAAAATATGACTATTGGCAGCTACATAGGGAGCAGCCCAAGCAAAGGTGTTTCCTGTCAGATTTCCAAGAATGTATCCAATCGTGGCCTTTACTTGTGTAAAATGTGAAGGCCGTAACAGGAAATGGACTTTGCAGTGATTACAACATTCTGCTAAATGCTGAGGATCCCCATCGAACTTCATTGGAGACCTATCTTCCAGGGCTGCTTCGGCTTGACGGGGCAACACTCGCTCCCTGGGTTACCACCAGTGGCATAGGGCAATGTTCTCCTGGCGAAGTGTTGACGTTTCCTGACAGAGAGCACAGAGTTTTTCCTGAATTTCATGATCAGGATCCATGTCTGAGCTTGAGGATAGGCGTCTTAATCTGTTAAGGAGGACGTCTCGCTGGCACTTTGTACCTGATGTTCCTGGTGATGGTGGAGATGACGCGAGACTGCCACCGGATTTATAGACAGGGCGACGCAAGAAACCAACCCAAGACCCACCAGGAATGAGACTAGGAACTCCTGGGTCAGTTCCCCATGCCACAGGACAGCACTTCCCTAATTTATGTGGTGCAAGAACGGTGCAAGCAGTGGCAGGGAAGGTTGATGATGTTGTAGGGTACAGTCCAAGTAGAAGTCCAAGTCACTGGTCGAGCAGATGAAAACCAACAGCAGATTCGGGATACATTGGCTCAAGTTGAAAGCAGCAGGCAGAAACTGAGAGGACAGGATCCTCAGCAGTAGCACAAGGTAATCAAGGAGTAGGGGATGGAAGGAGCAAGCAACACAAGAAGAGAGAAGGAGACCCCAGGGGGAATGAAAGGTAAGACAGGGATAGGAGTGAGACAGGGAGAGGAGTCAGGTCCAAGGGACAAGAACCTGGCAAGCAACAAGGCTGGGAACACAAGGCAAAACAGGAAGCCGAGCAAAGGTCTGGAGCAAAGCATGAGTACAAATGCACACGTTAAGACGCAAGGCACTGTTCTTCCCCGGATGCCTTTATGGGAACGGCATTATAACGAGGCTTGTAACGCAAGCCACCATTGCCCAGGGCTCCTGAAGTTGCACATGCGCTGTAGCCCACAACAGGACTGTGCAGTAGGACCACAGCTGGCCCATAGAGCTCGGGTGCCCCAACAGCACTTTAAGATGAGTAGCATCACCCTCGAGATGGATTGGCATGCAGATTAATACTCTCGCATCAAATCAATAACAACAACTCGATGGTTTGGCAAAGGGAGTCCGTTTAATAACAAGTACAAAAAACAGGGAGTTAATGAATATCAGCAATTGCTTGATCTTCCTTCTCGCTTCAACTCCAATTAATTTAATAAAAAACACATAATTTATACTAATAACTCGTCATCACTGACATGTAACACTTAAAATCTGCCATGCATTCTATTGGTTCTAGGAAGGTAACTTTAATATAGGTGTTATATCTGTGTATGGTAACGAAGTGAGGGGATTGGATAAACAGTGTCAGGTGGGGCATCTAAGCCCTTCCTTCAAAATGACTACTGTAGACGTCACTAAAAGTACAACGTCCCATTGGTTCTACTAACTATAGGACCCTAGATTACTTGGTCCACTATGAATGGGTTGACCTCAACCCCACTCATACTTTTCCGTCATATCTTCTATATGTGAGTCAGTCCAGGTTCTTGTGACATCACCATTCGTCTTCTTTTAGTATCTTCTTGGCTTCTTCAGGTATTGCATTTTGACAATCATCATTCTGTCTCATTGTCGATATCGTTTTCTCAATGGGTACCTCACTGTCCAGGTTTACTTAGGTGTCGGTACTTCAATAGGTGCTGCCAGTCTGATAGGTACTGGACAGAGCCCCACTGCGGCTCTCTGATGGTTTATTTGCTCATCATACGTCACATATTTCGGCGTGAACGTTCCTGGTACTTCAAAATGGGCGGTAGGAGTGCGAATCATGCTTGGGACCTCCTCTACAGGACCAACCCAGCAGCGTTGTGCCCCCAGTCCGTGTGAGCCGCCAACGTGGATACAGACGCCAGGACCCCGCCGTTACAGAGGGAAGTCACCCCTGTGAGGTAAGTAACAGGGCATCTGCTGGGCTCCGGTATGGGTGGTAGGTGGAGCCGCGCAGCGAGCAGCGCATGACAAGGGGTGGGGAAAAGTGGAGCCACAGAGTTTACAGTAATCCGAGATGCACAGAATGCGAGAGCAAGTCTCCAGAGACCCAGCAAGTTGAACAGCGGAAGAACTGCTGTCAGGACGGAGCATGGAGAACCATCCAATGTCGCGGCGTGAACACAGAAGCACCATGGTGGAACTAGGGCCCATCTAGCGACACCCATGAAAGCGATAGACCCTGAACCTCCCACCAGCAAGCATTCGCCGAGCATTCGCCGAGCGTGACAAGCCACAGAGACACCGAGAGCGGAGCGGTTGTGATGCCCATAGTGCAGAGATGTTTATCCGAAGCAGCAGACATGTTCAAGTGCCAAACACTGAAATGCCACCCATGACGAACAAAAGTACCTGGTTGAGATGGAGAAGGTGGAGAAAGGAACTCCCGAAAAGAACAATATTGATGTTGGGACATTGAAAAAGCATAAATATATATGTCACAAGAAACCAAGGAGCAGGAGTGTTGATATTAAACACAATGCTTTGAGAAAGCCGGAAAGAGTAACCTATGTAGGATAGAAGTTGCCAAAGTTAAATGTTGAAGAGTGGGGTAATGACTTAATGAAAGATTTTGAAAAACAGTATGGGCCCCATTCCGAGTTTGGATATAGCATGGGGCTATTAGCGCTATGGCTGCCTCCAAAACCGGGTCCGGGTCCGGTCTGGTTCAATCTGGACTTACTGGGACATTCCGACCTGTGCAGACCCGGTAAGTCCCCATTCAACCAACCATTCCCCATTCCCATTTGTGCCCCGATAGGGCTCAATGGGAATGGGGAAGGCGCTAATTACGAGCCCGTGAATTATAGGCCCGTAGTTAGCGCCCTGGTCCCTTAGCGGGACCCGTAAAGGACGGGTGGTCAGACCACACGTTCTTTGCAGCTCCCACTAAGGGACCTCGGAATTGGGCGGTAAGGGTTTAACAGCACCAGTCTCCTTACCGGTGACAGTTATCCCTTACCGCCCAAGTCGGAATGAGGCCCTATGAGTCAAGATTATAAGTTGCGCCAAATGCTCAGAGATAGAGCCCAGTAGAGAGACCCCAGGAGTGGTGGTGCCCCACCCATGATAAAGAGATAGCAAACCCACAAAGGATCGAGTAGAAAGAAAGTGAAACACTCAAAGTCAGAGGAAGGACTGTAAGAGACTATCTTTAGATAGCCATTGAGGAAAGTACTGAGAATACCAGTACGCATTTCACCGTCTGGAAGACCAGACCTGTGAGCAGTTGGCAGAAGCTACAGGAGCTCATTAATCAGATACTGAGAACCAGAAGAGACCATCATAATGAACTTGTGCATCGAGGATGACATTTTCACATCTGATATATATATATATATAAATATATATATATATATACACGGCCGTGTAGTTATGGTTAAGTTGCTTAAGTTGCTGTTTCCATAGGAAGAGCACTTTTTGGGCGGCTTATAACTCCACTCTCCCTGGACGAATCCTCACCAAACTTTGCAAAAATAGTATATGGGCCACTTTTGCAAAGTTTGGTGATGTTTGGTCCAGGGGTGGAAAATTTATAGGGGGTTTTCCAAAACTTCTTTTTTTCCCATAGACTGAATGGGGGAAAAACTTTGCGCATGGCTACAGGCCAAACCGCTGGACGGATTTTCACCAAATTTGCGACAGGAGCTTGGTGATGTCATCAATGATATTTGTCATCATTGATGTCCTGGGTGTTAGTCTTAGCAGGGCACGGTGGTGGCGTGATTTATGGTTGCTTAGCTTACCATAACTGGCAAATTTCAGGGGTTTTTAGATTTTACTTGGAACCATAATGTCCTTTTAACAACGTTTTTTGACTGAATGTCATAGGTTTTTATTATTGCAACTTAACCATAACGTCCCTTTAACAAAAACAATGTTTTTTATTGAATATATATATATATATATATATATATATATATATATATATATATAATATATGAACCAAGTGAGCCTGAAGTTGAGCTTCAAAGCCGACAGCCTAATGCAAAGCAGCCAGGAGGGAGACATTCCTTGGGCAAACTTTAGTTATCAGTGTTAGTGGAAGGGTCAGGTAGAAAGAGGACTTTTTTGAGTGGACTTCCTGACAACAGTGATCACCCGTGGTTAGTTTTGTTAGGTAGGGAGCATCCCCATAATAATAGGGTAAGATATGCCTTTTTTATTGTTTTGAATAAACCTTACAGAAATTACAGAAGTGAAAAATCTGTGTCTGACTCCTTCTTCCGAACCACCACAATAACAATTTTTCTTTTTTTCGGAGTCTCCATTCCATTGCTAACTACAGGGAACTGCTATGGGCACCTGGTTTGCACTTCTTATGCCAGCCTATTTATGGGTTTACGGCAGAGGATGCTAGCCTGGTCTGGGGAGTCATGCCATTGAGATCAGAATGCTGTTCTCTGTATTTGATACATTGATGATATGTTCCTTACAAGGGACGGATCTCAAGAAGAGTTGGAGCAATATCACAGGGAACACAATAAATGCAATAATGAGCTTATCCTTTGTTATATGCATTGTTTTTCTTAGGATTCTCTCTCTGCATTTAAATTGCTTAAAAGCTCCAAAGACTATGTAATAAAACAGTTTAACTGCAGTTTGTTTTACATGGTCCAGTAACCAGCCTCAAGAAGGACACAACATTTTCTCTAACGTGGGGAAGATCTTAAAACGGATGCTGATCTGAGGGATCCTTTAGAGAACCGTCCTTCAATGTCCGACAGCAAGGCTTCCAGCAATCATCAAGCAGTCTGTTTGTTAACCCAACATCTACTTGTGATGGCTCTAATTGGTTACTTTGACAAATCCCGTAGTATCGTCACTACTTAAGATGGGGGTGCCCCTTTCCATGAAGCCAGATAGGTTAGGTTTCAACCCGATGGTCCCCTTGGGGGTGGTACTCAGAGGGAGGATCTCATGGGGAGGGAGTACCCCACAGAGAGTAGCAAATCTTGGGAGAACACAGTATCCCTTTGACCCTCCCACCTTCTCTCAAAACCCCTCCAATTTCACAATGCCTACCATTCTGTATGCTATCACAATGGCATTAATGTTTTGTGTTTGAACTGGCCTACTGCCAGATGATTGACCTATCTAGAACATATATAAACCTCTAGAAAAAAATCTAACAGCTTAATAATAAAGAGCTGTAGACATATTACAGTTTTCTATGTGTACTTCTAGGTTGCATACCTATGAGACGAAGATGGTCTTGTCCCACTGGATCAATGTAAAGGTATAAATGTTTCTGCATTAAATAATTGCAAAGATTGAAATACCAGAGGATAGGACCCCCCCCCGTTCATACGTTCGTTCAGCCCATTGTTGTCTTCCCCGCTCCAGGGCTGTCCCATTTGTTACCTTCAGGAAAGTAAACCAAAGCTGTCCAGCGAAGGGAACCTAGATAAAAAGTATGCTTTGCCCAACCAAGTGAACGGGTTCTGGGACCTATACCAAGAAGATATACCCTGACCAGTAATGAAGGGGGACACAAACATTATATATACAAGCGGCAGTCACAGAGTAAACCAAGGCTGTGGATCGGAGAGAGATTGGACAAAGAGAACATTGTGAATGACCAAGTGAGGGGGGTCTGGGACACATGTTGGGGACGTGCACCCGAACTATAATCCAGAGGAATATGAAGTTGATGTAGACCAGTTCAAGAGTCTTGGCTAAGGCGTCCAAGCCATTCTTCGTTGCAGCAGAGCCTAGGTGTCAGGTTTGCCAAGTGAAGATAAAGACTGATCGTGAACATTAAAGACATGGAGACAAGTTGGATAACGGTGGAAAGATTCTGGGGAAAGGGAAACAACCCCTTGAGTGTTGTGGGACTTTTGTTTACTTTTCTGCACCTTTTTGGATATTTTGTTTTGAACTAGAAAGCTGTGCTGCAGGTCGGCAGCCAAGGCACATTTCCCCTTTTCACCTTTTGATAAGTTTGGCTTGTGAGGGATAGCTTAGGTTTCGGACACAGGAAACCAACTTTACAGTTTCATTAGCTAGTTTTGCTGATGCAGGAAAACCCCTCTTAGCATTAGGGTCAGTTAGGTTTCCCTCCAACTCCCTCCTGTTTTTGTTATTAATAAATGTCTTTGCCAATCACCATGCCACCCTTGTGGCCGTCTCCTACTCCTACACCATCACATTAAACACACGTCAAAAAGCGTCCACACATGTGGCACTGTTTGGTATGCAATGTCACAGACCAACCAGAAATGGTTTTACGTTATAAACAATCTTAAGACTACTGTATCGATCATCTGATAAGTGGCCTCTTTACATATGCTCACTTGTCCTTGTGGTCTCTCTAACTTTGAATAGACAATTCAACCTCTTAAATGTCCTACACTTGAACACATTCAAGCAATACGCAAACGAGCCATTACTTGCCCAACTGCCAACCATTTCAAAGACGTCCAGTATCTTTCCTTGGTTTTGTGAAAGACCTTCCTCAAGCTAGAGGTGGCAATCTGGAGTGAAACCGAAAAAGAAGAAAGAAGATGGATTGATAGACTGTGTACCCTCATTCCAAATGGCTTGCACACAGATGATGATCTCTATGTTACTCTGCAAACTTTGTCTTCCAATTTGGACACCTTGATTGCCTGCTGTTTTCATTCTAAATGTCTTTTATAGGGACTGGGCTGTTGAGTTCATTTCGGTATTGCAGTTTAGGTGTTGGATGAAGTCATTATCAATTCCCACTTTGATATTTTAGCTTTGATGTGTTAAGTTATTCAAGAAAATTGAATAATTTATTTGAATATTAGACGTCCTGTCAAGATTGTTTGTATTGATATCTGTTTATATTCTGTTACATTCTCTCATTTTTATTTGCTTTTTCTTTCCCTTTTTCTTGACTAATAATGTCATTTTGAAATTAGAAAAGTTATATTATGGGAGAGAAAATTCTTTTATTTTTACATTTTTTGTTTAGCACTTACTGACAAAATATGTGACAGAATTATATAAATGACTACTAAACTCATTCAATTAGAATATATAATCAGTGAAAAAAACGTTGTTAAAGGGACGTTATGGTTAAGTTGCGCTTCTAAAAACCTATGAAATTCACTGAAAAAAACTTTGTTAAAGGGACGTTATGGTTCCAAGTAAAACCAATAAAAAAACTGATTTCTGCCAGTTATGGTAAGCTAAGCAACCATAACTCGCGCCACCACTGTGTACTGCTAAAACTAACACCCAGGACATCAAAGATGACATCAAAAATGTCATTGATGACATCACTGATGACATCACATGTCTGGCTCCCTCTTTTTACCTTTACTGACATATCTAATCCAGTAACAGTCAGGACCTAAAAATTCAAAAAGTACATATTTGTAGACTTATTCTTCAAATATGTTCTTACAGTAATTCACTTGGGGTTCACTCACAGCATATGAAACATATACATAAGGGAAAAGACAGACTTGTAAGACAGCAATGCTTTCTATGCATGAAGATAATCAGTAAGGTTATCAACACTTCCTTATAGTTCTGTTGTTTTTTATTACTGTACTTTCCCTGGATATGCTCATATTTGCATACACTATACTCACACTACTTTCCTTAGGGTCCAGTCACATTATGTGATAGTTATACATAGATAAGTAGTATCTTTCAAACAGGGCAATCATTTCTGTGCATGAAGATAATCAGTTAGATCATGAAGATTGTCAGGAAATACTGCTGTTTTATTGTTTATTTCATTTTCCCTATAAATGATCATATTTGTCTGTTTGTGTTTTGTTTGCAATATTGCAATTATGTAGTTTGTGGGTTTTATTAGCTACTTATTAAATGTTTCACAGTAGACAAAACTGTAATAAGAAAGCATTTATCATTTTACTATTCACCATGGCAAGATTATTAATATTGCACGTGCATCTTGTATGCTGCACACAATGCCTATGTTTCTACATGAGTAGCTTAGTGTACTGGAAAGAACTTCATAATGGAATGCTATTTGTATCAATGCATTCCTCAATGCACTACGTACCTCATGATATTTATTCCAATGATCCTTGACACTTTTTTATCAACATTACAATAGGAATCCCTTGTATAGACTTTTCATGAAAATTAAATGCACATGTGATGTCATCAGTGATGTCAACAATGACATTTGTGATGTCATCTTTGATGTCCTGGGTGTTAGTCTTAGCAGTGCACGGTGGTGACGCGAGGTATGGTTGCTTAGCTTACCATAACTGGTGAATTTCAGGGGGTTTTCGGTTTTACTTGGAACCATAACATCCCTTTAATGTTTATTTCACTGAATTTCATAGGTTTTTAGTAGCACAACTTAACCATAACGTTCCTGTAACAAAGTTATTTCACTGAAAATAGATATAAAGATAATGTCAATTTGATAAATGTTTACTAGGATGCCCTTAGGTTATATACATATAACATACAACATGCTGAACCCCCTACCTGTGCTAGTGGGTCTGATATTCAGGGACCATGCGCCTGTTCGCGGATGGACTCAGACAACATCAACACTATCCAAAAACTCAGGGGGTATCTTACATTGTTATATCATCCAAAAAAGCACTAAACATGTTCAAAAAGCAGCACATAAATAAATTACATTCAATAATAAATAAGAACTGAAACCCTGTATATAAGACAGTAACAGTCCAATTACATAGCATATGCAACATAGTGGAACGTACCAAAACACAATAAATATGCCTCCAACAGAATTACCTCACAGAAATTCCACAGCACAAATCAACAGGACACCTACGCAGCAGTAACAGCAAAACGTAGTAAGAAACTAATGAGTACACCTCATTTATTGTATATATTTATAAAGTTTTTTGTTATGATGTCTTGTTGGGTATTGAGACCTAGTGTGACATCACTAGCTGGATCCAAGGGAGTTTTTTTGTTTTTTGTTTAATGATGTTTCATTGGGTATTGTGCCCCAGTGTGGCATCACTAGCTAGATCCCAGGGAGTCCCTTTGCGTAATGATGTCTGGTTGGGAATTGAGACTTAGTTGCCACCACTAGCTGGATCCCAGGGAGTCTCTTTGCTCAATGATGGCTGGTTGGGAATTGAGACCTATTGAGACATTACTAGCTGACTCCCTAAGAGCCCCTTTGCTTAATGATGTTTCACTTGGGTATTGAACCACAGTATGACATCACTAGCTGGATCCCAGGGAGCCCCTTTGCTTAATGATTTTTTATTGGGTATTGAGCTGCAGTATGACATCACTAGCTGGATCCTATAGAGTGCCTTTTCTGAATGATGTTTTATTGTGTATTGAGGCCCATTGTCACATCACTAGTCGTATCCCGGAGAGTCCCTTTGCTTAATGATGTTTCATTTAGGTATTGGGCCCTGGTGCAACATCACTAACTGGATCCCAGGGAATCCCCTTGCTCAATGATGTCTAGTTGGGTATTGAGACCTAGTGTAGCATCATTATCTGGATTCCAGGGAGTCCCTTTGCGTAATGATGTTTCATTGGTTATTTAGACCTATTGTGGCATACTAGCAGTAACCCAGTGAGTCCCTTTGCTTAATGATGTCTGGTTGGGTATTGAGACCTTGTGTGCTGTCATTCAATGGATCCCAGGATATCCCTTTATTTGAGGATGTCTGGGAAGGTAGTGATAACTAGTGTCCTTCTGTTTAAGGATGTCGTTTGGGTACCAGGGCCTATTGTGACATCACTAACTGAATCCCAGGCTGTTCCGTTGAGTGATAGTGTCTAGTTGGGTATTGAGACCTACTATGATATTATTAACTGGATTCCAGAATGTTCCTTTGTTTAGTTGTTTTTAATTAGGTATCAAGCCCTAGTGTGACATCACTAGCTGGTTCCGAGGGAGTCCCTTTGCTTAATGATGTTACATTGGCTATTGACTCCCCAGTGTGACATCACTAGCTGGATCACAGAGAGTCCCTTTGCTTAATGTTGTCTCGGTGGGTATTGAGCCCTGGTGTGGCATCACTAGCGGGATCCCAGGGAGTCCCATTGCTTAATGATGTCTGGTTGGTTATTGAGACCTAGTGTGACATCACTAGCTGGATCCCAGGGAGTCCTTTTGCTTAATGATGTCTGGTTCAGTATTGAGACCTAGTTGCCACCACTAGCTGTATCGCAGGGAGTCCTTTTGCTTAATGATGTTTCATTGGATATTGAGCCCCAGTGTGACATCACTAGCTGGATCCCAGGGAGTCATTTTGTTTAATGATGTATTATTGGGTATTAAGCCCCAGTGTGACATCACTAGCCAGATCCCAGGGAGTCCCTTTGCATAATGATGTTTCGTTGGGTATTGAGACCTATGGAGACATTAACAGATGACTCCCAGGGAGTCCCTTTGCTTAATGATGTTTCATTGGGTATTGGGCCCTGGTATGACATCACTAGCTGGATACTAGGAAGTCCCTGGTGTAATGATATTTCATTGGGTATTGAGCCCCTAATGTGACATCACTAGCTGGACAGCAGGGAGTCCCTTTGCTTAATGATGTCTTGCTGGGTATTGAGACCTAGTTGCCATCACTAGCTGGATCCCAGGAAGGCCCTTTGCTTAATGATGTCTAGTTAGGTATTGAGACCTAGTGTGACATGACTAGTTGGATCCAAGGGAGTCCCTTTGCTTAATGATATCTGGTTGGGTATTGAGACCTAGTGTGACATCACTAGCCGGATACCAGGGAGTCCCTTTGCATAATGATGCCTGGTTGGGTATTGAGACCTAGTTGCCACCTCTAGCTGGATCCCAGGGAGTCCCTTTGCTTAATGATGTTTTATTGGGTATTGACACCCATTGTGCCATCACTAGTCGTATCCCAGTGATTCCCTTTGCTTAATGACGTCGGTTGGGTATGGAGACCTATTGTGACATTACTAGCTGACTCCCTAAGAGTCCCTTTGCTTAATCATGTTTCATTTGGCCTCTGGTGCAACATCACTAGCTGGATCCCAGGGAGCCCCTTTGCTTATTGATGTTTTATTGGGTATTGTGCCCCAGTATGACATCACTATCTAGATCCTAGGGAGTCCCATTGCTCAATGATGTCTGGTTGGGTATTGAGACCTAGTTGCCACCACTAGCTGGATCCCAGGGAACCCCTTTGCTTAATGATGTTTCATTGGCTATTGAGCCCAAGTGTGACATCACTAGCTGGATGCCAGGGAGTCCCTTTGCTTAATGGTGTTTCATTGGGTATTGAGCCCCAGTGTGACATCACTAGCTGGATCCCAGGGCGTCCCTTTGCTTAATTATGTCTGGTTGGGAATTGGGACCTATTGTGACATTACTAGCTGACTCCCAAGGAGCCACTTTGCTTAATGATATTTCATTGGGTATTGAGCCCCAGTGTGACATCACTAGCTGGATGCCAGGGAGTCCCTTTGCTTAATGGTGTTTCATTGGGTATTGAGCCCCAGTGTGACATTACTAGCTGGATCCCAGGTAGCCCCTTTGCTTAATGATGTTTCATTGGGTATTGAGACCTATTGTGACATCACTAGCTGGATCCCAGGGAGTGTCTTTGCTTAATGATGTTTTAGTTGGTATTGAGACTTATTCTGACATAACTAGCTGGATCCCAGGGAGTCTGTTTGCTTAATGATGTTTTATTGGATATTGAGCCCGAGTGTGACATCACTAGCTGGATCCCATGGAGTCCCTTTGCTTAATAATGTTTTATTGGGTATTGAGACCTTTTGTGACATCACTAGCTGGATCCCAGGGAGTCTGTTTGCTTAATGATGTTTTATTTGATATTGAGCCCGAGTGTGACATCACTAGCTCGATCTCATGGAGTCCCGTTTCTAAGGATGTTTTATTGGGTTTTGAGACCTAGTGTGACATTACTAGCTGTATCACAGGGAGTCACTTTGCTTAATGATGTTTTATTGGATATTGAGACCTATTGTGACACAACTAGCTGTATCCCAGGGAATTCTGTTGCTTAATGATGTTTTATTGGATATTGAACCTGAGTGTGACATCACTAGCTGGATCCCAGGGAGTCCCTTTGCTTAGTGATGTTTCATTGGGTACTGAGCCAAGTTTGACATCACTAGCTGGGTCCCAGGGTGTCCCTTTGCTTAATGATCTTTTATTGGGTTTTGAGATCTATTGTGACATCACCAGCTGGATCTGAGGGAGTCGGTTTTGTTAATGATGTTTCATTGGGTATTGAGCCCCAGTGTGACATCACTAGCTGGATCCCAGGAAGTCCCTTCGCTTAATGATGTCTGGTCGAGCACTGAGACCGAGTGTGCTTTCATTCCGTGGATCCCAGGGTGTCTCTTTCTTTGAGGATGTCTGGTAAAGTAGTGATAACTAGTGGCCTTCTGTTAGAGGATGTTGTTTGGGTACTGAGGCCTATCGTGACATTACTAAAGGAATCCCAGGATGTTCTGTTGAGTGATGGTATTTAGTTGGGTATTGAGACCTACTGTGACATCATTAACTGGATTCCAGAATGTTCTTTTGTTTAATGGTTTTTAATCAGGTATTAGGCCCTAGTGTGATGTCACTAACTGGATCCCAGGGTGTTCCTATGGTTGAGGATGTCTGGTGGGTGACATAATTCACTAGATTCAAGGGTGTTCATCTGTTTGAGGATGTCTAGTTGGGTGACATAATTGACGGGATCCCAGGTGTCCATTTGAGAATGTCAGGTTTGGTGACATAGTTCACTGGATCCCAAGGTGTTCATATGTTTGAGGATATCTGTTTGGGTGGCATCATTCTCTTGATACCAGTGTGTCCCTTTGTTTGGGGATATCTGGTTGAATGACATAATTAACTGGATCCGAGGGTGTTCATTTGCTTGAGAATGTCTGGTTTGGTGACATAATTCAGGGGATCCCAGGCTGTCTCTTTGTTTGAGGATGGCTGGTTGGGTGACATCATTCACTGGATCCCAGGGTGTACCTTTGTTTGAGGATGTCTGGTTGGGTGGTGGCATTCAATGGACCCCAGGGTGTCCATTTCTTTGAGGATGTCTGGTAAGGAAGTGAGACCTAGTGTCCTTCTGTTTGAGGATGTCAATTGGGTACTGAGGCCTATTCATCATTAACTAGATTTCAGAATGTTCCTTTCTTTACTTGTTTTTGATTGGGTATTATGCCCCAGTGTTGCATTTCAAACTGGATGCCAGGGTGCTCCTTTGTTTGAGAATGTCTGGTTTGGTGACATAATTCACTTGATCCCGGGTGTACCTTTGTTTGAGAATGTTGGGTTGGGTGACAGCATTTACTGATTCCCAGGGTGTTCATTTGTTTGAGGATGTCTGGTTTGGTGACATAATTAACTGGATTCCAGGCTGTCTTTTCATTTGTGGATGTCTAATTGAGTGACATCATTCACTGGATCTTTAGATGATCATTTGTTTCAGAATGTCTGGTTTGGTGACATAATACACTGGATCACAGGTTGTCTTTTTGTTTCAGGCTGTCTGGTTGGGTGACATCATTCACTGGATCCTGGGGTGTATCTTTGTTTGAGGATGTCTGGTTGGGTGACAGCATTCAGTAGATCCCATGATGTCTCTTTGCTTGAGGATGTCATGTTGGGGGGGCATCATTTACTGGATCCCAGGGTGTTCCTTAGTTTGAGGATATCTGGTTGGGTGGCATCGTTCACTTGATTCCAGTGTGTCCCTTTGTGTCAGGGTGTCTGGTTGAGCGACATCATTCACTGGATCTCAAGGTGTTTCCTTTGTTTGAGGATGTCTGGTTGGGTGGCTCATTCACTGGATCCCAGGGTGTCCTTTTGCTTTAGGGTGTCATGTTGGGTGGCATCATTTACTGGATTGCAGGGTGTCCCTCAGTTTGAGGATGTCTGGCTGGGTGACATCATTCACTGAACCCAATTGTGTTTTTTTGTTTGAGGATGTCTGGTTGGGTTTCAAGACCAATTGTGAGATTTCCTGGATTCCAGGTTGTCTGGTTGAGTGACATAATTCACTGAAACTCATTGTGTCCCTTTGTTTGAGGATGTCTGGTTGGTTTTCAGGCCTATTGTGACATCATATCCTGAATTCCAGAGTGTCCCCTTCTTTGAAGATGTCTGGTTTGGTGACATCATTCACTGGATCCCAGAGTGTCCCCTTCTTTGAGTATGTCTGGTTGGGTGAAAGCATGCACTGAATCCCACAGTGTTCCTTGGTTTGAGGATGTCATTGACTGGATCCCAAGGTGTCTTTTTGTTTGAGGAGGTCGCATTGGGGGACATAATTCACTGTATCCCAAGGTGTGCCTTTGTTTGAGGATGTCTCGTTGGGTCTTGAGACTTATTGTGACATCATTTCCTGGATTCTAGAATATTCCTTTGTTCCATTGGCTGGATTTCAGAGTGTCTTTTTTGATTGAGGTTGTCTGATAGGGTGGCATTATTCACTGGATCCCAGGGTGTTGGGGGACATCATTTAAAAGATCCCAGGGTGGTATCGTTTTGTTTGAGGGTGTCCAGTTGGGTCACATTATTCACTGGATCCCAGGGTGTCCCTTTGTTTGTGGATAGCTGGATGGGTGACATCATTGACTGGATCCGAGGAAGTCTTTTTGTTTGAGGATGTCTGGTTGGGAGACATCATTCACTGGATCCCAGGGTGTGTTTTGCTCAAGGATGTCTGGTTGGGCAATATCATTCACTGGATCCCAATGTGCCCCTTTATTTGTGGATGTCTGGTTGAGTCAATGAGACCTTTTGTGACATCATTTTCTCGATTCCATAATATTCCTTCATTTGAGCATGAATGGTTGTGTGACATCATTCAATGGATCCCTGAGTGTCCCTTCGTTTGAGGATGTTGGTTGGGTGACATTATTTACTGGCTCCCAGAATTTCATTTTGTTTAATGATGTCTGGTTGTGGGACATTATTCACTGGATCCCAGGGTGTTGGTGGACATCATGCACTGGATCCCAGGGTGTCTTTGTTTGAGGGTGTCTGCTTGGTGGACATAATTCACTGGACTGCAGTGTGTTGGAGGACACTATTCACTGGATCCCAGGGTATCCCTTTGTTTGAGGATGTCTAGTTCAGTGGTGGGACCTTTTGTGATAGCATTTTCTGGATTCCAGAATATTGCTTTATTTGAACATGAACGGTTGTGTGACATCATTCAATAGATCCCTGAGTGCCCCTTTGTTTGAGGTTGTTGGTTCGGTGACATCATTTACTGGATTCCAGGTTGTCCCTTTGTTTGAGGCTGTCTGGTTGGATGAATCATTCACTGGATCCCAGGGTGTCACCTCCTCTCCCCTGCCAATTCTATTCTGCTCCGGAATCGTGCACCGGGTTGCGCTCTGATTTTGGGACCAGGTACTTGCTCACCCTGCAAGGGTGGTCCGTTGTTTGAGGGTGTCGGGTTGTGTGACATCATTCAATGGATCACTGAGTGCCCCTTTGTTTGAGGGTTTTGGTTGGGTGACATCATTCACTGTATCCCAAGGTGTCCTTTTGTTTGACAGTGTCTGGTTGTGGGCACTGTTCCGTCTAAGCTGTGTGCATGTGCGCTTGCCCAGCTTGCTTCTGGGTGCCGCTCAGAAGATTTTTAGCAGCGCACACAGACAATTCTCACCTAACTAAAAAGTTTTAATAAGGTACAACCCACAACAATTATCTGACATTTGCTTTCTCTTAAAATGACTAACTAATCTTAATATTCTGGTATAGCTCATTTGCATTACCCTACTATGTAAGCATGACCTTAAAAACCTACAAACCCAAACAGAATACACCCACAAGAGGTTAAATCCTAATATGAAAAAGTGGCTCCATGAACAGCAGAATCAAACCAAGATTTGCCTGGACACATTAACCAAATAATGTTCCCTCCCGACCCATGACTGTGATACTTGGATCTACCATAGGTTTACCTTATGACTCTAACTTGTGCCCCAGAACACATTTAGATATCAACCTGGACTCTTCCTCTTTTGGCTTTACCAAAGGTTACCAGACTTGTACCGACATCCACTTGTTGTAATACGAATAACGTTCGAGTACCAGAATTTCTGTTGGTCATGGTGCCTCACCAAAAGTGTCACCCATGCTATGTAAACCAACTATCACCAAAAATGGGTTACTGACTTCGAGTAAGCAGTCTACTTGGATGTGTAGCCTCATTCATTGCTTCCGCTTCTTTGTAAATATGTCACGCAGGTATTTTTCAGCGGTCCCCTTGCAAGTTAACACATTATGAAACTCAAATAATAACTTAACATCTAAGGATTTTGAGTAGACAGATGTTATGCTCAGAATCTCCTACTTTAACACTGCTAACAATACCCTATAGGTGAAGAGCAACATTGCAATATCATTTTCTTGGCCTGCAAGGGAAAATCGACTATGCCTAGCATTACTCCTCTATAATATATGGGCAATGTATATTCAGATAGTTGAATGATGTTCACAAAATCTGCATCATTTCCAAGTGTTCAGAGTTCCATTGGGCCTTAACAAATGATATGGTAACTTGCTGGTATACAGACACAGCTTCACTGAGCACTTGTTTAATATTATAGGGTTGTAGGCGTGGGGTATGTTGCAAGAAATCTTCTATGCACTGCAAAATAATTATGTACATGCCGATTGATGACATTTTCTTAAAATGCACATAATATCATATTGAGACATTACATATGTTTTGCTTGCAAAGTATTGTTGCTATGCACATATCGCAGTAAATGCATACTGCTACAATCCCTCACTTTTTACAGTGCTCTGTCAACTAGTATTGGAGGCTAGCACAGAAGCCGAGGAATGCGGGGGGTACAGGTGGAAGGGCTGGGGAGAACATTTCAGCAGGACAGGGAAGGAAATATGTTGTTTGTTTGCTGAAGGGTAAGAAACTGCACCTTGTGCTTCTATCTATGCGCCGCTGCTGAAGCTTTCCTATTTAATCATGTGGTCTTCCGTTTATTGACTCAAGTATCCCCCTGCAACTTATTTAAGTGAAAATGAATTACAGAAGAGGGTTCCCTGGTTACAAAAGAAGGCACTCAATCTGTTGTACTGATGAACATTGCTGCTGCTAAGTTAAAATGCATATATATGGGATGTTCTCATTTTCCATTAGGAACCTCAGTAAGGCACTTGTTGAATCTTGTCTTGGCTCTGGTGAGGAAGTAAGGGCACACCCATAGGCTGTATTATGAGCTCTGTCATTTCACAACATGTATCAGGGTTGCAAGCCGGGCTCTAATAAGATTGTGTTCCCTACTTGGATTCAAATGATTTTGCAGAGAGCAAAAAAGTTGTTAGCTTTGCCATTAAGGATATTTCATGCTTATTAAAATATGTTCTTTCCTCTTAAAACTCCTCTTCAGATGAGGAAGCAATCTTATTACAGTGGTTTCCTATGCCACTGTTCTGCTGGTAACTAACTTGAACACATATCAGTGCAGCTGTGTGGCTAGAAGCAGGGGGTGGTCTCCCATGTGATCGTTTGCCATTTTTTGTGGGCACCTTTTCCTATTTTTAGGGAGTAAAAATGGATGGTGTATATGTCTGTTAGCTATAAAGCTTGTTTTGAGTATGTGTTGTCACAACTCACAGAGCAATGCAATGTTGATAGTAATCAGAGGCCCCATGAATTTTGACCATCGTATTCTGAGGTATAGTTATTCTGATGCAATTATTATTACACATCCTTACACAAACTATGCATGTTAACCTGGTCCATGGATTACTTAAAGTGGCACACAAACTCCTATTAGAATGTGTTCTGACACATTCCTTTTTGTTGCCATTATCCCATCTGACAATATTGTATTCCGCCTGAATGCAATGTGTTTTTTTTAATACACAAGAGGGTCTTCACAGGAGTTCTTTTTTAAGTACTGAGGCAGATCCTGATGTCTTGAACTAGTTGATGAGTGGTCTTTATAATAACATATGCATGTTTAGCCTATTTGTAAAGAATTGCAGTGGGTGGGAAGCGGAAATTCTTTTCCAAACTATAAGACAGTGGGCCTCATTACAAGTATGGCAGTAAGGCAACAACGGTGCTGGTATTGCTACTGGCACTGTTGCTACCGTACCGCCATTCTACGAGATGTGCTTGTGTGTCCTGCCTGCCGACCTGTCGGGCAGTTCGGCACCCACGAGCACAACTCGTGGATGCACCAGCACTGCTATGAATGGTGCCGGTGCATCCGAGCTCCACATTCCCATTCAGCCCTATGGGGCCGAATGGGGATGGGGAGTCCCTTATTGCTGGCACCCGTGAATGGGCAATTACCGGGTCCGCCGACCTCGGCATGACCCGATAATTGCCCATTCTCGGGTGCCGGTAAAATCACAAGTCCGGTGGCAGGCGTGACTTTGTTACTGGCACGGCTACAGGCAGACCCGTAATGAGGCTCAGTAGCTCACTAACTTTGCATGCTCACAAAGTGGCTTACCTCATTAGTCAGTTGCGCTCATGGAAAATAATGTGCGCAAGACAGCCAACCAGTTCCGCACATAGAGGGAACATTGGTTGTGGGACATCATTCACTAGATCCCAGGGTGATGGGGGACATCATGCACCGGATCCCAGGGTTTGTTTGTTTGTTTATTTGATAAAGTGAACCAAACCCTGAGGTAGCTGGGCGCAAAATGGCAGGTAGACTTAAGCTTAGTTACAGAGTAATTAGGGTGCATAGGGACAGGAAATATCCAGAATTACTGTCTCATTAAGGTTACATAGTGACTAGCGCGATACAGATATAGCATGAATAGAGTCAGGTAATGCAGTGGTAACAGATACATTGAGAAAGGTAGTGCCTGGCCGGCAATCAGTAACAGGTGTAGTCATAGTACAGGTTGGGACATTTAGCAGTCATTTGATCATATCCAGGTCAGGATTTTCTGTCTAAATCTAGAGTAAGGTTGATCAGTTCTCAGGTCTAGGGGGAGTGCATTCCAGGATTGCGCAGCTATGACCGGGAAGCTAGAGCCGCCAGCTGTGGTACGTTTAAATCTAGGAATCTCTAGGGTGTAGGCATTGGCAGATCTCATGGGACGAGAGGTAAATCTCTTGTTTATTCTTTCTGCAAGGTATGATAGCGCTATATTGTTCAGACATTTGGATGTGAGTGAGAGTGTTTTGAGGAGGATCCTATCGTTAATCTTGAGCCAGTGGACATCTCTTCTTAATGAGGAGATGTGTTCTCTGGTAGGGATATTCAAATCTGGTCTAAGGGCATTATTTTGAAGTCTTTGCAGTTTGTCAGAGATGTACTTATTAGCTCCCACATACAATGCATTACAATAGTCCAGTTTGGATATTATAACTTCATTGGCCAGGGTGATGCAACTAGTTTCCGAGAGACAAGGTCTACATGCCCGGATCAGTTTGCAGGTGTAGTCTGTTGTGGATGCAAGTGAGTTGACCTGCTTCTTAAGGGTAAGTGCAGAGTCAAGGTAGAATCCCTGAGTTTTGACTGCGGGCATCACCTTGATGACGTTGTCAATATTAAATGAGGCATAACTTGGGATGAGTTTTTTAAGGGCCATCTCCGAACCTAGGATCAGTAACTCTGTTTTGTCGTCGTTCAGGCAGAGGCCGTGGGATGCCATCCATGTTCTGCTCCGGCATTGTGCACCGGGTTACCCTTTGATTTCGGGCCCAGGTACTTGCTCACCCTGCAAGGGTGGTCCCTTGTTTGAGGATGTCGGGTTGTTGTGTCATCATTCAATGGATCCCTGAGTTCCCCTTTCTTTGAGAATGTTGGCAGGGTGACATCATTCACTGGATCCCAGGGTGATGGGGGACATCATGCACTGGATCCCAGGGTGTCTTTGTGTGAGGGTGTCTGGTTGGGGAACATTATTCACTGGACCACAGTCTGTTGGGGGACACAATTCACTGGATCCCAGGGTATCCCTTTGTATGAGGGTGTCTGGTTGGGGGACATTATTCACTGGACTGCAGTGTTTTGGGGACACCATTCACTGGATCCCAGTGTATCACTTTGTTTGATGAGGTCTGGTTGGGGGACAATATTCACTGGACCGCAGTGTGTTGGGGGACACCATTCACTGGATCCCAGGGTATCCCTTTTGTTAAGACAGATTTCTGAACTCTGTCCTGGAGGCGCAGAGGTTCAGAAGGCCAACCTAATTACTTGGAAGAGGGTAACCTCTGGACAAGCCAGACCAATCAGGGTAGCGATCACGGCGGTTAAGACTAGGTCTCAAGAGGGGTGAGGGTGACTGAAAGCCTGCAATGAGCACACAAAGCAAGGAAACTTACAAATTACTCCAAACAGGTGTTATATTAAAAATATATACACATTTATTCCAAGGCCTTTGCAACAATGACCGTAGCGAGAAATCACAATAAAACTCTAGTAAACCAACACATACCAAACCATTACAATATATATACAAATACAAACGAGTCTAAAGCGTTAGATGCACGAAATGTGTAGTCCACCTAGAAGGGGAGGAAAACAGGCAGTGCGAAATAATGATTAGACCCAGTCCGCCTTCAGAGGCACCTAACTAAAAGGAAGTCCAAGCCCTACGAAGAGTGGAGCCTTGTGCTCAAAAGTACCTGCACACGCTGGTGCCAATGGGCAAAAAGGGGAGCCTCTTCGAGGGAATCAGGCAGTTCAGTTTGGTGCACAAATGAAGAAGAACAGAGTTCCGCGACTCAAGCGCAGCCTCCACTGTGTGCAGAGGCAGAGCGCGAGTACGGAAAGGCGTGCTGTTTGACACAGCGGGGAAAAGCTATGGGCTCCTGCAGGAGGGCGACCAGTTCCTAGCTATGCTACTCACCAGTCCCCGATGCAAGCAGACCCAGGCTTCTCCGCGTCAGTTTCAGTGCTTGCAGGTTCAGGGGAGCAGGGGACGTCTCATTGTCGTGTAGATTCTGCAGCAGCAGAGTTGAGTTAAAGATGTCCCAAACGAAGTGAACCCGCACAGTTTGTTACCACAGCAGGGCAACGGAGCGGCCGTGTGTATCTCAGCCAAATGTACACTACTCACTTCAGACCTGGGAATGCCAAGTGTACGAATATTGTGAGAGTGACAAGGACTCGAAATACAACACCACCTGGCGGCGATTACAGAGCAAGACTCATGGGTAGGCTGGTCAGTCTGCTGGATGCCCAGAGACACTTCTGAAGGCTTACGTGCAGGAGATGGTGAAGATGCCGAGAATAGCTGTCCCCGCTATTCCAAGGGTCGAAGTACCAGTACAGGCCTTCCGGTTCGATCAGAGGTAGAAAGGGTTTAACAAGGCGACAGCAGTGCAGAGGAGCAGTTCTTCAGCGGGTCACCAGCGATTCCTCGGTTCAGCCTCGTGGTTGCAGGATACTTGGCTCCTATATTCCTTTGTTCGTGAGAACTCAGGAGATCGACATGGTAGTGGCATTTCCAGCCCCCTCTTATCCACGGTTCCCTTCGCGCCAAAACAGAAGGGAACCAATGGGAGATCCGCTCATCAAACACTCACACCATACGTGGACCTATCACGGACCACGGTGGTCCCAGGCATTCATACCACACTAGACTCTCTGGCACCCAGGATGTGTATTGGGACCAGACATCCCAGCCCACATCCTGGAGGCGCACACAAGGCCTGTAGAAGCCCGCGAAAGCATCTGTGTTTCGCGTGAAAGTACATGCCTAAATAAGGAAGGCCCCGGGTCGGCTCGACCTGGGGAAGGTGAAGGGGGCAAGACGGTCAGAGGACAGGACAAAGGAGCCTCGTGGTCTGGCCATTTTGGGAGCCAGGCCACCATTTTGGGCTAAGCGCGAGAAACGTGCTTAAAACACCAAAAGGTGCTCAAAAAACATAAGAAACGATTGCTGACACCATTCCCGTCTGTGATTCACTTCCACCGATCAGTTACAATCCAAACAGAGTATCTAGGGCCTGTAGAAGACTAGAGACCCAAGAGAGCAGTAACTTAGCTTACAATGCCCTCTTGTGTCATGTGGCACGAAAGCTACAACATGATAAAGAAACTACAGAAAACAGCGTTTCCCGGTACTGACTGTCTTAAGGGCATGTCAGTTTCCCCGTAAGAATGGAGCGAAAGCCCAGAGGAGTGCGGCAGAAGGCTGCACTTCTCTGGCAAAGTCTAGATCATTTTGAAAACAAGAGCAAAAAGTTTAGGGGTGCCACATGGAAGGAAAATTACCCACGATTACGAAATCTTTCCTAACACTCGCCCTTCCCAGACTATGGACAGGGGGAACTAATCCACCCCTGGATGAGTCTCTTGTTCAGGTCGGTTAAACATTCTGGACAACCCATCAGCATTGCTATGTTGGACACCTGGCCTATGCTCAATAGTGAAGTCGAAGCCTTGTAGACTTATGGACCGCCCAAGCAACTTTGGATTCTCTCCCTTCATGTTCATTAGCCACTTTAAGGGCTCATGGTCAGTTTGCACAGTGAAGTGGGTCCCATAGAGGTAGGGCCTCAGCTTCCGTAGGGCCCAAACAACAGAGAAACATTCTTTCTCCACTGTGGACCATCTGAGCTCTCTGTCCTTAAACTGGCGACTAATAAAACCAATAGGGTGTTCCTTACCCTTCTCATCTACTTGCGATAGTACAGCTCCTATCCCAGTGTCAGAGGCGTCCGTCTGCACAATAAAAGGTCTTTGATTATCAGGGGCCCTGAGGACAGGGGCCTGGCACAAGGAGTCTTTTAAGCCATTGAAGGCCTTCTCACACTCGTCGGTCCAAGTTACCTTCTTGGGTTGCTTCGGAGTGGTGTGGGCAATCAGAGGGGCAGCTATGGTGCCATAGTCTGCTACGAAGTTGCGGTAATACCCCGTGAGTCCTAAGAAGGCTCTCACTTGAGTCTGTGTAGTGGGGGTAGGCCAGTCTTGTACTGCTTGTACTTTACTGGGAAGAGGCTGTATCCTCCCTCCACCTACTTCATGTCCAAGGTAAACCACTGAGCCTTCTCCAATCTGGCATTTACTAGCCTTTATGGTCAGGTGTGCTTTCTGAAGAGCCTGGAGCACAATCCCGAGGTGTTTCACATGGTCTTCCCAGGTGGCACTGAAAACTGCTATATCGTCCAGATATGCAAGAGAGAATTCGTCCAACCCATTCAACACATGATTCACAAGCCTCTGGAAAATGGCAGGTGCATTTTTCAACCCGAACGGCATTACCCAGAATTGGTAAAGGCCCTCTGGAGTAGAAAACGCTGTCTTCTCCTTGGCATGTTCTGCTAAAGCTATTTGCCAATAGCCACCAGTGAGGTCGAACGTGCTGAGGTACTTGGAGGCACCCAAAGTATCCACCAGCTCATCTGTTCGAGGCAAGGGGTGTGCATCTGTCTTGGTGACAGCATTCAGAGCCCTGTAATCCACACAGAACCTCAATTCAGAAGTGCTGCCTTTGGAACCAAAACCACAGGGCTGGACCAAGGACTACTAGAGGGTTCAATCACCCTAAGGTCTAACATCTTGTTGACCTCGGTCTTAATATAAGACCTGTACTTTGTCTGACATCCTGTATCCCCTACTTTTGGTAGGTAGACTGTCTCCTGTGTCTATGTTATGTTTGCACCAAGGTGTCAAACCAGGTGACTGTGAAAACAGGGGGGAAAACTGCCTAAGCAAACCTTTCACCTCAGCCTGCTGATTAGAAGTCAGGTGAGGGGCCACTCGGACACCCTCAAAGGAGCTATCTGAAGGACCGCTTTGAAACAGGTCGGGGAGAGGTTCAGACTCCTCTTCCTCAACATCTGAAGCCAGTAGCAGTCCTGCGATTTCGACTCTTGGGACGAAAGCCTTCAGCCTATTTACGTGAAACACTTTCGGAGCCTGTCCAGGCTTTCCAAGGTCCACTAAATAGTTAACCTCACCCAGGGGCTCCACCACTGTGTAAGGGCCTGACCATTTGTCCTGTAAAGCTTGAAGCATTATGGGATTCATGATCAGGACTTGCTGACCAGGTGTAAAGTTGATGAGGGAAGCTTTCTGGTCATACAATATTTCACCAGTGCTTGTCCTGCCTTCAATTTATCACTAGCCAAGCCCATCAGAAGTACCATCCGTTTTCTGAGCCCCAGCACATAATCTACTACGTTGGTAGTAACAGGGGAGTGGGCATCTCCCATCCCTCTTTGACTATGGCTAAGGGTCCCGTACAGGATGACCGAACAGAAGTTCGAAGGGGCTGAAGCCAACACCTCCTGTGGTACTCTCTCGTAGGCAAACAGTAAGCATGGTAAAAGAAGATCCCATTTTCTTCTCTGAGGTCCTTCCTAGAGCCCCATTCATGCTCTTTAACGTTCTGTTGAAACGTTCCACCAGACCATTGGTTTGGGGGTGGTATGCAGAAGAGAACTTGTAGGTGACCCCACATTCTTTCCACATAGCCTGCATATACTTTGACATAAAGTTGCTGCCCCGATCCGACATAACTTCTTTAGGGAATCCAACCCTAGTAAATATGCCAAGTAACGCTTTTGCAACTGACTTAGCAGTTACAGTTTTCAATGGGATGGCCTTAGGATATCTGGTAGCATGGTCGACCAGCACCAGGATAAACCTATTGCCTGAGGATGTTGGCGGGTCAAGGGGACCAACGATGTCGATCCCTACCCTTTCGAATGGTATTCCCACAACTGGGAGTGGTACCAATGGAGCTTGGATTGTCGAGCCAACCTTACCAGATAACTGGCAGGAGGCACAACTCCTGCAGTGACTTTCTACTTGCACCCCATCTTGGGCCAGTAGAAGTGCATGGATAACCTTTGCTTGGTCCTCTTAATACCAAGGTGACCAGCAAGGGGCACTTCATGCGCCAACTACAGGAGGAAGGGTCTTACAGCAAGGGGAACCACCAACCTCCTATGGTCTCCTTCTGTAGACTCTGTGGGCTCACTATACAGGAGTCCACCTTCCCAATAAATCTGGTGCGTCCCAGGAGGTTCACCCTCAAGCTGGGAGCATGCCTGTCTCCTTAGGCCTTCCAGAGATGGGCACTCATGTTGGCTTTTACTGAATTCTTCCCTATCAGGACCACCTTCTACTAACATGTCTTTTAGTTCAGGATGGTCGTTGGGGTCAAATACTTCAGGCATCGCCACCTCCTCGTCAGGCCCGGGCGATTGGCCAACTTCCTCCACCGCAGTGGTAGGCGAGCTCGGGGGAATGTTCTCTTTCCCTCGTCTTGACTTGTTTACTCCTTTCGCCTTGGGTTTCCCCTTCGGCTGGGGCCCCCGCTATTCCAAGGGTCGAAGTACCAGTACAGGCCTTCTGGTTCGATCAGAGATAGAAAGGGTTTCACAAGGCGACAGCAGTGCAGAGGAGCAGTCC
The DNA here is from genome assembly GCA_002915635.3 of Ambystoma mexicanum. Classification (NCBI taxonomy): domain Eukaryota; kingdom Metazoa; phylum Chordata; class Amphibia; order Caudata; family Ambystomatidae; genus Ambystoma; species Ambystoma mexicanum. The sequence goes on from CM030325.1 coordinate 993,270,572, forward strand.
TTCAGCGGGTCACCAGCGATTCCTCGGTTCAGCCTTGTGGTTGCAGGATACTTGGCTCCTGTATTCCTTTGTTCGTGAGAACTCAGGAGATCGACATGGTAGTGGCGTTTCCAGCCCCCTCTTATCCACGGTTCCCTTCGCGCCAAAACGGAAGGGAACCAATGGGAGATCCGCTCATCAAACACTCACACCATACGTGGACCTATCACGGACCACGGTGGTCCCAGGCATTCATACCACACTAGACTCTCTGGCACCCAGGATGTGTATTCGGACCAGACATCCCAGCCCACATCCTGAAGGCGCACAGAAGGCCTGTAGAAGCCCGCGAAAGCATCTGTGTTTCGCGGGAAAGTACATGCCCAAATAAGGAAGGCCCCGGGTCGGATCGACCTGGAGAAGGTGAAGGGGGCAAGACGGTCAGAGGACAGGACAAAGGAGCCTCGTGGTCTGGCCATTTTGGGAGCCAGGCCACCATTTTGGGCTAAGCGCGAGAAATGTGCTTAAAACTCCAAAAGGAGCTCAAAAAACACAAGAAACGATCGCTGCCACCATTCCCGTCTGTGATTCACTTCACCGATCAGTTACAATCCAAACAGAGTATCTGGGCCTGTAGAAGACTAGAGACCCAAGAGAGCAGTAACTTAGCTTACAATGCCCCTCTTGTGTCATGTTGCACGAAAGCTGCAACATGATAAAGAAACTACAGAAAACAGCGTTTCCCGTACTGACTGTCTTAAGGGCATGTCAGTTTCCCCGTAAGAATGGAGCGAAAGCCCAGAGGAGTGCGGCAGAAGGCTGCACTTCTCTGGCAAAGTCTAGATCATGGTAAAAACAACAGCAAAAAGTTTAGGGGTTGCCACATGGAAGGAAAATTACCCACGATTACGAAATCTTTCCTAACACTCGCCCTTCCCAGACTATGGACAAGGGGAACTAATCCAACCCTGGATGAGTCTCTTGTTCAGGTCGGTTAAACATTCTGGACAACCCATCAGCATTGCTATGTTGGACACCTGGCCTATACTCAATAGTGAGGTCGAAGCCTTGTAGACTTATGGACCACCTAAGCAACTTTGGATTCTCTCCCTTCATGTTCATTAGCCACTTTAAGGGCTCATGGTCAGTTTGCACAGTGAAGTGGGTCCCATAGAGGTAGGGCTTCAGCTTCCGTAGGGCCCAAACAACAGAGAAACATTCTTTCTCCACTGTGGACCATCTGAGCTCTCTGTCCTTAAGCTGGCGACTAATAAAACCAATAAGGTGTTCCTTACCCTTCTCATCTACTTGCGATAGTACAGCTCCTATCCCAGTGTCAGAGGCGTCCGTCTGCACAATAAAAGGTCTTTGATAATCAGGGGCCCTGAGGACAGGGGCCTGGCACAAGGAGTCTTTTAAGCCATTGAAGGCCTTCTCACACTCGTCGGTCCAAGTTACCTTCTTGGGTTTCTTCGGAGTGGTGAGGGCAGTCAGAGGGGCAGCTATAGTGCCATAGTCTGCTACAAAGTTGCGGTAATACCCCGTGAGTCCTAAGAAGGCTCTCACTTGAGTCTGTGTAGTGGGGGTAGGCCAGTCTTGTACTGCTTGTACTTTACTGGGAAGAGGCTGTATCCTCCCTCCACCTACTTCATGTCCAAGGTAAACCACTGAGCCTTGTCCAATCTGGCATTTACTAGCCTTTATGGTCAGGTGTGCTTTCTGAAGAGCCTGGAGCACAATCCCGAGGTGTTTCACATGGTCTTCCCAGGTGGCACTGAAAACTGCTATATCGTCCAGATATGCAAGAGAGAATTCGTCCAACCCATTCAACACATGATTCACAAGCCTCTGGAAAATGGCAGGTGCATTTTTCAACCCGAACGGCATTACCCTGAATTGGTAAAGGCCGTCTGGAGTAGAAAATGCTGTCTTCTCCTTGGCATGTTCTGTTAAAGCTATTTGCCAATAGCCACCAGTGAGGTCGAACGTGCTGAGGTACTTGGAGGCACCCAAAGTATCCACCAGCTCATCTGTTCGAGGCAAGGGGTGTGCATCTGTCTTGGTGACAGCATTCAGAGCCCTGTAATCCACGCAGAACCTCAATTCAGAAGTGCCTGCCTTTGGAACCAAAACCACAGGGCTGGACCAAGGACTACTAGAGGGTTCAATCACCCCAAGGTCTAACATCTGTTGACCTTGGTCTTAAGATAAGACCGTACTTTGTCTGACATTCTGTATCCCTACTTTTGGTAGGTACACTGTCTCCTGTGTCTATGTTTATGTTTGCACAAGGTGTCAAACCAGGCGACTGTGAAAACAGGGGGGAAAACTGCCTAAGCAAACCTTTCACCACAGCCTGCTGATTAGAAGTCAGGTGTGGGGCCACTCGGACACCCTCAAAGGAGCTATCTGAAGGACCGCTTTGAAACAGGTCGGGGAGAGGTTCAGACTCCTCTTCCTCAACATCTGAAGCCAGTAGCAGTGCTGCGATTTCGACTCTTGGGACGAAAGCCTTCAGCCTATTTACGTGAAACACTTTCGGAGCCTGTCCAGGCTTTCCAAGGTCCACTAAATAGTTAACCTCACCCAGTGGCTCCACCACTGTGTAAGGGCCTGACCATTTGTCCTGTAAAGCTCGAGGCATTATGGGATTCATGATCAGGACTTGCTGACCAGGTGTAAAGTTGATGAAGGAAGCTTTCTGGTCATACCAATGTTTCACCAGCGCTTGTCCTCCTTCAATTTATCACTAGCCAAGCCATTAGAAGTACCATCCGTTTTCTGAGCCCCAGCACATAATCTACTATGTTGGTAGTAACAGGGGGAGTGGGCATCTCCCATCCCTCTTTGACTATGGCTAAGGGTCCCGTACAGCTGACCGAACAGACGTTCGAAGGGGCTGAAGCCAACACCCTCCTGTGGTACTCTTCGGTAGGCAAACAGTAAGCATGGTAAAAGAAGATCCCATTTTCTTCTCTGAGGTTCTTCCAGAGCCCCAATCATGCTCTTTAACGTTCTGTTGAAACGTTCCACCAGACCATTGGTCTGGGAGTGGTATGCAGAAGAGAACTTGTAGGTGACCCCACATTCTTTCCACATAGCCTGCATATACTTTGACATAAAGTTGCTGCCACAATCTGACATAACTTCTTTAGGGAATCCAACCTTAGTAAATATGCCAAGTAACGCTTTTGCAACTGACTTGGCAGTTACAGTTTTCAATGGGATGGCCTCAGGATATCTGGTAGCATGGTCGACCAGCACCAGGATAAATCTATTGCCTGAGGATGTTGGTGGGTCAAGGGGACCAACGATGTCGATCCCTACCCTTTCGAATGGTATTCCCACAACTGGGAGTGGTACCAATGGAGCTTGGATTGTCGAGCCAACCTTACCAGATAACTGGCAGGAGGCACAGCTCCTGCAGTGACTTTCTACTTGCACCCCCATCTTGGGCCAGTAGAAGTGCATGGATAACCTTTGCTTGGTCCTCTTAATACCAAGGTGACCAGCAAGGGGCACTTCATGCGCCAACTGCAGGAGGAAGGGTCTTACAGCAAGGGGAACCACCAACCTCCTATGGTCTCCTTCTGTAGACTCTGTGGGCTCACTATACAGGAGTCCACCTTCCCAATAAATCCGATGCGTCCCAGGAGGTTCACCCTCAAGCTGGGAGCAGGCCTGTCTCCTTAGGCCTTCCAGAGATGGGCACTCATGTTGGCCTTTACTGAATTCTTCCCTATCAGGACCACCTTCTACTAACATGTCTTTTAGTTCAGGATGGTCGTTGGGGTCAAATACTTCAGGCATCGCCACCTCCTCGTCAGGCCCGGGCGATTGACCAACTTCCTCCACCGCAGTGGTAGGCGAGCTCGGGGGAATGTTCTCTATCCCTCGTCTTGACTTGTTTACTCCTTTCACCTTGGGTTTCCCCTTACGCTCGGGCGGCGTATTGGTCTTGGCCAATGCTGTCCGTTTTTGAGACCGTGTGCAGGGTCTGTCGGCAGTGTCTCCTACGAGCCCTAAAGCTCTGAGATCATTGCCTAACAAGACCTTTCCTGGGACGTTTCTCTGAATGCTCACTGGAATCCTGACTGCTGTACCATTTAAAGTAAGATTTATAGGTATTACTGGAAACATGCGAGGTGGGCCGTCAGCCAACTTAGTGGGCATCAGAGTAGCTCTGGCACCTTCCTCTGAGTCTACCAAGGTAGAATCCACTGCAGTTCGACTGCAACCACTATCCCTAAGAGCTGGAGTATCCACTCCATTGATCAGCACACTGTCTTTAAAGTAGTGCTTAGTATTATCTGGAATCCTAGCATAAGCTTCTGCGATTTTAGGCTCCCAGGAACCCAGGGAAACTAAAACTACCTCAGCTTCTATCCCGCTGGGGAAGGAGTCTGAGGAGAAGGATGCTCCTGTAATCTCTTCTTCCTCGTAGGAGGAGAAGGCCAGATTAGCGGAGTGGACCCCCAAAGGTTTAACCTTACACCGGGGATCTCCCTTCATGTGGTCAGTTGCTCCACAAGCAAAACAAGATCCATTGGGTCTGTTTGCATAGGAAGGATTATTGTAACCAGAGTTCTGTTTCGGAGGCTGACCTCCACTACCCTGTGAGTTCTCTTGTGTCTTACCCTTATTTTTCTTTTTGTGGCCCTTTTGAGAAGAAGATTTATCAGATTCTCCACCCTCCTTATCTTTGGACTTTTTCCCTTCCTCCTGCTTACCAGGATGAGTTTTGTCCTTATGGGACACTCGATGTGACACCCATAAGTCTGCTGCAATGGCCAGCTTCTTAGGATCTATCTCCTTCGAATCGACCAAATGCTGCTTAAGCTCCGGGGAAGAAGATGCAAAAATGTGTTCCAGCATGACAAGATTTATCATGCCTTCAAAGGTAGAATCCTTATAACCTTCGACCCAGCCAGTCAAGTTTTTTAAGGATTCGGTGACATAAGATACCCAAGTACCACCTTTTTTTTTCTTGTACTCTCGAAATCGTTTTAAATATTGGGCAGGAGTCTTTCCAAACTTTAAAATGAGAGTTTGCTTTAACATTGCGAAATCAGCTCGCTCAGCCTTCGACATTTCCATAATGGCACTACAGCCAGAATGGGGCAGTCTGCTGAATAACCAGGCAATCTTATCAGCATTGTTAACTTGTTGAACTTCACATGCATACTCAAATGTATTCAGCCAGTCCATAATGTCATTCCTTTCCATACACACTGAGCAGATCTTTTGAAACCGTGGATGAGAGACCCCAGACCCATGTCCAGGACCCTTGGACCCATTTGCAACCTGAAGCTTGGCCAGTTCCAACTGGTGATCCCTGTCTTTCTGTTTTTCTGCCTGTTCGATTTGTAGTTTGGCTATGCTGAACTCAAGCTCCTTCTGCCTAAACCGCAGCTCTTGCTTCTTGAATTCAAGCATAGCCTCCCCATCAGCACTGGCAGAGGAAACATCTCTGTCCTTGTGGTCGCGGTGGATCAGTGCAGCGGCAGAACCGTCGGTTCTACCAGTGAGAGCAGCCCCACCTCCTTCCGAACTGTCCTCAGAAGTTATAGCGTCAAGCTGCGCTTCTTGCCACGCCACAATTCTTTGGATCATATCCAATTTGGTGCCTTGAGAGGAAAAACCTCTCTCCGCACACATCTTTTTCACTGTTTCGGATTTGGAAGCATTTAAAGTTAACAAGGTATTTGTTTCCATACTGTTAGATAGGACTTTGGCCTTTTTAAAGTTATACTACGACAATTCACTACGTGTCCTGGTAGGAATAACTTGAAATGCCTTAGTTCGTGCGCAACACTGGATACCTTCAGTCGTATCCCACCGCTGTACACCAATTTGTTAAGACGGATTTCTGAACTCTGTCCTGGAGGCACAGAGGTTCAGAAGGCCAACCTAATTACTTGGAACAGGGTAACCTCTGGACAAGCCAGACCAATCAGGGTAGCGATCGCGGCGGTCAAGACTAGGTCTCAAGAGGGGTGAGGGTGACTGAAAGCCCGCAATGAGCACACAAAGCAAGGACACTTACAAATTACTCCAAATAGGTGTTATATTAAAAATATATACACATTTATTCCAAGGCCTTTGCAACAATGACCGAAGCGAGAAATCACAATAAAACTCTAGTAAACCGACACATACCAAACCAATACAATACATATACAAATACAAACGAGTCTACAGCGTTAGATGCACGAAATGTGTAGTCCACCTAGAAGGGGAGGAAAACAGGCAGTGCCAAATAATGATTAGACCCAGTCTGCCTTCAGAGGCACCTAACTAAAAGGAAGTCCAAGCCCTACGAAGAGTGGAGCCTTGTGCTCAAAAGTACCTGCACACGCTAGTGCCAACGGGCAAAAAGGGGAGTCTCTTTGAGGGAATCAGGCAGTTCAGTTTGGTGCACAAATGAAGACGAACAGAGTTCCGCGACTCAAGCGCAGCCTCCACGGTGGGCAGAAGCAGAGCGCGAGTACGGAAAGGCGTGCTGTTTGACACAGCGGGGAAAAGCTATGGGCTCCTGCAGGAGGGCGACCAGTTCCTAGGTATGCTACTCACCGGTCGCCGATGCAAGCAGACCCAGGCTTCCCCGCGTCAGTTTCAGTGCTGGCAGGTTCAGGGGAGCAGGGGACGTCTCGTCGTCGTGTAGATTCTGCAGCAGCAGAGTTGAGTTAAAGATGTCCCAAACGAAGTGAACCCGCACAGTTTGTTACCACAGCAGGGCAACGGAGCGGCCGTGTGTATCTCAGCCAAATGTACACTACTCACTTCAGACCTGGGAATGCCAAGTGTACGAATCGTGTGAGAGTGACAAGGACTCGAAATACAACACCACCTGGCGGCGGTTACAGAGCAAGACTCCTGGGTAGGCTGGTCAGTCTGCTGGATGGCCCAGAGACACTTCCGAAGGCTTAAGTGCAGGAGATGGTGAAGATGCCGAGAATAGCTGTCCCCGCTATTCCAAGGGTCGAAGTACCAGTACAGGCCTTCTGGTTCGATCAGAGATAGAAAGGGTTTCACAAGGCGACAGCAGTGCAGAGGAGCAGTCCTTCAGCGGGTCACCAGCGATTCCTCGGTTCAGCCTCGTGGTTGCAGGATACTTGGCTCCTGTATTCCTTTGTTCGTGAGAACTCAGGAGATCGACATGGTAGTGGCGTTTCCAGCCCCCTCTTATCCACGGTTCCCTTCGCGCCAAAACGGAGGGGACCCAATGGGAGATCCGCTCATCAAACACTCACACCATACGTGGACCTATCACGGACCACGGTGGTCCCAGGCATTCATACCACACTAGACTCTCTGGCACCCAGGATGTGTATTGGGACCAGACATCCCAGCCCACATCCTGGAGGCACACACAAGGCCTGTAGAAGCCTGCGAAAGCATCTGTGTTTCGCGGGAAAGTACATGCCCAAATAAGGAAGGCCCCGGGTCGGCTCGATCTGGGGAAGGTGAAGGGGGCAAGACGGTCAGCGGACAAGACAAAGGAGCCTCGTGGTCTGGCCATTTTGGAAGCCAGGCCACCATTTTGGGCTAAGCGCGAGAAATGCGCTTAAAACGCCAAAGGGAGCTAAAAAAACACAAGAAACGATCGCTGCCACCATTCCCGTCCGTGATTCACTTCCACCGATCAGTTACAATCCAAACAGAGTATCTAGGGCCTGTAGAAGACTAGAGACCCAAGAGAGCAGTAACTTAGCTTACAGTGCCCCCTTGTGTCATGTTGCACGAAAGCTGCAACATGATAAAGAAACTACGGAAAACAGCGTTTCCCGGTACTGACTGTCTTAAGGGCATGTCAGTTTCCCCGTAAGAATGGAGCGAAAGCCCAGAGGAGTGCGGCAGAAGGCTGCACTACTGTGGCCAAGTCTAGATCATGGTGAAAACAACAGCAAAAAGTTTAGGGGTTGCCACATGGAAGGAAAATTACCCACAATTACGAAATATTTCCTAACACCTTTGATTGAGGGTGTCTGGTTGGGGGACATTCTTCACTGGACCGCAGTGTGTTGAGGTACACCATTCACTGGATCCCAGGGTATCCCTTTGTTTGAGGGGGTCTGGTTGGGGGAATTTATTCACTGGACCGCAGTGTGTTGAGGGACACCATTCACTGGATCTCAGGGTGTCTTTGTTTCAGGGTGTCTAGTTGGGGACACTATTCACTGGACAGCAGTGTGTTGGGGGACACCATACACTGGATCCCAGGATATCCCTTTGTTTGGCGGTGTCTGATTGTGGGACATTATTCACTGGTCCCAGGGTAATGGGGGACATCATGCAATGAATCCCAGGGTATCTTTGTTTGAGGGTGTATGATTGGGGAACCTTATTCACTATATCCCAGGGTGTTGGGGAACATCCTGCAGTGAATCCCAGGGTGTCTTTGTTTGAGGGTGTTGGGTTGGGTGATTTAATTCACTGGATCCTAGGGTGCCTTTTTGTTTGATGGTGTCAGGTTGTGGGACATTAATCACTGGATCCCAGGGTGATGGGGGACATCATGCACTGGATCCCAGGGTGTCTTTGTTTGAGGGTGTCTGAATGGGGGACCTTATTCACTGGATCCCAGGCTGTTGGGGGACATCATGCAGTGGATCCCAGGGTGTCTTTGTTTGAGGGTATCGGGTTGGGAGATATTATTCACTGGATCCCAGGGTGTCATTTTGTTTGACGGTGTCTGGTTGTGGGACATTATTCACTAGATCCCAGAGTGTCTTTGTTTGAGGGTGTCAGGTTGGTTGATATCATTCACCGGATCCCAGTGTGTCCTTTTGTTTGAGGGTGTCTGGTTGGGTCATATCATTCACTGGATCCCAGGCTGTCTTTGTTTGAGGGTGTCTAGTTGGGGCACATTATTCACTGGACTGCTGGCTGTTGTGGAACACCATTCACTGGATCCCGGGTATCCCTTTGTTTGAGGATATCTGGTTGGGTCTTGAGACCTACTGTGACAGTTCCTGGAATCCAGGAATGCTCCTTTGCTTGATGATATCAGCTTGGTTGACATCATTCACTGGATGGTCCCTCTTGTGAGTGTTTCTTGTGAATGAGAGGTATTTAGCCACTGTGCGCCGCTTTCAGAATGTAAAAGTGGCAGTCGGACAGTCAGTCAGATTCCTGAGATTGCAGTTAACGACTGGTGTAGGACTGTGGTGGAATAACGTCTCAGAACACGAAGAGTGCTGGATGGAAGGTGATGGGGGGGTGAGGCAGGTGGAGGGCGGTTTGATGGGAGCCAGCGCAGATGCCTTTGTGATATAATAGCATAATTGCCTACAGAACCAGTTAATATCGTTAGTGACTGTTCCTTCCCTCATTGCCCCCTTCCCGTGTGCTCTTGCCTTGGGAGTCTGGCCTATAAATCGAAGATAGGCCAATTACTAACATTATTGCCCTGCTCTGTGGTCAATAATGCTACAGTATGACGTCGGAACTTGACTATTATGAGTTAATATAGACTGCTTTTGGTATCAGAGGAGCCTGGTATAATAAAATGGGGTTCAGGAAAGCACAAGGATACACCCGTGCTCAGTGTGAAATATAACATTTCAGTTCCGGGTTTTGGGTTGCTATGCTGAACCTTTGATGCACTGGTGCTGACCCTGCACTGTACTGGGTCCTCTACCCCTCTACCTACAACCTTCTCACTGTCCTGCAGAATAGCGCTAGGGCTTTAAAGCTCTATGAAAACACCATGAAGCCATACCATAACATGGAATTATGAAACATGGCATGGTCTGACGTAGAGTGGCTTGCGGTGGGCAGACTCAGAAAGAAGGCACACATACGTTTGGGCTACCCTACAAGTGGTAGGAAAAAAGCCCAAAAGAATGACAGCCAATGAAACAACAGACGGTGTTTCTGACGCGGTAACGTTTCTCTACATAAACAGGCTTGTATTACTTTAAAACGTCCACATTCACCGCTGGGGCCGAGTATTAAAACTAGACAGGAAGTGAATTCGCGGGCACTGACCTCAAATAGTGGCCCATTGACGGCGGCTTCTGGAATATTCCGGAAAGGCCTCTACGCATGCTGAATCCATTGAGCTGCTGCTCTCGCTCACTTTTCTTTTTGCTTTTAAATCACAGGCCCCTGTGGTTATTTTGAAGCAGGCGTGCCCAGCCCACCGGGACACATATCTTCTTATTAAACAGCAGGAACGAATGTGACGCAGCACGCTTTGTTCATTGTACTTTTGCTGTTAGTAAGCCTCCTCAGAAGGAGAAACCAGGAGCCCTGGCAATGCCAATAGTTTTGGCTTTTGTGTAGGAATGTGAAATGCACAATGGTTAAGCCCTGCAGGAGTGAAGGGCGCTGTGAATACACTGTTTGTGGCTGTTTGGGCTGGAGGCTGGAATATAGCCTTGGTCTGCTACTCCCAGCTAGCATTTTTACCTGCAGAAGCGCAGAGATCGCCTCCTTGCTAGAGTAAGAGATAAGGACTGCAGCACGAAGCAGCTTCGGCACGAAGGTTGGTGGTAAGTGCTCATGCGAATTGCTACGCACTTAGCTGCCGGGAGACTGCAGGGGTGTTCTTTTTGAGCCCGGTTACATCTTATCCAATTTATTCCAAATGGCGAGCAGGGCCATGGTACTTTGGGGCACGTACTGTTCAATATTACTTCTGGACTGGAGGAAAGCTTTTTTTTAATTTATTTGCTGGTCACTGAGGGTTGTGGGGGGAGAGACGGACTAAGAGACGGACTAAGGCTTCGCCTCAAGCTATCGGGCATTCCCAGGACAGCAAACAATTTACACTTACTTTTATGCATTGCTTTTGGGTTTGTGTAATATTTAACTTACGAATGATGTTTTGTCTTACACTAATTCAAGGAAAGTATTACCTTAGGGGCTGCGAGGTTCACTCTCCCCTGGTGGACATTAACCCACTTGTGGGCACCGATTGTGCAAAGTTTTTTAAAACAGAGTAGACGGAATTGTTCCTTTTAAATTCTTGTGCCTTTACTCGGTCTTGCATTTGAATGTTTTTTACTGGAGGATTTTAATAGATATCTTCTTTTCAGATCGGATATACCTTCCAGAGTTTTTTAGAGTGCTTTTTTCTCTATATACCTTCTCTATTGACACACAACTTCGGGACGTGGAACCTCCCCAGATTATTTTAAGTGGAGGCTCTTCTTCTCTCTGTTTACCTATCTTTTCTAGCGCTTCTACACTAAACAATGCCGGCGCTGAGAAGTGGCCTTGGATCCGTAGAGATACAGGAGATTAAGGAGATGGATCTACAACAGGTGTTAATGCCGGAGCGGGGTGGGGGGGGCAAACAAAAGCTCTTATGGAAGAGGAGGTGTCCTCTTGTGTACCTGAAAGCCTAAACCAGGAAGGGCGTGAGAACGCAGAGCCCACAAAGGGGAGTGAGATTTAGTCTTTGCTACCCATTACTATTACACCAGTTCTTACTGATAAACACAAACATTTAGAAAAATTGGGTCCTACGCCCATAGAGGCATCCTTAATAAACTCAGACCTGTCTATTAGTAGGTATGAACTCTCTGAGGCAGAATGTCTACAGGAAAGCATCCCAGGTATTAAACGGGTGGTCAGCTTTCATGCATCCACACCACTACAGAAGGCTAACTTAAGACGAAAAATGAAAGTGAAAGGTCCTCCATTCTTTGATTCTTTTAGTGGTCGAGCGGTAGATGGTGTCAAAGAGAGGCATTTACCTGAAAAGAACTCTACCACCCACCTTTACCCGGCGGTGTTTATATTTGGGAACACTAACCAGGACATGGCGCCGATCTCCAAATTGCGGGATCTAGCAAACCAAAGAGGTTTGGTGGACCAACCCAATGGGATCTCGACCCCATGTCAGCAAAAATGGAACCCGGCAGGGGGTCGTGAAGATATGGATGATTCATTTATACAAATGGCGGATGCAACTGGGGACCTACTCAAGGAAGTCATGGACTTGGAGATGCCTATAGGGTTCTCACTTCCTAATCGGAAGGGCTTGGGGAGTCTCTCAGAGGGGGCACCTTTCCTGAGAAGTTTCCAAAACTACAGAAAATAATATCATTGCGGACCATTTAGGGGGCAAGGTCAACTAACCTATAGTCCCGGACCGATAGAAAGCTTCAGCCTATTAGTGTGATAGATGGTAATACCCAACCATAATGTGGGGAGGGACTGGAAGATCGCTCTGGAAGGGTATATAGACCCATTGACTCCGACCAGGAGATACCAGATAGCTGACCCACATCTATAGGCAGATACGAACATCAATCCCCTATTAACAGGGGTGGGGAAGATTATATTTTTCCCCTACTGTCTAATTTACACATTAGCCTGAACCTGGCCCTCAAAATCTTGGGTGAGACACAGGAAACTTTGGATGGATCCCTGGCGGGACAACAATCAGCCTTCAATGAGTTAACTGTACATTTGGCCTTTTTAGAAGGCCTTGTGGAAGGAAAAACAAAGAATGACCAAAATACTAAAGAAGCCAATCGATTTGATAAACTAAGGGAGGAACAAAACATTAGGTTGACTACTATGGATGCTAAAATTACTACACCGCTGGAATTTATGATTTCAGGGGAACAACCAGCCCCATCCTATAGAGGGGTAAGAGCGGAAGAAACCCTCTGTCCGGGAGGGAGTAGTGCACAGAATATCGATCTAGGGCTCCCGATAGCCCTTCCCCACTTTTGGATTCGATGGTAACTATAGAGGGGGAGGTTAATCGGGATCGTATTATCGAACCCACTAATGAGGGGGTGTTTTTGAACATTAGTTGTGAAGAATCCGATGTTGTTCATCAGACTCTGCCTAAAAAGGGGACAAAGTGTAAACAGAAAACTAAACACACTAATAAAATAGTTGACCAATCAGATGAGGAAACTCCGGTTTCTCCTAGACCTCAAAGACAGGGAGAATCACCTCTTAATATATCTAATTATGACTTTAACGAGGTACCCCAGTCACCTATTCGCAGGTGGAAAAAAGCAAAAAAAGGGGTCAGGATGCTGCTGGAAACAAAAAATATGCCAAATACAAAAATTAAGGGTAGGAACTCCAATCTTAAAGCAATCAGAAATATACCAGCTCAAGAGGAGTAACCAAGTGATAGTGTTAGTGTACCCATTAGTGTTGAGGGTTTTGATCCGGGGGAAGGGATCAAGGAGGGTCTTCCGACAGGGAGAGAAGATAAAATAATTCCTGATAGCAGAGAAGAAAATCAATCTAGGGCAGGACAAGATCGCCCACAAACAAAACAAACTAAGATGACGGCCTTTGGGAAAATAGTTAGCACTAAGCATGCCTGAATTTCCACAGGCCCCGAACAACTCGGTACATTTCCAGTTTTGAGCCCACACTCATTGGTCCCCGTAACTCCCCCTATTGCCTTATTGACTAGTGGGATACAGTCTATGGTTAATAAACAGGGTGGATTGACTTCTAATAATACATCCAATAATTTAATAAATACACTGGGCGTTAATACGCAGGAGACACTGATAGCTAAAACACTTATATCAAATGACAAGGAGTGGACAGTGGGCCTGATCACGACCTCGGCGGTAACGCTAACGCTATTAGCGCGGGGGCTATTAGCGCGGCCGCCATAGCGCCCGGCGCTAATAGCGCGGGATCACGAGTTGGGCGGACTTGGAAGTCCCCATTCCCCATTGAGCCCATTCGGGAATGCCCCATTCCCCATTGGGCTCAATGGGTAAAATTTGCGCTTTTACCGCCGGCGGATTTCCCGCCGGCGGTAATAGCGTGAATTTTCGGCGGATTTCCCCTCAGCCAAGAGCTGGGGCGAAATCCGCCAAAGCCCTGATTTAAGGGTTACCGCCGAGGTCGTGATCAGGCCCACTCTAAGCAGGCAGTCCCGGTGAGTAATACAGGGAAAATTATCGTCTGGATTAATAACAACAAGGCTGACCAAGTGGCTAACTTGAATAGAACTAACTTGTTAAACATCTTAAAAAAAATCCCATTACTCCGCTCTATAACGACTGACGATATAGATGCAATAGCTCTCCCAGGACATAACAATCACCGAAAGTAGTTTCCATTCGTAGATGGCGTCCGATATGGTCAGAGCACAAGAAAAAAATCTTGAGTCTTTGGCATTTGGCCTGTTAACATTAGCTAATGCTAAAGAGGCTGATAGCTTCCTGGCATACAAGGAACCTGTGAATATTCCAGCGGAACAAATTATATACTCGGGTTCCAATTCACCTATAAACTCTGAACCGGTCCTGACTTTGATCTCCAGTTTGTTAAATAATGGTCAGGACTGGTCATGGCTAAAGCCAGCTCTTAAAACCCTAGAGATCCCTAGACAGGGGCCAGGTTGTCCCTGACAGTATTGAAATTGAGATCATTTCATGGAATACGTGTGGTAGTATATACTTGAACACATTTTTGATTAAGCATTCGATCTATACTCTCCCACGTATTCACTTATTTCTAGAAACTATGATGCTCAACGAAATTCATATCTAAGGTTTCCATACTTTTTCTCACCCCGCCTCCAAGGGTATAGCAGGTAGGCCTAGTGGTGGATTGACAGTTGCTGTTGATTGTAATCAAGGGCTCAAATGCAGAGAGATTTATAGTAGTAATTGGCTTTTGGGTATTGTATTGCTTTTAGAAAATGTACGAGAGCCAATTTTATTGCTATATCTTTACTAGAACCCTCTGAAAGTGTCTTTTGAGAAAGTGGAGCAGACAGTCTGCGAGATTCTGGGGGATTGGTATGAGAAGGGTTTTGGTGATCGTATTGTGATGGGAGGAGACTTTAATTCACTCTGTGCAGAAGGTACTGTGTGGAACGATAAGGGGGCTATCCCTAAGGTGCTTCACTCTAATCTTAGTAGAGGGGTGCAATGGGATAAACTTTTGGAGACCTGGGATTTGGGGATGTTGGATCATCCGTTTAACTCAAATCTACCCAAACACACTTGGAAGAGGGGCTCTAATAGTTCTAGAATGTATTTCTTTTATGTATCTAATGGATGGAAGCAAGCCTGTGGTAAGCTGACCCACATAGATACGGACTTGGGTGATCACACTCTTTTACTTTTTATTTTGACCATGACCCTCCCTGGTATTCAACTTAAACCAGAGTATATGGGTCTCTCAGTGACAAAACAAGGGAGAGCGGTCAGTTGGACTATGAATACTGTTAAGAGATTTAATACCCTCATCTTAGAACATCTGACCGAAGCCGCACACTCGAATTTAGGGGATGGGGCTCTCTCCTCTGGGGGGAATCTCTACAATAACATTATGATGTCTTGTGCCTATAAAATTAATAAGGCGGGGGGTTGCCCCATCTTTCTGTGTTTAGGAAAATAAGCGACCCTCCTACAAATACACTATATGAAACTTTAAGTGAGGTTGCTAGAACTGACTGTCGTATCCATCAGAAAGTTTTGCTCCAAAATGATTTCATGACTAACCTCTCTTGGTTTATGTACAGAGGATCTCGTACAACGTCCTGGGATGGCGAAGAGGTTTCTTTTTAGGGCAGATTGGGTGGAAACGGCAAACTCTGTGGACTCTTATTCTACTTATAAAGAGTATGCAAATTATGGTCACGCTAGGGAATGGGCGCCCCTTTACCTGCAACTGTTCTCCATGTGATAAGGCCAGATCCATCTACATGCGATTTAGACTCAACCAGACACCGACTCTTGAGAGGACTCGGCACTGGGTGCCTAAAGGTGTGCCGGTATTGGGCTCACTTGATTTTCATTGTCGCTTCTGTGGAAACCTTGAGCATTTAGTACTTTCTTACCCCCACTTTGAGCCTAAACGTGTTTTAGCCTTAAAGATAGATTTGACAAAGATTCAGAAATGTCTATGCATCTTATTTTGGAGTAGATGTATGTGGGGCTTAAATATATCTTTAATTGTGGCATTGAATACCCTTTTGCAAGGCATTATTTATGCATTAGAAAAAATGAACTTGGCTATGTAATGTACTTTTACCTGTACTTTGATTTAGGTAGTACTACTTTACTCATGATGAATTTTTGGTTGTTCTTTTGTATTATATAGGAATGATTTTAGAGATAATGGGCCTCATTCCGAGTCGGGCGGTAAGGGTTAACGGTCACCCGTAACGAGACCGGTGCCGTTAAACCCTTACCACCCTATTCCGAGTTCCCTTTGCGGGTTGGAACTTAACACCTGCTTTTTGCAGGCGTTAAAAAACCACCCCGCAAAGGGACCTTGGAGCTAATTACGGGACCGTAATTTATGGTGCCGTAATTAGCACCTTCCCCATTCCCATTGAGCCCTATGGGGCAAAAATGGGAATGGGGAAGGGCCCATGGTGAATGGGGAATTACCGACCCCGCCAACCTTGGAATGGGGCGGTAATTCCGCCATTCACCATGGGGGAGTCGGAATGATAACGGCGTCAACCAAGGCGCTAATAGCGCCTTGGTTAACGCCAGGGTCGGAATGAGGCCCAATGTATTTTACTAATGTTTTTGTACTCTTTATATGTTGTGTAAGGTTTTTTGTAAACTAAACATGCAACAATAAAAAAATAATGCACAATGGTGCGAATACCTGGGCATATAATAGCAGTGCCTGGCAAATACCTAATACTTATCAAGAAGCCAAAACTATTCGCTTTTCCAATGCTGGCTTTTAACAGGACTTCAGTGAAGAACACGCCTAGCGCTTGTAAATCGAGTAGCTTAAGGCAGACCTGGCTAAGACATTTTCATTACAGCAAAAGCAGGTTTACAGCTCAAATTAAGTATTTCACTCTGAGAAGACTGATTTGAAAAACCACTGGCAAGCGCTTTGAGTGCAAAGTATGATGGTGAGCCTTATGATATTTGACTTATTTGTATTTATTTGTATCGCACTCGTACACAAGTGTTTCAGAGCGCGACAAGGCAAGGGAGGGAAACAGAGGAGAACAAAACAGCGATCTTACTAGGCCCAGTGACATTGAGAACATGCAAGTGATGGGAAAGGGAAAGGGTAAAAAGTGTATGGAAGGGGGAGAGTGGGAAGTGCAGAGCAGAGGAGAACAGATAAATAATAATAAATAAAAATAGATCGAAAATGGAGGCAATAAACCGTGGTAGTGCAGCCAGCAAGTGGCAAGTGCTGTGTTTACAGCAGCAGACTGGGTAAGTCTGATAAGTGCAGAAAGAGAAAATAAATGGGGTGGTGGGGGGCTGTACGGGTACAGATACAGTCACCAGTGCAAGGGGTGGACATTAGGCAGTGCAGGAGAGTGGCAGGGTCAGCAGGTACCTGGGCCCAGGGGACAGAGGGTGGGCAGGTGCACAGTGCCAAGAGAGAGCAGATCAGCAGGGGATAGGGGGAGCGAAGATAGAAACAAAGAGGAAGGTCTTGAGGTGCATCCTGAACCGGAGATGGTTCTCCTCGAGTGGCAGAGAGGCTGTTTCAGAGGGAGGCTCCAGCCGAAGACAGAGATCTACCTCCAGCTCGTTTCTTTGAAAAACGACTGACCCTAAGAGCCTTGCCAAAGTGTGCTTAAAGAGATCCCAGGAAGATATTTTTTTGGCGGGGAGTGGTAGGAACTGGTTGGGAATGGCCATAGGGATTTGCTTGGCCGCAGGCTGAGAATGGGTGGGTAATTCGCCAAAGAACACCTACAAGCTTTGTGTCCCTCCTCAAAGGCCTTTCTTCCGAGCTGTACTCTAATGCTATAGTTTTGGCTTAAAGGTGGCGTATCAGTCCAACCTAATAGTCCAAACTAAAAAATGAATGGTGCCGACAAGATGGCTGGAGAGCACAGCAAGCCTTTGGAATTTGCATGGCTCAGGTCTCGGATATTTAGAATTAATAGACTCTGATGTGGGATCTGGAGGCAGAATTCCATAGTTATTCAACATTTTGGGTGATGGTGGATTTGCACTGCCTGCGTCTCCATTTTGTCACTTTGTTGTAGCTGCCCAGGTTTTCCTGCAGTTTTGCCTGTGTTTTTGCAGTCATCTGTTGGCGGTCTGTAGGCCTACCAGCACTGTTGCCTGCAATGGCGCCTTTTAGTGCCGTCCTACGGAGTATTCCCTTGATCAACTTGATGTGTGCAGATTTGCATGCTGGCTGCGACTATTTGAGGGGTCAGTCGATTGGGAAGTTGGGGTACTTTTTCCACTGGGATCTGCTAAGTAAACCGAAGAGAGACAGATTTATTCAGCCACATTTGCTTACTACTAAATGGACTCTGCAGCTCGTGTTTGAGAGACACAATCATCTACAGCAATTTGTGTTGCTGGGTTTGACTTGACAGTGTTATTGATCATCTACTGCAGAAATATCTCCTACAGGGTTTGGCCTGATGGTCTTAGCTGCCATGCCTTGCTGCAATATCTCCTACAGGGTTTGGCCTGTTGATCTTAGCTGCTATCCCTCTGCTGCAATATCTCCTACAGAGTTTGGCCTGATGGTGTTAGCTGCCATGCCTTGCTGCAATATGTCCTACAGAGTTTGGCCGGTTGCCTTAGCTATCACCCCTTGCTGCAATATCTCCTACAGAGCTTGGCCTAATGGACTTTGCTATCATCCCTTGCTGCAATATCTCCTACAGAGCTTGACCTAATGGCCTTTGCTATCATCCCTTGCTGCAATATGTCCTACAGAGTTTGGCCTGATGGTTTTAGCTGCCACCCCTTGCTGCAATATCTCCTACAGATCTTGGCCTGATGGGCTTTGCTATCATCCCTTGCTGCAATATCTCCTACAGAGCTTGGCCTAATGGCCTTTCCTATCATCCCTTGCTGCAATATGTCCTACAGAGCTTGGCCTTAACTATCATCCCTTGCTGCAATATGTCCTACAGAGTTTGGCCTGATGGCCTTAGCTATCATCCCTTGCTGCAATATCTCCTACAGAGCTTGGCCTAATGGCCTTTGCTATCATCCCTTGCTGCAATATCTCCTACAGAGTTTGGCCTGATGGTCTTAGCTGTCATCCCTTGCTGCAATATCTCCTACAGAGCTTGCCTGATGGCCTTTGCTATCATCCCTTGCTGCAATATGTCCTACAGAGTTTGGCCTGATGGCCTTAGCTATCATCCCTTTTGAACGTCTCCTACAGAGTTTGGCCTAGAGCCTTAGCTATCATCCCTTGCTGCAATATCTCCTACAGAGTTTGGCCTGATGGCCTTAGCTATCATCCCTTGCTGCAATATCTCCTACAGAGTTGGCCTGAATGGGCTTTGCTATCATCCCTTGCTGCAATATGTCCTACAGAGTTTGGCTTGATGGTTTTAGCTGCCCTCCCTTGCTGCAATATCTCCTACAGAGTTTGGCCTGATAGCCTTAGCTATCATCCCTTGCTGCAATATCTCCTACAGAGTTTGGCCTGATGGCCTTAGCTATCATCCCTTGCTGCAATATGTCCTACAGAGTTTGGCCTGATGGTCTTAGCTATCATCCCTTGCTGCAATATCTCCTACAGATTTTGGCCTGATGGCCTTAGCTATCATCCCTTGCTGCAATATGTCCTACAGAGTTTGGCCTGATGGTTTTAGCTGTAAACCCTTGTTGCAATATCTCCTACAGATCTGGCCTGATGGCCTTAGCTATCATCCCTTGCTGCAATATCTCCTACAGAGTTTGGCCTGATGGCCTTAGCCATCATCCCTTGCTGCAATATCTCCTACAGAGTTTGGCCTGATGGTCTTAGCTATCATCCCTTGCTGCAATATCTCCTACAGAGCTTGGCCTAATGGCCTTTCCCATCATCCCTTGCTGCAATATGTCCTACAGAGTTTGGCCTTAACTATCATCCCTTGCTGCAATATGTCCTACAGAGTTTGGCCTGATGGCCTTAGCTATCATCCCTTGATGCAATATCTCCTACAGAGCTTGCCCTAATGGACTTTGCTATCATCCCTTGCTGCAATATGTCCTACAGAGTTTGGCCTGATGGCCTCAGCTATCCTCCCTTGCTGCAATATCTCCTACAGAGCTTGGCCTAATGGCCTTTGCTATCATCCCTTGCTGCAATATGTCCTACAGAGTTTGGCCTGATGGCCTTAGCTATCCTCCCTTGCTGCAATATCTCCTACAGAGCTTGGCCTAATGGCCTTTGCTATCATCCCTTGCTGCAATATGTCCTACAGAGTTTGGCCTGATGGCCTTAGCTATCATCCCTTGCTGCAATATCTCCTACAGAGCTTGGCCTGATGGCCTTAGCTATCATCCCTTGCTGCAATATCTCCTACAGAGCTTGGCCTAATGGCCTTTGCTATCATCCCTTGCTGCAATATGTCCTACAGAGTTTGGCCTGATGGCCTTAGCTATCCTCCCTTACTGCAATATCTCATACAGAGCTTGGCCTAATGGCCTTTGCTATCATCCCTTGCTGCTATATGTCCTACAGAGTTTGGCCTGATGGTCTTAGTTGTCATCCCCTGCTGCAATATCTCCTACGGAGTTTGGCCGATGGCCTTAGCTATCATCCCTTGCTGCAATATCTCCTACAGAGTTTGGCCTGATGGCCTTAGCTATCATCCTTGCTGCAACATCTCCTACAGAGTTTGGCCTGATGGCCTTAGCTATCATCCCTTGCTGCAATATCTCCTACAGAGTTTGGCCTGATGGCCTTAGCTATCATCCCTTGCTGCAATATCTCCTACAGAGTTTGGCCTGATGGCCTTAGCTATCATCCCTTGCTGCAATATCTCCTACAGAGCTTGGCCTAATGGCCTTTGCTATCATCCCTTGCTGCAATATGTCCTACAGAGTTTGGCCTGATGGCCTTAGCTATCCTCCCTTACTGTAATATCTCATACAGAGCTTGGCCTAATGGCCTTTGCTATCATCCCTTGCTGCTATATCTCCTACAGAGTTTGGCCTGATGGCCTTAGCTATCATCCCTTGCTGCAACATCTCCTACAGAGTTTGGCCTGATGGCCTTAGCTATCATCCCTTGCTGCAATATCTCCTACAGAGTTTGGCCTGATGGCCTTAGCTATCATCCCTTGCTGCAATATCTCCTACAGAGTTTGGCCTGATGGCCTTAGCTATCATCCCTTGCTGCAATATCTCCTACAGAGTTTGGCCTGATGGCCTTAGCTATCATCCCTTGCTGCAATATCTCCTACAGAGTTTGGCCTGATGGTCTTAGCTATCATCCCTGCTGCAATATCTCCTACAGAGCTTGGCCTAATGGCCTTTCCTATCATCCCTTGCTGCAATATGTCCTACAGAGTTTGGCCTTAACTATCATCCCTTGCTGCAATATGTCCTACAGAGTTTGGCCTTAACTATCATCCTTTGCTGCAATATGTCCTACAGAGCTTGCCCTAATGGACTTTGCTATCATCCCTTGCTGCAATATGTCCTACAGAGTTTGGCCTGATGGCCTTAGCTATCATCCCTTGATGCAATATCTCCTACAGAGCTTGCCCTAATGGACTTTGCTATCATCCCTTGCTGCAATATGTCCTACAGAGTTTGGCCTGATGGCCTCAGCTATCCTCCCTTGCTGCAATATCTCCTACAGAGCTTGGCCTAATGGCCTTTGCTATCATCCCTTGCTGCAATATGTCCTACAGAGTTTGGCCTGATGGCCTTAGCTATCATCCCTTGCTGCAATATCTCCTACAGAGCTTGGCCTGATGGCCTTTGCTATCATCCCTTGCTGCAACTATCTCCTGCAGAGTTTGGCCTGATGGCCCTTAGCTATCATCCCTTGCTGCAATATCTCCTACAGAGTTTGGCCTGATGGCCTTTGCTATCATCCCTTGCTGCAATATCTCCTACAGAGTTGGCCTGATGCCTTGCTATCATCCTTGCTGCAATATCTCCTACAGAGTTTGGCCTGATGGCCTTAGCTATCATCCCTTGCTGCAATATCTCCTACAGAGTTTGGCTGATGGCCTTTGCTATCATCCCTTGCTGCTATATGTCCTGCAGAGTTTGGCCTGATGGTCTTAGTTGTCATCCCCTGCTGCAATATCTCCTACAGAGTTTGGCTGATGGCCTTAGCTATCATCCCTTGCTGCAATATCTCCTACAGAGTTTGGCCTGATGGCCTTAGCTATCATCCCTTGCTGCAATATCTCCTACAGAGTTTGGCCTGATGGCCTTAGCTATCATCCCTTGCTGCAATATGTCCTACAGAGTTTGGCCTGATGGCCTTAGCTATCATCCCTTGCTGCAATATCTCCTACAGAGTTTGGCCTGATGGCCTTAGCTATCATCCTTGCTGCAACATCTCCTACAGAGTTTGGCCTGATGGCCTTAGCTATCATCCCTTGCTGCAACATCTCCTACAGAGTTTGGCCTGATGGCCTTAGCTATCATCCCTTGCTGCAATATGTCCTACAGAGTTTGGCCTGATGGCCTTAGCTATCATCCCTTGCTGTAATATCTCCTACAGAGCTTGGCCTGATGGCCTTTGCTATCATCCCTTGCTGCAATATGTCCTACAGAGTTTGGCCTGATGGTCTTAGTTGTCATCCCCTGCTGCAATATCTCCTACAGAGTTTGGCCGATGGCCTTAGCTATCATCCCTTGCTGCAATATCTCGTACAGAGTTTGGCCTGATGGCCTTAGCTATCATCCTTGCTGCAACATCTCCTACAGAGTTTGGCCTGATGGCCTTAGCCATCACCCCTTGCTGCAACATCTCCTACAGAGTTTGGCCTGATGGCCTTAGCTATCATCCCTTGCTGCAATATGTCCTACAGAGTTTGGCCTGATGGTCTTAGCTATCATCCCTTGCTGCAATATGTCCTACAGAGTTTGGCCTGATGGCCTTAGCTATCATCCCTTGCTGCAATATCTCCTACAGAGCTTGGCCTGATGGCATTAGCTATCATCCCTTGCTGCAATATCTCCTACAGAGTTTGGCCTGATGGTCTTAGCTATCATCCCTTGCTGCAATATCTCCTACAGAGCTTGGCCTGATGGCCTTTGCTATCATCCCTTGCTGCAATATGTCCTACAGAGTTTGGCCTGATGGCCTTAGCTATCATCCCTTGCTGCAATATCTCCTACAGAGTTTGGCCTGATGGCCTTAGCTATCATCCCTTGCTGCAACATCTCCTACAGAGTTTGGCCTGATGCCCTTAACTATCATCCCTTGCTGCAATATGTCCTACAGAGTTTGGCCTGTTGGCCTTAGCTATCATCCCTTGCTGCAATATTGCTATCATCCCTTGCTGCAATATGTCCTACAGAATTTGGCCTGATGGTTTTAGCTGCCACCCCTTGCTGCAATATCTCCTACAGATCTTGACCTGATGGCCTTTGCTATCATCCCTTGCTGCAATATGTCCTACAGAGTTTGGCTCTATGGCCTTAGCTATCATCCCTTGCTGTAATATCTCATACAGAGCTTGGCCTAATGGCCTTTGCTATCATCCCTTGCTGCAATATCTCCTACAGAGTTTGGCCTGATGGTCTTAGCTATCATCCCTTGCTGCAACGTCTCCTACAGAGTTTGGCCTGATGGCCTTAGCCATCATCCCTTGCTGCAACATCTCCTACAGAGTTTGGCCTGATGTCCTTAACTATCATCCCTTGCTGCCATATGTCCTACAGAGTTTGGCCTGTTGGCCTTAGCTATCATCCCTTGCTGCAATATGTCCTACAGAGTTTGGCCTGATGGTTTTAGCTGCCACCCCTTGCTGCAATATCTCCTACAGAGTTTGGCCTGATGGGCTTTGCTATCATCCCTTGCTGCAATATCTCCTACAGAGCTTGGCCTAATGGCCTTTCCTATCATCCCTTGCTGCAATATGTCCTACAGAGTTTGGCCTTAACTATCATCCCTTGCTGCAATATGTCCTACAGAGTTTGGCCTGATGGCCTTAGCTATCATCCCTTGCTGCAATATCTCCTACAGAGTTGGCCTGAATGGACTTTGCTATCATCCCTTGCTGCAATATGTCTTACAGAGTTTGGCCTGATGGCCTTAGCTATCATCCCTTGCTGCAATATCTCCTACAGAGCTTGGCCTAATGGCCTTTGCTATCATCCCTTGCTGCAATATGTCCTACAGAGTTTGGCCTGATGGTCTTAGCTGCCATCCCTTGCTGCAATATCTCCTACAGATCTTTGCCTGATGGCCTTTGCTATCATCCCTTGCTGCAATATGTCCTACAGAGTTTGGCCTGATGGTCTTAGCTGTAATCCCTTGCTGCAATATCTCCTACAGAGTTTGGCCTGATGGCCTTAGCTATCATCCCTTGCTGCAATATCTCCTACAGAGTTTGGCCTGATGGCCTTAGCTATCATCCCTTGCTGCAATATCTCCTACAGAGTTTGGCCTGATGGCCTTAGCCATCATCCCTTGCTGCAACATCTCCTACAGAGTTTGGCCTGATGCCCTTCACTATCATCCCTTGCTGCAATATGTCCTACAGAGTTTGGCCTGTTGGCCTTAGCTATCATCCCTTGCTGCAATATCTCCTACAGAGTTTGGCCTGATGGCCTTAGCTATCATCCCTTGCTGCAATATCTCCTACAGAGCTTGGCCTGATGGCCTTTGCTATCATCCCTTGCTGCAATATGTCCTACAGAGTTTGGCCTGATGGCCTTAGCTATTCTCCTTGCTGAATATCTCCTACAGAGCTTGGCCTATGGCCTTTGCTAACATCCCTTGCTGCAATATCTCCTACAGAGTTTGGCCTGATGGCCTTAGCTATCATCCTTGCTGCAATATCCCATACAGAGTTTGGCTGATGGCCTTAGCTATCATCCCTTGCTGCCATATGTCCTACAGAGTTTGGCCTGTTGGCCTTAGCTATCATCCCTTGCTGCAATATCTCCTACAGAGCTTGGCCTAATGGCCTTTGCTATCATCCCTTGCTGCAATATCTCCTACAGAGCTTGGCCTAATGGCCTTAGCTATCATCCCTTGCTGCAATATGTCCTACAGAGTTTGGCCTGATGGCTTTGCCTGCATCCCTTGCTGCAATATCTCCTACAGATCTTGGCCTGATGGCCTTTGCTATCATCCCTTGCTGCAATATCTCCTACAGAGTTTGCCTGATGGCCTTTGCTATCATCCCTTGCTGCAATATCTCTACAGAGTTTGGCCTAATGGCCTTGCTATCATCCCTTGCTGCAATATCTCCTACAGAGTTTGGCCTGATGGTCTTAGCTATCATCCCTTGCTGCAATATCTCCTACAGAGTTTGGCCTGATGGCCTTAGCTATCATCCCTTGCTGCAATATGTCCTACAGAGTTTGGCCTGATGGCCTTAGCTATCATCCCTTGCTGCAATATCTCCTACAGAGCTTGGCCTAATGGCCTTAGCTATCATCCCTTGCTGCAATATCTCCTACAGAGTTTGGCCTGATGGCCTTTGCTATCATCCCTTGCTGCAATATCTCCTACAGAGCTTGGCCTAATGGCCTTTGCTATCATCCCTTGCTGCAATATGTCCTACAGAGTTTGGCCTGATGGTTTTAGCTGTCATCCCTTGCTGCAATATCTCCTACAGATCTTGGCCTGATGGGCTTTGCTATCATCCCTTGCTGCAATATCTCCTACAGAGCTTGGCCTAATGGCCTTTCCTATCATCCCTTGCTGCAATATGTCCTACAGAGCTTGGCCTTAACTATCATCCCTTGCTGCAATATGTCCTACAGAGTTTGGCCTGATGGCCTTAGCTATCATCCCTTGCTGCAATATCTCCTACAGAGCTTGCCCTAATGGACTTTGCTATCATCCCTTGCTGCAATATGTGTTACAGAGTTTGGCCTGATGGCCTTAGCTATCCTCCCTTGCTGCAATATCTCCTACAGAGCTTGGCCTAATGGCCTTTGCTATCATCCCTTGCTGCAATATGTCCTACAGAGTTTGGCCTGATGGTCTTAGCTGCCATCCCTTGCTGCAATATCTCCTACAGATCTTTGCCTGATGGCCTTTGCTATCATCCCTTGCTGCAATATGTCCTACAGAGTTTGGCCTGATGGTCTTAGCTGTCATCCCTTGCTGCAATATCTCCTACAGAGTTTGGCCTGATGGCCTTAGCTATCATCCCTTGCTGCAATATCTCCTACAGAGTTTGGCCTGATGGCCTTAGCTATCATCCCTTGCTGCAACATCTCCTACAGAGTTTGGCCTGATGGCCTTAGCTATCATCCCTTGCTGCAATATCTCCTACAGAGTTTGGCCTGATGGCCTTCGCTATCATCCCTTGCTGCAATATGTCCTACAGAGTTTGGCCTGTTGGCCTTAGCTATCATCCCTTGCTGCAATATCTCCTACAGAGCTTGGCCTAATGGCCTTTGCTATCATCCCTTGCTGCAATATGTCCTACAGAGTTTGGCTTGATGGTTTTAGCTGCCACCCCTTGCTGCAATATCTCCTACAGATCTTGGCCTGATGGCCTTTGCTATCATCCCTTGCTGCAATATGTCCTACAGAGTTTGGCCTGATGGCCTTAGCTATCCTCCCTTACTGTAATATCTCATACAGAGCTTGGCCTAATGGCCTTTGCTAACATCCCTTACTGCAATATCTCCTACAGAGTTTGGCCTGATGGTCTTAGCTATAATCCCTTGCTGCAACGTCTCCTACAGAGTTTGGCCTGATGGCCTTAGCTATCATCCCTTGCTGCCATATGTCTTACAGAGTTTGGCCGGTTGGCCTTAGCTATCATCCCTTGCTGCAATATCTCCTACAGAGCTTGGCCTAATGGACTTTGCTATCATCCCTTGCTGCAATATCTCCTACAGAGCTTGACCTAATGGCCTTTGCTATCATCCCTTGCTGCAATATGTCCTACAGAGTTTGGCCTGATGGTTTTAGCTGCCACCCCTTGCTGCAATATCTCCTACAGATCTTGGCCTGATGGCCTTTGCTATCATCCCTTGCTGCAATATGTCCTACAGAGTTTGGCCTGATGGCCTTAGCTATCCTCCCTTGCTGCAATATCTCATACAGAGCTTGGCCTAATGGCCTTTGCTATCATCCCTTGCTGCAATATCTCCTACAGAGTTTGGCCTGATGGTCTTAGCTATCATCCCTTGCTGCAATATCTCCTACAGAGCTTGGCCTAATGGCCTTTGCTATCATCCCTTGCTGCAATATGTCCTACAGAGTTTGGCCTGATGGCCTTGGCTATCATCCCTTGCTGCAATATCTCCTAGAGAGCTTGGCCTAATGGCCTTTGCTATCATCCCTTGCTGCAATATGTCCTACAGAGTTTGGCCTGATAGCCTTAGCTATCCTCCCTTGCTGCAATATCTCCTACAGAGCTTGGCCTAATGGGCTTTGCTATCATCCCTTGCTGCAATATGTCCTACAGAGTTTGGCTTGATGGTTTTAGCTGCCCTCCCTTGCTGCAATATCTCCTACAGAGTTTGGCCTGATAGCCTTAGCTATCATCCCTTGCTGCAATATCTCCTACAGAGTTTGGCCTGATGGCCTTAGCTATCATCCCTTGCTGCAATATCTCCTACAGAGTTTGGCCTGATGGCCTTGGCTATCATCCCTTGCTGCAATATCTGTTGTTGAGATCTTAACACCTTTTGCAGCTATATTTGATGCTAAGTTTGATTGTATGGTCTTAGTGATCATCTCTTACTGCAGTTACCGATGCTGGGTCTGCTTTGATGGCTTTAGCAATATTTTTTACTTCTGAGTGTAACTTGATAGTGTTGGAGATCATAGTCTACGACAATATGTCATGTTGCCTTTGACTTGATTATGTAGCAATTCTATTTTGGTGCTAGTGCTCTTTCGGTCATGTGTTCTTCAGGGAGGATCTCCGTGGCTTTATTGATTTCTGGACAGTTTAGGCTGGTCTGGCTAGCTTTGGTTAGACTATGTTGTTTGTGCGAGACTGATGATCGGCGTTGCTGTAAATTGTCATGACTGCAGCTCTTTCCCAATGGTGAATTGTGAACGGTTTTAGTTTAAAAAAAAGCACAGCAAATAAATGATGGCCATATGTGTGTGATGTGTTCGGTGTGTGTGTGCGTGTGCGTCACTCCGTCTGTCGCGAGATTATCAAGGATGGTATGATTGGACTTTTGCGAAGCAGTGCATGGAGGTAGGCATCTGGGTTTGGAGTAGTAGGGTATACCCTTCCTTTATCTACATTCAGAAGATCAGGGCTGAGAATCACCACATATGATGCCCTTTATTGCAGTTGCAGACGCTATGACCCATCAACGTAGGCTCGCGACTCAAATACTGCGGCAGGGCAAATTTGCAGTGCAGATAATATTCCCTAGCACAACGGGCGAACCAAGGGTACGGATCATGTAGATGAACACCAGGTCAATTGCACGCAATGAGCCACTGTTTTGGGATTCTGCACCTGGTCTTCATCACCAAACATGGCTAACTGTGGCGTTTGATGCACCTCTACCTGACCTCTTTACTGGTAGGGTTGCGGTGCAGTATACCCATAGCGATGGTAGGAAAAAGGAGAGAGTTGTTGTGATACTCAAATCTGAACTTGTTTGCTCCACCTACCCTGACTAAAGGGTGGGTACTTTGTGTACATGTCTGTCCACTGTGCCCAGAAGCAGACTCAATGCCAGTGCTTCATCCCAGGGGGTGCCCATTTGCTAGCTAGATTTAATTCTGGCATTGTCAACTCAACCAATGATGGCGGATTTCTCTCACATGGTTTTGTTGGAAGTCTTCAACCAATGCAATCCACACCAGGAATCCATTGATTTAGACAATTTACTCAACTTTCTTCTGCTAGTCCCTGTCAAAATTCCTATTAGCGCTCGGGGTAGGGGAGCTAGCCAATCAGGTTACTTGGAACATGGGCTGAATCTAACGATACAAGCCCGCGTTCCAAGCAACCCGAAGGCTGCTACCCTACCCCACCATCTTCCCCCTACCTTGCCCTTCCCTCGATCCCTATTCCCGCCACTCCCAACCAACTTACCATGCTCACCTTATAGTTTTGGCGGTGTCCACTATCCTCCCGGGCCACCGTGAAAATGGAAGACGGTCTCCGCTTGGAGACCCATCTTCCAGCTTTGTGTCAGCCATCTTAGTTAAGCATGTTGTATGAATGAACGGGACACTGTGAGCTGTTCCAATCATTCATAGAAAAATACACTGCGCATGGTGCCAATTAAGCAATGATACCTGATCTAGAGGCACCAGGGTCTTTGCTTAGTTAATCAATACACCTGGATATTTGTAGAAGCCCAACAATAACAGTAGCAATATACTGTCCAAACCCGTGGTAGCACAACTCGTCCGTGGATATACTGTACACATCTGCCAATTAATTCTTAGGCTGGATATCATACCAACCTCCCCAATCATTTAGAGTTCCCACAGCTCCAGCGATTTGAGCTTTAGTAACCCCTACACTGGCGGTTAATTATCATGTGACTTGCGGTACCGCCAACGCTATATAAGGGAAACGCTACACAAAGGCTTTATGAAGCCGCACTGTTTCAAGTATGAACAGGCATGAGGGTCGAGGGTACACGCAGGTGGACGAAGTCCCCCCACTTGTTATGGAGTGCCTCCACTTTTTTCAGAAGGCACCTTGATATGAACATTTCTTGTGATGCCACTTTCAATTGGTTTGTTAATGAGTCCCCCCACTTTTTTTAGGACTAGGCCACTGGCGTGAGTTAAGCACTCTGAGGACACTAGATGAATACCATTTGGGAGTTGACGATACTACTTAGATTAGGAGTGAATTTATTTCTCTATATATGGTTATTTTGTAGTTAACTGCAGGGTCACTTGAACTACCTAAGGGTTGTGATAACACAGCGTTCTACTACTTTTAGAACCGAAGAGTCCAAGTATTAAGATCAGGTAGGACGTTTTAATATTTTTAAATTTTATAATAACATCATATTTCAGCTTTGTGCTATATTATTTGAAAATAACACTCAGTTTATGGGTAGAACGTTTTGCAGTATAACATTTAAATGGCATCAAAGCTCTAGAACAACTACGTGAACATAATGTCATTGATTCAAACCAGGCAGGCGTCAGTGGGAAACATATTGGGACGTTTCCCTTTATTAAAAGATATTGGCCTTCATTACGAGTCCGGCGGTAGCCATGTCAGTAAATTCAGCAGGCTGCCGCCGGACCCGTAAACAGTTAACAGCACCTGGCTTGCCGGTAACACCAGGGTATTACAACCCCATAGAGTTCCACTGAAACACAGGCACAGTCAATGACGGTGCCGGTGTTTCAGTGAAAGTTTGCGGGCTGGTGCCGTTCCGCCTGCCAGGTCTGAACAGGGGGTCTGGATGGCACTTGCCTGCAGAACTCGTAGTTTGCCGGTCAGGGCAAACCTGTAATGAAGGCCATTGACATTTGCTCAAACATTTGATAAATTATATACCCTCATATGTGGGATGTCCTTTAAAAATTCGACACTTAAGAATATTCCTTCCTGAAATGTAGATGAAAGGGTGTGAGTATGGTGTTTATGGAGGGGGGTTCCAGAGTCTTAGGGCATAGACAGAGATGGCCTGTCTTCTGGTTATTTTCGTAATGCACCGTCGTAATTCAAGTCTGCACATTTCTTTACTTCTGGTGGATCGCAGGCCTCTGGAGATGCTAACTTTCTCAGCGAGGTAGCTTTGGGACTTCAGGGTGACAGCCTTATAGATGATGCAACAGGATTTGAAGATGATAGATGCTTGCAGTGGGAGTTAGTGTAGTTTGATTAGGGTCGGGATTATTGGTCAAATTTGCAGAGTCCTTTGATGAGTCGTGCTGCAGCATGCAGAAGACATCCAAGGGGTGCCAGGGTAGTCGCTGGAAGTCCTTCCAAAAGGGCATTGCCACCATCCAAGTGGGAGAGGACCAAGGCTTGGCAGCAGATCGGAAGTAGTTTTCTTGGATGAAGGGCTTAATTTTGACCAGGAGAGAACGTTGGCTCCAAGCTGTCTGTGTCTTCCTTGCTATGTGCTTCTTAAAGGAGAGGTTTCTATCAATGTCAAACCCCAGGGACTTGGTGCAAGGGGTCGGCTGGGATGGGAAGCCCTCCAGGTTCATAGCTGACAGCCTGATCAGGATGTCATGGTGTTCATTGTTGTTGGTCAGCACTAGAAATTCAGTCTTGGAGTTGTTGAACGTCAGTTAAGCACAGGACATCCACAAGTGGATCAATGTGTTTGACCTTTTTTCCATTGTAAATATTTTGTGCAAAAAACTCCAGGTTCTTTAAATGTATTAAAATTATTGTAAAATGCTCCGTCTACAAACTGCATAATAATTCTCTTTGTTGTCTTCAACTCTTTAATTTGGTGATTGTAGGCTGTACACGGCATATAACATGGAACCTTGCATTTACTCTCTATCTCTCCTTCTCTCCCTCTGTTTCTCATTGACTCACTCTATGGGCCTCATTATAAGGTTGGCGGTAGCCTTGCCGGTAAAACCGGCAGGCTGCCGCCAAACCTCTGAAAAATTCTGGCACCCGCAAATGGGCAATTAATGGGTCATTACGGCCCTGCCGGACCAGGTCATTGCCCATGTGCGGGCACCGGAATGGAACACTCCACATTCCCATTTGATAGGGATCAATGGAAATGGGGAGGTCGGATGCACCGGCACCATTCAGAATGGTGCCGGTGCATCCGACATGTTGTGCTCGCGGGTCCGTTCTGGTCAGACCTGGCGAGCAGAAAGGCACACGCGAGCACAACTCGTAGTTTGCTGGTCCGGGAACTATGGTACCGCCAAGCTTACCGGTACCATAGTTCCTGGACCGGCAAACGTATAATGAGGCGCAATGTCTCTGTCTCTCTTATGTGGGTGAGATTCACGTTGGCAGGTGCATATTTTCTAGAGCCAACTCAGCTGTTGCTAACAGTGGCGCAATCCAAGAGAAAACAGGAAACATGAAGGGAGGCTGTTTGTTTTGCAAAAGCAGCTATTAAGAAATCAACAAAGGACATTATTTACGTGTACTAACATTGCAAAGTGGCACCTTTTCAAATTTTACATTGTTCATTTGTAATTATCACTTCTAGGTCTCTAGGTCACCTCCAGTATATAGTGTTGTTATAATAAGAATGTTACACTTCTTTAACTAAGGAAAGCACATTTTTCAAGACCTTCCCCTGCTCAAGTTATCTGTGTTTTTCCTTTGGTGGTACAGCTGTCAGCAAATGCGCTCCTGAGAACGCAACTCTCACCCACATACAAAATGAGAGAGTGATAGAGCGAGACAGAGAGTGAGAGAGAGGGCGAGAGATAGAAAGGGCTAGATTGGTATGTGATATGCCTGGTACAGCAAGTATAAAGCATTTTCTGATGGAACGTTATCATTGCAAGCTGGGCAGTCTTTGAAAATACCCTTCTGAGAATGGGGAAGGTTACAGGTAGCACCAATAAGGATTCTGGCTGCTTTGCATACAATCAAAGAGCATTGTGGGAACAAAAGAATGACCACAGATCTTTATATTTGACAAATATGTCTGTGAATAAAGGGTTGCATGCTTGAATCACTAAGTACATAATGCACACCAGGCTTGGTCTCATTTTATTTTTACAGAACTTACCCTAACATTAAACAGTTTGTGACATTGAACTGTACATACTGATTCGGACAGCTTCAGAATCAAGCCATGAGGATACAACGGCTGCAAATTCAGTCATTTGCCTTTGGTTCAAGGGCTGGCAGGAGATAATGGCCCTCACTACGAGGATGCCGGTAAACCCATTCCACCAGACCAGATGTCCTTTACGGGTCCCACAAGGGGACCAGGGAGCTAATAACGGGCCCGTTACTAACGGGCCCGTTATTAGCTCCATCCCCATTCCCATTGAGTCCTATGGGGACTCAAATGGGAATGGGTATGGATTTTTTGAATGAGGAATTGCCGGGTCCTCCCAGGTTGGAATGACCCGGTAATTCCTCATTCAAGGAACCCAGACACGATTTTCGAGGCCGCCATGGCGCTAATAGCACCATGGTTACCTCCAAACTCGTAATGAGGCGCATTTTCACCAGGTCTTATGTAAGGAGTGGTGGAGCCATTCTTAGCCCCCAAATGCACAAACATCCTAAAATAGAGAAGCCTATAAATAAGATACTGTACCTTTGTGCTTATGCAGTATAAAAAATACAATAATAATAATACCAGCCACGTAACTATATGTAAGGGTCTTATCACGGGTTGGGCGGTAGCCCCTAAATGCAATGTTAACTGGTTTATCGCCACATTTAAGGATCCGCCCAATCATAAGTATGACATGTTTACCCCATCTCAGAGCTGGGTGTAAACACGCTGGAAAAATGCCTATTTTTTCTGTGCAATTACCGCACTGTAATACTGCTGGCGGTAATTGCACTGAAAATTCCCCATTGGGTTGAATAGACCCAATGAGGAATGGGGAATAATGTTTACCACCCAACCCGTGATCCAGAATTAATACTGCCAGACGGGTGCGCGGTAACACCAATAAAGTTGGGCGATATCCCAAATGGGATACCACCCAACTCGTGATGAGGCCCTTGTCTCTATTAGTTATGCACAGCCAGAAACTAAATTAAACATCCGTCATTGTATTTTATTAGTGGTGCTTTCTATTCAACAGTGCATTTTATAAATTGATAATATCCTTTGTGGTAATGTGAATTAAATTTGTGATCGTAAACCATATACATAAGCCATTTCCACAGCCTAGCCCCTTGTTGTGATGTGAATTCAGTTCCTAAAGGATAACCACCGCCTAGCCAACATGTGTTTCGACCGTTCTGCTCTTTATCAAGGCTATTCATTGGCATGTTTGCTAGATTCTTCAAGTGTACTGAATAAATGCAACAGAAATTGTATTTCAAAAGATTCATTGGACCCCTACATCAATTAGAAACCTTATATCATTGCTAAATATAAATGTAGCATTTGCACCATTTCCACTGCCAAATTGTCTTTATAGTGGTTATATAGTCGTAACGTGCATCTTATACCATTGTGTTGTATTCTAATATTATTTTGATGACCAAAATTATTTTCAGTGCCTTATTACTATTTGTTGCAATTCATGTAACCTTAAAATGAGAAGGGATTGTTTCCCGTCCGTGTTCTGCTAGAGTTGGCGCTCCGCGTGGAAC
Source organism: Ambystoma mexicanum (assembly GCA_002915635.3). NCBI lineage: Eukaryota > Metazoa > Chordata > Amphibia > Caudata > Ambystomatidae > Ambystoma > Ambystoma mexicanum. The sequence continues at coordinate 993,304,584 of CM030325.1, forward strand.
GCCAACTAAACTGAATGACCTCAGTTTCTATTGTCACGCGGCGATCGTATAATTAATGAATATAGTTATTGTTGGTGTATATTGTCCAACGTATTATTTTCGGTATACTTAAAATGTAATTATATTAAAAGGACCATTTTGATTAGGGTGGTTAAATCATGGAAACAAGCGCTCTACATATTTCTCTGCCTCTGGGTCATTTTGGATTGGTTTCCAAAAATGGATGGGTACATGGAACAGGAAGTATACTGTATAGGTTTCTCCCCTTGTATGCACGGAAACCAACAGCGTCACAGCCTGATCCGGTAATGGGTCCTCTTTCTCCTCTTGATACATTTTCCAAAGTTCTAGATCTGCCAGTCTTTGCTCTAATGTCTTCCCTGTGTACCAGCATGCACATATGTGGTCATGTGTTGTAATACTGCCTTTAACAATGACCCCTCTTGCGGCCATGGCATGAACATTTTATCAGCTGTGCCCTTTACCCATTCTGCACTGTACTGTTTGAGCTTGAGCGCATGTCATGGTAATGTTTTATAAAGGTGCATAAGAGGAGTGTCCTCCATAATGACAAGTCACAAATAACTGTCGATACTCATCAGATTGTTACCTTGTTTTATTTAATACATCTCTAACTATCTCAAAGCTTATTGCTCAACACTTTTAATCTCAAAACCATAGATATGAGCAAGCACCCTCAATCGCCACTCAATTCTCGTTTGTCTCAACAACCTATCTGTCTTCTTACTGGCGCCAATTGTTTACAACACTTGACTCGAAACAGCATCACTTCAACATTTCACAATTTATCACTTTTGAGAACTTCATACATCAAATAATACTCAAAATAATAACATAACACACATTAATAACACTTGTGATCACCTTCCCTTTTCCCTATAATCATTTATAGTATGATGTATTCTTTCTTTGCCTCAAATCATATTATTCTGTACGAGAGTTTAAGACGTCACCTTCCATGGTTCTGACATTGTGTATTATCTCTCTTAATATTCTGACTAGAATTTGAGATGTATTCTTCTATCTCCCTTGAAATAGGATTACCTAGGTATTCTTTTATTCACACAAAAATCCTGTGACCCAACTAATTTTCATAAAATATCCCAATTCTGCCCCTTTTTATTGCCATTTCCCTTAGTCTACTTACATTCGTTTAATCGACTCGAGGCCTTCGGTATCAACTCCTCCAATCCAACCACATCGCATTCCATCCACATGAGTTTATGGCCCCTGGAACGTGCATCTGTTACTGGATGGGATTACACCAGAATAATTCTGAGTTCAAATAACTGGACAAACTCAAGAAGATGGCAAGTTGCTGTTTTATTAGCAATTATCTAAAACAGGGAGTTTACAACGAATATCAATGGACATCAAGAATGACATCATGCTTTGTGGCAATAGTGAAAAATCTATCAAGGGTTGGAATTGGTGAAGGGCCACATCTAGATATACAATCACCTAGGAGCTATGTTTGTTGTTGGCTGTCCGATATCAGTTGGACTACTCATGACAACTTCTTCAAATGTGTCATATTAAGACAAATCAGTTACACAGTGTTCCATTGATTTCTGAAGCTATAAGGTCCTTTGTTATACAGACTAATACAATTAGTTTGGCATGCTTGTGCCATGTCTGCAACATTCGGTTCAATTAGCAGCACGTAAGTCAAGACCGAGGTGCAAGTATATAGGACATGAAGCTGCCCTACCACCCGATTAGCCCGACATCTCTCATCACCCATGCATTCTGTCATGAAATTCTCTTTGTACTTGGCCTTGCAGAGTATTCTTGTCCTGGGAATGCAACGGGAGTCAAGGCCCTTATTATCATGTCTGGAACTTCAAGTTCAGGCCCTATTTTCATGCTCGAATTACTTGGCAAGAGATGACGATTCTGTTCATTCTGCAAGATTTTAAATGTTTTAAATGAATTAAGACTTGGCATCCTTTGTGTTCTTCTTAGCACCTTAACGTGAGAGGTTTCATCCTCTGCACACACGTTCCTCTTCAGAGTCGATAGCTGACCTTTTCTTCTTAGTTTTTAACATTAGGCCAGACAGCCTCCCAACGCAGCTCCACGAGTCTGCTATTCTACTGCGACACAGCCTTTCATTCTTTCTTCATGATTCTTTGGCTTATTATTTCTCGATACTAATGTCCAGTTTCTGTACAATGGCAGTGCCGCCTGCACTTTACTTATGACTTGTAGCTAGTTTATAGGATGACTTGATATACCTTTACAGCCTGAATTCCATTACAGAAGGAGAAACATCACATGCAAATCAGGCTTGGACCTACCCCCAAAATGGGCTTTGCAGCCCAAGCTGCTAGGAGACATGCCTTCTGCAGAGTACCACAAACAACCCCAGGCATCTTTCATGCGCATTGGCCGTAGTTAGGGAGGTGTAGCTTTTGTCTCTAGGACCCGCAGGCTTAAGACATACAGGTTATCCACCTTTAGGTGTAGGGTCCAACCTGGTTTGCATATGGTCTTTTCACTTCTGAAATGGCATGGCAGGCTGAACAACGATCTAGTGGATCACCCAGGGTAAGCCAGAGGTTCTGGTTCATTCAAAACTTTGCAACATGCTCACTTTTGTTTTGGTGTTACTATCCTATAACAAATTCGGCCTCTGTGTAGTTGTACTTCGACACCACACTGTGTGTATAGCAGTTCTGTAACACACCCTGCCTTGTGAAAGCACGCTTGTATAACACTGTTTACATGTAACATAACCAGCCCCTCTACAATTACAGCTCTATATCACATTCCCGCATCGTCTCTTGGCTTGCACAAAGTCTTACCAAGGACCTGCATGGACATTAGCACTGATACGAGGCGCATTGCATGGAGCACAACTCCCGCATGACCAGTCCCACACACAACCGTCAAAGCTAGCCGTTTGAGCTGGCCCCTATAGGCCCTGTCAAGGATACAGAACCCCAGCCTTATAAGCGTCCTCCACAAGTGCACTGTCAGTGCAAGAGGAGTCTAGGAGTGCTAACTTCCTCCAGTCCTGGTGCTTCCTCAGTGCTATAGGACTCCAGCAGCATGAGCCTCTTCCGCAAGCTTTGCCAGTGCTACAGGATTTTAGCAGTGCTGCACCAGTGCGCTAGGGCTCCAGCGGCATGAGCCTCTTCCGCAAGCTTTGCCAGTGCTACTGGATTTTAGCAGTGTCGCGCCAGTGCTCTAGGACTCCAGTACCATGAGCCTCTTTCGCAAGCTTTGCCAGTGCTATAGGATTTTAGCAGTGCCGCGCCCGTGCTCTAGTACTCTTGCCAGTGCCACCTTCTGTGATGCCCTCCACCTCCTGTGATGCCTTCCTATACCCTCCACCTCCTGTGATGCCTTCCTATGCCCTCCACCTCCTGTGATGCCCTCCACCTCCTGTGATGCCTTCCTATGCCCTCCACCTCCTGTGATGCCCTCCACCTCCTGTGATGCCTTCCTATGCCCTCCACCTCCTGTGATGCCCACCTATGCCCTCCACCTCCTGTGATACCTTCCTGTGCCCTCCACCTCCTGTGAAGCCCACCTATGCCCCCACCTCCTGTGATCCCTCCTATGCCCTTCACCTCTGTGATGCCCTCCACCTCCTGTGATGGCCATGCCTATGCCCTCCACCTCCTGTGATGCCCACCTCTGCCCTCCACCTCCTGTGATGCCCTCCTATGCCCTCCACCTCCTGTGATGCCCACCTCTGCCCTCCACCTCCTGTGATGCCCTCCTATGCCCTCCACCTCCTGTGATGCCCCCTCTGTGATGCCCACCTATGTGCCCTCCACCTCCTGTGATGCCCACCTATGCCCTCCACCTCCCGTGATGCCCACCTCTGCCCTCCACCTCCTGTGATACCCTCCACCTCCTGTGATGCCCACCTCTGCCCTCCACCTCCTGTGATGCCCTCCTACGCCCTCCACCTCCTGTGATGCCCACCTCTGCCCCACCTCCTGTGATGCCTTCCTATGCCCTCCACCTCCTGTGATGCCCCCCACCTCCTGTGAAGCCCTCCTATGCCCTCCACCTCCTGTGATGCCCCCCACCTCCTGTGAAGCCCACCTATGCCCTCTACCTCCTGTGATGCCCACCTCTGCCCTCCACCTCCTGTGATGCCTTCCTATGCCCTCCACCTCCTGTGATACCCTCCACCTCCTGTGATGCCCACCTCTGCCCTTCACCTCCTGTGATGCCTTCCTATGCCCTCCACCTCCTGTGATATCCTCCACCTCCTGTGATGCCCACCTCTGCCCTCCACCTCCTGTGATGCCCTCCTATGCCCTCCACCTCCTGTGATGCCCTCCACCTCCTGTGATGCCCCCACCTCCTGTGATGCCCACCTATGCCCTCCACCTCCTGTGATGCTCTCCTACGCCCTCCACCTCCTGTGATGCCCACCTATGCCCTCCACCTCCCGTGATACCTTCCTATGCCCTGCACCTCCTGTGATGCCCTCCACCTCCTGTGATGCCCACCTCTGCCCTCCACCTCCTGTGATGCCCACCTATGCCCTCCACCTCCTGTGATGCCCTCCACCTCCTGTGATGCCCACCTCTGCCCTCCACCTCCTGTGATGCCCACCTATGCCCTCCACCTCCAGTGATGCCCTCCACCTCCTGTGATGCCCATCTCTGCCCCCCACCTCCTGTGATAGCCCTCCTACGCCCTCCACCTCCTGTGATGCCCTCCTATGCCCTCCACCTCCTGTGATGCCCTCCACCTCCTGTGAAGCCCCCCACCTCCTGTGATGCCCACCTATGCCCTCCACCTCCTGTGATGCCCTCCTACGCCCTCCACCTCCTGTGATGCCCACCTATGCCCTCCACCTCCCGTGATACCTTCCTATGCCCTGCACCTCCTGTGATGCCCTCCACCTCCTGTGATGCCCACCTCTGCCCCCACCTCCTGTGATGCCCTCCTACACCCCCACCTGCTGTGATGCCCTCCATCTCCTGTGATGCCCACCTCTGCCCTCCACCTCCTGTGATGCCCTCCACCTCCTGTGATGCCCACCTCTGCCCTCCACCTCCTGTGATGCCCACCTATGCCCTCCACCTCCTGTGATGCCCTCCATCTCCTGTGATGCCCACCTCTGCCCCCCACCTCCTGTGATGCCTTCCTATGCCTCCACCTCCTGTGATGCTTTCCACCTCCTGTGATGCCCACCTCTGCCCTCCACCTCCTCTAATGCCCACCTCTGCCCCCACCTCCTTTGATGCCCACTTATGCCCTCCACCTCCTGTGATGCCATCCTATGTCCCCCACCTCCTGCGATGCCCTCCACCTCCTCTGATGTCTGCCTCTGCCCTCCACCTCCTGTGATGCCCACCTATGCCCTCCACCTCCTGTGATGCCTTCCTATGCCCTCCACATCCTGTGATGCCCTCCACCTCCTGTGATGCCTTCCTATGCCCTCCACATCCTGTGATGCCCACCTCTGCCCTCCACCTCCAGTGATGCCCTCCTACGCCCTCCACCTCCTGTGATGCCCACCTCTGCCCCCCCACCTCCTCTGATACAAAGAGCCAATAATGCATTGGTTAGCAGAGTAGAAAGAGACTGCCTTTGATGCTGTGGGGGCTGATCTCAACCCTGACAGAGAAGGAAGGTCGCTGATGCTGGAAGAGAGAGCAGCACTGAGTTACGCCTGGGATCTGTTGAATGGGCGAGGGAGAAGGGCGCCGGCTTGGCATGTAAGCGGGGAGTCATGCTGCATGTCCCAGTTGACCTTTTGTCACTACGGGGAGCTACTTAGTCCAGGAATCATTTACTGTTTTATGGGGGGGGGTGGTCCCAGCACCCTGAGATCCCCAGAGGCAGAGGGCTATAAATAAACTGGAAGCATTTGCAACATGCCCACAAGCCGTTTGGAAAACCAAGGAAATTGAACTTGGAGCTGACTGAGAATGTTGGTTTTCCCTCATGTCTGAGCTCCTCTGCACTGTATGCTGTGTGGAACTTTGGTTGAGGCCCCTGGGTACAATCCTTACCTTTAGTGGCACCAGTTGCTCCCTTCCCAGAATGTTCTTTTGGCACAGGACTGGAGCCAACATAGCCCTGATTTCCATGTGCCCCAGTCAGGGTTATAGTGTGACCCGATAATACTATCCTGTCTATAGTGGTTTCTGTGACCACTCCCCCGCAATAAGCGTCATTGACCGATCGTCTCCCATCATTATGACTAAACACACGAAATGAACTAAGAATGCAGATATATTAGCAATGATGTCATCTAACGAGAAACCTGAGAAACATAACGTCACTGCTACCTCTCAGATCCATGAACTGCTGAACCTAAGCCCACTTCTGGTGGTCCTACTGACAAGATGGACCTTGAGAAGGTTCTTTTTGGCTTGAAGAAAAAGACCCACATGCGTATCGCATGAGTTTGAGCAGAAGGTCACAACATGGGGCAAACAAATGCTCAACGTGAAGAAACAGGTGGTTGACATAAATGCCTCATGTGAACAGTCTTATGTGCTTTCTGAATCAAGCCTTGGAAGCTCGAAGTGAATCCCCTCATTTGAAACAAGAAGATATGGAAAATCGAGCAAGAAAGAATAACATACGCATTATAGGGATCCCGAGTCATGAAAAGGTCTGTCCGAGGTCTGCTCAGAAAGGTTTAATTACTCCCGGATGAAGAGCAACTCATTTTGGTTGGGATCCATTCAGTCTATTCTTCCTTCCAGGCTCCATTAGTATCAAATCAAGCGGAAGATCTTGAAAGGTCCTACAACCATAGGGGAACTTTGCTTTGGAGATGGAAAGCTGAATCTGTTCCAGAACCTTACGGACACCACCATAACCACATGCAGATTTCTCAGGAACATCACCTCCTGGCGTAGATATAAAGGTTTCAATTATTGATGCGGATCCCACTGCTCATTTCTCTTCATTCGCAACGACTGCAATTAGTCCACTTCCTCCCCGCAAGAAGCGGAACCTCTTATGTGTCCTGAACAACAAGAGTTAGCCGACGATCCTCAAGAAACTGGCTATTGCCCATGAAGGTCCGGAGGGGTCACAGGGATGTGGACATCATCAAGGAAGCTCTGGGGGATAACTTTCCTCTGTAGAAACTGTTCTCTTGATACCCAGAGAAGAAAATCCCACATATCATAACGTTATTGTTTGCTGCTTCATTTTTCTACAGGGCACACTCCCTACCATGGGGAGCCTTTTACGCCACCCGCAAAGGTATACTTTGGTTGTGGCGTTCATCGTTGGTTCCACCGGGGAGGCAGGGTCCTGCCTGGCTGCCCCCTAGAGCTATGCGTTAGAACGAGCACAATAATACTTTGCTTCTGTTTCAACTTTCATGTCCTTTATACTGTGTACGAGATGAAGCTTGGCATTGTGTTATTCTCTGAAGCGTGTCAAGATACCCTATAGTTGTCACAACTAAAAGCCTATTGGTTTTAATTCAGTCTCGGGAGGATAGCTCAGAGGCACCACGCTCGCCTTGGAAGCAAGACGACATCGAGAAACACAAGTTAAATTCCCGGGTCCGTGCTTAGAAACCGCTGGGTATTAAGCGCATTATAAATATAAATAACTTATCATATCAATCCTGTGATTACTGTTCCTAGTTTGCCCTTAACTGTTCACGTGTTAATTATCCACTTAGCGTACAGGGATTCTCTCTACAATTGAAGAATGTAACCGCAAGCTGATAATGGTACAGGAAACACACCTGTTTCCTAGCGATGGACACCGGTCACACAGGATACCTTTTCCTTCTCAATCCTTTTCCTCCGCCGAGAGAAAAAGAGAAGGCTTGAATAGCTCTTCGTCGGAGACGTTCCGTTCTTGAAACAGGATGCTTATAAGATATTATATGATAGGTTATTTATAATGCATTTAATATCCAGAGGTTTCTAAGCGCGGATCCGGGGATCGAACCTGTGTTGCTCTGTGTCGTCTTACTTCCAGGTGGTCAAAGGGTTACTGTATTGGTGGCACCAGGTAAAGCTTGTAGTAGAAGGTGCTTCCATTGAAAACCCAGACACTTTTGTCCTGCAACCAATTCCTAAAATGACTTCCTGGGCCATTCTCCAATAGATGTTAGGAATGTGGTAGCTTTGGCAAGACTCACAAGGGAGTTGACTTTGGTTGATGCATCGAAGCGAGAACCTTTGCCTCTTTCTCCCATTTTCCCAAAGGGCCTTCACGCATCACTATGTTGCCTTTCTCCTGCCTGTTGGTCCATTTCCTATCTGAGGTGTCACTAGGGACTATCACTCTATCTTACTGCACCCCAGTAACGGAGCGATTAAAGCTCCATCAATTGTCTAACTTCTCGAAGCCCCGCTGGCACCTCAAAGAAGCTTTTCTTGGAGATCCTGTTCACAGAAAGGAAATGTTACCCCTCATAGACAATTACTTCGCTACAAATATCTCCATAGAGGTGTACTAGAAAAACTTCTGGGGTGCACTAAGGGTAGTTCTCTGGGGCAAATAAATCTCTCGGGCTTCTGCATTTGTTATGGCAAGGGAGACACGCTAATGATGCAACTTGAGAGCAAGGCTCATGGAAGCAAAGAGGTACACACATCAGAAGACCTCTTGAAGCCGGAAAAGACCTACTAATGGCCAGCACAAAATTGGAAGCTCAATTGGCCAAACACGCAGCCAAATCCCTAATTTAAACTAAACCAAAGTAGTCCTCCACAGGCAAAAGCAGGCGGATAGGAGGATAATAGTCTCAAAGCCTACAAACTCAAGTATTCCAGAACCTAATATTGAATGTCTTACCTGGAAGATGAAGGGGCAAATTGCAATATGGTGAGGAGGAGTAGAAACGTTTAGTTTCTCACCTAATGTCGGGGGACACGTTGTCTCTGTCTAAATGCAGAATTGACTCCTGGCTAAAGGTGGGCAGCATATCCACTGTCAGGGCAGAATTGACATATCCTGCCCATAACTGCTCTCAGTGTGGCATTTCTAGGGATTCCACTCCTGGGGGCAGGGCAGAATCAATGTTGTTGGAACTTTTTGTGTCAGGAGAACAAACATTTCAGAAAGTAAGGTGGCTGAAATAGTGTGTGCTCCGATTGGAAGAATTTCAGCGAATAAGAGAGCACAATTATTTCAGCCTCCTAATTGGTTGGAATGTTCATGCATCAGACAATAAATATCACATGATGTGTAGAACCTTCACGTGGGCAAGACCCAGCAAGCAAAACGCACGATTGTAAATAGTCGAAGAGGGATTTTTCTTCCTATCCGCCATTCCTATTATGTGGTACCGCTATTGCCAATTTAGCCAACCCCTTCCTACTCATACCACAGTGGACATTTCAGATTCCGGAGCAACTAATTGCCCACGGACACGCAGGATATTCTCATACATGTCCATGGCGCTGGGGTACAATATCGAATTTACAGCCGCAGTCACCACCCCGCAAGCGATATTGACTGTGGCGCAGCGGCAATTGGATGCTTTCTCAAATCTCTGTAGAGAGAAACAGCTCAAAATTAATATGACCAAAACTAAAACCATGATATTGTCACAAAATAAGTTAAATGGGTACCATAATTTTAGATTTACTATAGGTGGGGGAAAATTTGATGTAGCAAAAGTTAAGTTTAAGCATCACAAAGTTAGCTGCAACGAACACGTTGAAAACAGTGACACTACCTTATCTAAGAAAGGGATGATACTTAATAATTTGGCTAATAGGTATAAGAGACCACTACTTTGTCACAGGTAGCGACAGTATATAAAAATCAAGCCTTCTGTCGTAATATGTACGGGCTCGTGCATAGGCACACTGAGGGTATGTTGATGCACGTTCAGCAATCAACATTCCACAGTGGCCGTTGAGTGAGGGGAGCCGTAGCATCTGGCTGCGGGGTCTCGTTAATAAAGATACTTAACTGCACTTACCTGTGTCGGAGAGATTGTGTCGTTGGCGGCGAGGATTTCGACGAGACCCTGTCCCACGTGTGCGCGGATCAGCTGTTCGGGCTCCTTGCTCACTTCTGGCGCAGTAGGCGAGGACGTGGGCCGATCAACGCCGGATCCGTCGGAGCTGTTGCTGCAAGCCTGGTCCTATATTAGGACAGCATTGGAAACGGGTGGGCCCCCTGTCCTGTGAAGGAGGGGAAGGCGAGGAACTGTTCGGGTGCCCAGTCGGGGTGTTTATGCGGGCCAGCTCGCCGCCGGCCGTCGCATTGCGGCTGCATTGTTTTCATTGGTGGCAGCGGAGTCTTCGTGTGCGTGAAGTTCAGTCGGGGCCTCGCTGCGAGTGTGCCAGTTGAGTGAGGCGGAGGCCTGTACGCGGAGCGCACTGCATTCGCAGTCCGCCGCAGCTGGCCCCGCCCCGGCAGCGTCTCTGTGCTACGCTGTTCAGCGTGGACTGCAGTCTCCTCAGGGGACGAGGAGGGGCTGCGGTCACTTGCATTGGCAGTTCCCTGGCAGCTGGCTCCGCCCCGGCAGCGTGTCTACGCTACGCTGTTCAGCGTGGACTGCAGTCTCCTCAGGGAACGAGGAGGGGCTGCGGTGACGCCTACGCTGCTCAGCGCGGACTGCGGTCGCCCCAGGGAAGGAGGAGGGGCTGCGGTGGCATTGCGCAGTGTGCTTTGATAGCAGCTGACTGCGGCTACTGGCGGATGAGAGAAGACAAGAGGATAACACCTTCAGCGACATGGCAAGTTTGAGGGGCCACAGTTTATATTAAAGGTGGATCTGGAGGGGTGTTGCCGGTAAGGTTGGGGCACACAAACCCTGTGCGGCCCAGACAAGTGAAGGTTGGCAGTTCGGCTGGGGCTGGGATTGTTGCAAATCTGTTGGTACATCAGTGGTTGTGACTCACCCAGTGCCAGGACCTGGCTGTACTGCATATGCGTCGGGGTGCACGCTCACAAGGCTAGTGGAAGGCATCTGTCTGCGGTCACATTGGTTGGTGTGTTGTGACTCACCCATTGCCGGGAAAATAAAATAAATAAATAAATTTTAAAAAAAAGATATATATTTTTGGCGGTAATGCAGATACTTGTGGGTGCACTGGCACAAAGTGACAGAAAGGACATTTTCGGATTTAAGGGTGCAAAGGGCATTGGGTTGGGCACAGAAAAGCACAGTGTTGGGTAGGTTATTTTGGGGGCACAAGGAACAAGGCAGCAAATTTGGCCATGTTGCATACAGCTGCTAGGCCTCCACCTGCTTTTCTGCCTAACCCAGGAGAGCCGGTTGCTCCTTGGGAGCAGTGGGTAGATGCCTTTAAGGTATATTTGCGGGCTGCAGGTGGGGCAAAGTTCAACGATGATGAAAAGGAGGCTGCTTTGCTTAATTGTATTGGTACCGAGGGCTTGAGAGTTTTTCGTCACCTGCCTGGAGAAAATGTTATGGTTCAAGGGGGGGTGAGGGGAAATGGTTGTAAGTGCCTACGAGACGGCTTTGAAGAAATTGCAAGTACGTTTTGGTAAAAGAGTTAATGTGGTTTTAGAGCGGTATACGTTTTTCTCTTAGGCACAAGTTCGCGGAAAGCATAGATTCATATGTTACAGCCCTACGTGCACTCATGGCTACATGTGGGTTCCCGGGTAACGGTGAGGAACATATAAGGGATCAGATTATGATGAAAACGTCAAATCAAAAAATAAGAGAGAGATTGTGGATTGAGAGCGATCCTTCACTTGACAAGGTTTTGGAGATTGCTAGAGCAATTGAAGCCTCGAAGGCGAGTGTGCAAATTGTTACTGAAAGGGATGGAAATAGGGAGATGGTGCATGCTGTGGTGTCAAGGAGCAAGAAGGGTTTGGATAAAGTGGTGGTCCAAGGGAATAGAGCATCTAAGAGTAAAGAGGTGTGCAAAAATTGTGGTTGGTCGAGTCACACTGCGGATTCGAAATCCTGTCCGGCTAGCAATGTGGAATGCAGGAAATGTAAACGGATGGGCCATTTTGCACGCATGTGTAAGGGGCAGGTGGTCGCAAATGTAACTACAGAGGAGTTTACCATGGGGCTAGAAGGGGTATCAGGTGGTGGTCCCAAACAGAGTGTCATATTACATGTGGAGGGTTGTGGGCGGAAGGGTCCATTGGTGTCGGTATTGGTGGACCAGCACCCTGTGGATATGCTTGTGGATTCTGGGTCACCTTATACCCTGGTGTCTCCGGAAGTGTATCAAGAGGTTTTGGGTAAACCGATCTCTACTTTGTTGACTCCAGACATCAGACCATATGCATATGGGCAGAGTTCCATCGACCTGCTTGGTTATAATTGGTCAAATTTCTCATTCAGAGGGAGGCAAGCCTTGGGTAAATTGTATGTGGCTTCAAAGGGGACAAGTGTGTTGGGTTGGGATGAGCAGGCTGCACTAAAAATACAAATTCATCCAGGTGAAAAAGAACCGGTTCTCAGTGTCATGGAGGGAACGGAAGAGAAGGACATAAGGGTTACCCCAACAGTGCTTATGAGTGAGTTTCCTGAGGTATTTTCAGACACTCTTGGTAAGCTTAGGGGTTTTACACATCGCATTGTGTTGAAGAAGGGTGCAGTTCCTAGAGTTCATAAAGTGAGGGGGGTGCCAGTTGCAGTGAGGGAGGCATTTAAGGCGGAATTGACTAAGTTGCAGTCAGCAGGAATAATCGAGCCTATTGAGTCCTCGGAGTGGTTGTTTCCTTTGGTTTTAGTTAAGAAGAGTGACGGCAGCATCAGAATGTGTGTATGATCTCCGGGAGTTAAATTCTAGCATATGGGTGGATCGGCATCCTTTGCCAAATATGAATGAGTTGTTGTTGACGTTGGGTGAAGCTAAATATTTTTCAACTTTTGATCTATCAACAGCGTATCACCAAATTGACCTGCACGTTGAATCTAGACCCCTTACTTCATTTGTGACTCCGTTTGGGGCATACAGATTTTGTCGCATGCCTTTCGGCCTGGCTTCGGCTTCGGCTGTGTTTCAGAGGCTGATGCAGCAGTTGTTTGGAGGGGTGGTCGGGGTCAGCTACTTTCAAGATGACATTTTGGTTTGGGGCAGCAGCAAGGAGCAACATGTTGCAAGGGTAAGGAAGGTCATGCAGATTCTTAAAGAGAGAGGTCTGATTGTAAAATTAACAAAGTGTCAGGTGGGGGTGGAGGAGGTCACATATTTGGGACACACATTGCAGTTCACGAGGTGTGAGCCCAAAAAGGGAGTTGGTACAAGTGTTGAGGGATACGCCAGCTCCGGTCAATAAGGATCAGCTAAGGGCTTTTCTGGGTCTTGCAGAGTACTATGTTAAATTTGTTTCAAATTACGCTGAAAAAACAGTGGCCATGAGAGCTCTTATGAGGAAGTGTGTAAGATTTGTATGGTCTGCGGAGTGTGCAGCAGAATTTGAGTTGGTTAAGAGGGAGGTGGAGAAGGCTCCATCTCTAAAATCATTTGACGCAAAAAATAGAACTGCGTTGACGGTGGATGCAAGTGAGGTGGGTCTAGTGGCAGTGCTAGAGCAATGCATTAATGGTGAATGGGTCCCAGTGGCTTTTGCTTCGAGGACCTTGAGAGATGTGGAAACCAGGCACTCTGTAATTGAGAAAGAGACGTTGGCAGTCTTGTGGGCTTCAAAACATTTCAGGACATTTGTGTGGGGCATACCCTATGTGGTCAGAACGGACCATAAACCTTTGGTGCAGGTATTTTCTTCCAAGGGAGTCATGGCAATATCCCCGAGGATTGCAAGGTGGTCAGTACAGTTACAGGATTACAATTTTTCCTTGCAGTATTTTCCGGGGAAGTTTAATGTTGTCGCGGATTGTTTGTCCCGTTTGCCAGTTGTAGAGGAGGACAGTGAGGGGGGAGTAGTTAAGGAGGATGATTTACAGGAGTGTCAGGTTGCTTTGGTCACTTCTGCTGTGGAGAAGTCAGTGTGGGATCGGGAGTCTGAGGATGATCTTGAGTTAAAGTGGATTAGGGAAGGTCCGGTGAAGGGGTGGCACACTGTGAAGGACAGGCCAGAAGAGAAAGGTTATGTTCAGGTTCTTCATGAATCTGCCGAGGGTCCCTGGGGTGTGTCTAGGGGTAGTAGGTTGATACCCCCGGTAAGTCTGAGGGGAAGAATGGTGGAATTGGCACATGTAGGTCATTTGGGCCGATCTTTGACCAAAAGGAGACTGAGAGAGGAGCACTGGTGGCCGTCAATGGACAAGGATGTGGAACAGGTGGTAAAAGACTGTCAGGCGTGTTCTGTCAGTGATAAGAGCAAGGTACTGCATCCACAACCTGTGCATCCTGTAGAGGTTCCAGAGCAGGTATGGTCGAAATTGGCTCTGGACATTATGGGTCAGTTTGACTGTTTAGAGCCTGAGTCCAGATATATGTTGGTGTTGGTGGATTATACGTCCAGGTGGATTGAGGTGGCGGCGTGTTCCTGTGTTACAACTAATTCCGTAATTGATTTTCTGAGGAAAGTATTTGACCGTGAGGGATTGCCTCCAAGTTTAGTTACTGATAATGGTGTGCAGTTCACTTCTAGAGCCATGAGAGAATTCTTGGAACAGCATGCCATTTCTCACTATAGGACAGCTCTGTATAATCCTTCTGCGAATGGTCTAGTTGAGAGGGCCAATGGCACCATTAAGTCAGCCATACAATTGGCTTTGGCCAAGGGTTTGGAGTGGCAGGAAGTTGTGACACAATACCTGGCTGCATATCGGAGAACTCCTGCCATGCTTACGGAAAGATCTCCATTTGAACTAATGAGGGGCAGGAAGGCAGGTACAATGTTGAGAACCCTGGCTATGGGTGGTGGTGGTCCATGCGATATGGATTTGCGAGCAATTCATCGCAGCATTTTAGAGTGCCAGCAGACCACGGGGTCCTCACAAAAGAGTAGGAAGGAGTTGAATGTAAAGCCTGGGGATCGGGTGTACATAAAGAATCCTAGGCTAGTTCATAAAGGGTACAGCACTTTTATGCCCTCAAGGAAGGTTGTTAAAGTTGGAAAAGGGCATGTGCACTTTGAGGATGGCTCTTTCTGGAGTAAGAGGAGGGTGGTGGTGGATGGATGCAAACGGGTGGACAGGGCTGGTGTGGAATCTGATGTGGAATCGCAGGAAACCGTGCTGGATTATGATCCTGTGGGTTCACAAGCCATCAGGTGTGAACAGGAAGAGGTTGTCCCAATTCCAGGTCCTGTTGATCCAGAGGTCAATGTGGAATGTCAAACTGCTATGGCTCAGCAACCTACAAAGTCAACAAAGGGGTTGTGCAGGTAGGAGCTGTGGTCCTCCCATAAGATTTAGAGATTATGTTTGTTAAGGGTGGAAGTACATTTAATGGCACCTATTTTACTTGTATTTATCAAGCTGTGAAAGTTGCATTTATGACATGTCATGCAATATTTGTTTCATTTTCCATTGTTCAATTTGGTGTTAACATTTTTATCCAAGGGAAGAGGATATGTCGTAATATGCACGGGCTCGTGCATAGGCACACTGGTGGAATGTTGATGCACGTTCAGCAATCAACATTCCACAGTGGCCGTTGAGTGAGGGGAGCCGTAGCATCTTGCTGCGGGGTCTCGTTAATAAAGATACTTAACTGCACTTACCTGTGTCGGAGAGATTGTGTCACCTTCCCAGCATCGTTGTTTGGTGCAGACCTTTCGGGGAGCAGTAACCTTGACATCATAGATACTGGAGAAAATAAAATTCTAAAGTGCTTGCCGGCATTGCCCAGACGTGTCCCACGTGTGACAGTAACACTCAATCTAGGTTTGAATAGTTTCTGCTATGAAGCAAGATTGAACCCCTTGACGTATTGGTTACAGCTTTGGGGTATGCCACAGTTAACAGAATCCAGGTTTACAAGACGTCATTGGACAGCAAGGGACATTGACGATACCCTGGTTTTCTTTCATTAATTAAGATAGCTCCGAATCCTGTAATGCCTAGCCTGTGGGAAAACCCTACCTTATTTCACTCCCTATAAAGGGGGTTATTACAAATTAGCACCCGGAGTGAGGAAGCAGTCAATCAGGTTATATGGATCACTGTCTGAAACCGCTAATCTTTGACCGTGTTCCATTGAACCCGCAAGCTGCCCCCCACCCGCCCGCCATCTTTTCCCACCCTCCCTTCCATTCTTTTTATTTTTAATATTATCCAAACCCCCCTACCCATCTCTACTTACCTGGTGGTTGTGGCGGGGCCCCAGCCGGCACGTCTCTCCATCTCCCTTTACCAGCTGCCACGGAAATTGAAGCCTTCCATCTCCGTGGTAGCCATTTTAGAACAGTATTTTCTATGGATGAACTTCATTCATAGAAAAGACCCTGGGTTCCCAGATTGTTAACTCGGGGTGCTAAGGGCGGTAGTAACCCGTTCCATGGGCTATGCCGATGGATAACGTCCCGGTGCCCTCATTAAACATCCTTGCTTCGCTTGGACCTTTAATTCGGCCTGCTGGGCCGTTAACCCCGAGTATAGCCCCTGGAACAGGTAACTAACGCCATTATGGTTTCAAAACATGGATCTTGAAAGAGATGTGGAGCATAAGAAAAAAAGTAGGACTAGTGGCTACTTATCTAATGACAAAAAGGAGTATAGCGCTTCAAAGCTACTTGTACTCCCCAGACTTAAAATCTACAAAAACGCTGGTGGTTAAATTAAGATTAGGTTGTTTTTCATTACTCAGTTTTATGGCGCGATAGGGACGAGACAACCCCAGAAAACCCAAATGCAAATTCTGCGCCTATCTGGGATCAGAGCATAAATCGCATTTTATTCGTATGCCCTCTACATGAAAAAACCAGAAGGCGGCATTTGAGGCCAGCATGTAACCACGTCAGAATTAATTCAGAGAATACAAGATGCAAGAAATCTAATCCTGCACTCGAACGATGTAATTGTACTAAATTAATTTTATTGAAAATCCTAGCCGGGAAAGAAGAGTTGTTTTCGTTTTTTTTGTAAAGTGATGAAACATCTCAATCAGTATGATTGTTTAAATGGTCAATGTAATGTTTTTAATTTGTTTTAATATAGTTCAGTCAAACTTTTACACATAGTACAAAAGAGAAAAACGCTTGTCTTTTAGAATAGAAAAATAAAATAAGGCATTCAGTTAATTAGATTCCTTATAATCCACAATACAGGGTAAATGGTAGAAATACCACCGATTTGAAATGAGCAGATAATAACAGCAGTAATGAATAAGAGGCACACAACAGCAAAAGAGGCTACACAGAAGTAGATCATCACTCCTACTTTCACAGCTCAGTCCTAGATGTTTGCCACAAGTCTCCCATCATCCTCAAAGCTCAGTGAATACTTTCTAGCACATTTCCACGCCTGTGGTATTGCGAATGCAAGACCGTGACTATAGCCCGAGACACTTCTAAGCCAAAGTATTTCACTAGTAATGTCATCAAGATCTTCCAAATGGTCACCATGAAATGTTGGACCCTGTATATAAAGTAAACAATAAGATATCTGTGACTTTTATAGGAATGTGGTGCTGTTTTATATGGTGGTCGGTCAAAATCTCAAAAAAAAAATCTCGACTAACAATAAGGTCGAAAAAAAAGACCGAAAAAAGTCGAATTTCTCTTTTTTTAATTATATATTTATTTTGGGGTCCGGATTTAAAAAAAAAATGGTAAAAAAAAGAAATTAAAAAAGGGGGCGGCTGGGGGAACCCCCCCATTTCGAATAAAAAAAAAACTTCATTTTTTTTCGGAATTTTTTTCGAGATTTTTTTTTTGGGTTTTATGACCATAAACCGTTTTATATGTATGTGCATATGTATTTTTATAGTGTGTATTTTTGTATGAATGTTACTTTTGTAGCTTTCGTTGAAACACAGTGTTATGATTGGCTGTTTGATTGACTTTGGCGCAGCAGACACGCCCACATGCAGGGATCGACTCACCTCCAGGGATCTAGCACATTCTGGCCCCCATTTCTTGCAGCTCTGCATGCACGCGGTTTTAGAAAGTGCTATCACCTGGCGTAAGGCAGCATGTTGGCAGCACACAATACACCTTAAGAAAGAAGCACCGGTGTAACATGTGCCCCCATTCACTTCCTGTGTCGGCCAGTAATCACAGGTCCTGCAGGCAGGGTCGCAATGGGGCATAACATTGTCTCAGGCACCAACGAAAAGGTGGCCCACAGTTTCAAATGGGAATTCATTCCTTTTGTGACGCTGTTTGAATAGTACCCAAGGGGGAGGTTTTTGATAAAGTATTCTGGAAATTGTGCATTTTAAAGAATATGTATTCAGCAACACAGGTCAGAACTATTAGCCGCATAATGAAGTAACTCATCAAACTGGCCCACATTTGCCAAAAAAGTGCCCTCAATTTGACCCAAAACACTGGCCCACACAAGCATTTTGCATTTTTGATTGCCCAATAAGCCAGTCCGAGCCTGCCTGTAGGGCACCTTTATGGCCCTCTGGAACCTCTTCTTGTTGACTTGGGTCGCCCTACAGCTCATCCAAAAGGTTTGTTCACCCTACATCTACCACAGATGTGTAATTTCCTACATCCTCTTCAGTAGGTTAGTTCACCCTACAGCTCCTTCAGAAGGTTAGCTCACCTTACATTTCCTTTCGATGATTAGCTGGGCATACATTCCTTTCAGAAGGTAAGCTGGGCCTCTAGAGGAGCAGCTGCATACCTCTGCAGGAGACGCTGCCCCCTCTCCTCCCATATGTTGGAAACATGAGACCATGCCGCGTGTTTGACACCAGCCGTTGTGACAAAACTGCAGCGTGTGTTCAAAAGAAGATACCCAAAATCCCGTAGATCCCCTTGAGAAGGCTAGATTAGCCTACATCCCCAGTTAGTGCAACAGACATGCCTGCATTTCTTTCGGAAGGTTAGCTGGTCCTGTGTCTCCCTCAGGAGGTAAGCTGGTCATATATGTCCCGTAGAAGATTAGTTCAGTCTATATCTCCTTCAGAATGTTGGTTGGATCTACATCTTCTTCTGAAGGTTAGCTGGGCATAAATGCCCTTCGCAAGGTTATCTGGGCTTACACCTCCTCTAGAGTGTTAGGTGGTTCTATGGTGCTTTCAGACGATTACCTGTACCTACACCTTCATCAGTAGATTAGCTCTGCCAACATGTTTCCTAAGGGTTAGATGGGCCTACATATCCTTCAGGAAGTGAAATGGCCCTGGGTCTCCTTCAAATTGTCAGCTGTGTCTACATCTCCTTCAGAATGTTGGCTCAGACTAGATCTCCTTCAGAAGATTACCTGGACCGACAACTTCATCAAAAGGTTAACTGGGCCAATGACACCTTCAGAAGGTTAGCTGGGCCTATATTTTATTCAAAGGTCAGCTCCACCCCTGTCACCTTCAAATGGTTAGCTGGCCCACATCTACTTGAAATGTTAACTGGGCCTACATCTCCTTTCGAGGCTTAGCTGGACATGCATACCCTTCAGTGGTTTCTTTATACCTAGGTTTCTTTCAGATGCTAACCTGGGTCAATATCCCATTTGGCAAAAGGTTAAGTGGTCGACATAACCTTCTGAAGAATAGTTGGCTTTCATTGAAGATTATCTTAGCGTATATCTCTTTCCAATGTGAACTGGCCCTACATCTCCTTCAGGTTGTTAGCTGGATCTCTTCCTATGGTTAGCTCGTTAGCTGGGTTTAGGTCTCCTCCAAATGGTTAGCTGGGCCTACATCTCCTTCAAAAGGTTAGCTGGGTCTACATCTCTATCAGATGGTTAACTGGACCTCCATTGCATCTAGATGGTTAGTTGGCTATAAATCTCCTTCAAAAGGTTAGCTGGGCCTACATCTCCTTCAGCTGCTTAGCCGGGTTTATATCACCTACAATAGGTTAGCTGGGCCTGCATCTCCAGCAGATGGTTAGTTGGGCCTAAATCTCATTCAGATGATTAGCTAGGCCTGCATCTCCTTTAGATGGTTAGGTGGTTCTACCTCTCCTTCAGAGGGTATATGGGCCTACATCTCCTTCAGATGGTTTGCTGCGTCTACATCTCCTTCGGGTGGTTAGCTGAGCCTACATCTCCTTCAGATGGTTATCTAGGTCTGACTCTACTTCGGAAGGTTACGTGGGCCTACTACTCCTTCAGATGGTTAGCTGGATCTACATCTACTTCAGATGGTTAGCTAGGCCTACATCTCCTTCAGATAGTTATTTGGGCCTGCCTTTCCTTCAGATGGTTAGCTGGGTCTACAACTCATTCAGAAGGTTGCATGGATTTACTTCTCCTTTAGAAGGTTGAATGGGCCTAAAACTCCTTCAGATGGTTAGCTCAACCTACATCTCCTTTAGACGGTTAGCTGGGCATAGATTCCTTCAGGAGGGTACCTCAATCTACATCTCTTTCAGAAGGCTTGCTGGGCCTACATCCCCTTCAGAAGGCTAGATTGGTCCACCACATCCCCAGTTAGCACAACCAGCATGCCTACATCTCTTTTGGAAGGTTATTTGGTCCTGTGTCTCCCTCAGCAGGTTAGCTGGTTATTTATGTCTTGCAGAAGGTTAGTTCAGCCTATATCTCCTTCAGAATGTCGGTAGGGTCTGCATCTTCTTACGAAGGTTACCTGGGCATATATGCCCTTCTCAAGTTAGCTGGGCCTACATCTCCTTTAGAAGGTTAGGCGGTTCAATGATGCTTTTAGAAGATTACCTCTACTGACATCTTCATTAGTAGATTAGCTGTGCCCACATCTTCTACAAGGGTTAGATGGGCCTACATATCTTCAGGAGGTGAATTGGCCCTAGATCTCCTTAAAATGGTCAGCTTTGTCTACATCTCCTTCAGAACGTTGGCTTAGCCAAGTTCTCCTTCAGAAGGTAACCTGGACCGACATCTCCATCAAAAGGTTAGCTGGGCGCACATTGCCTTCAGATGGTTAGCTAGACCTACATCTCCTTCAGATGGTTAGCTGACTTTGCATCTTCTTCAGATGGAGAGCTGGGTCTATATCTCCTTCAGATGGCTAGCTGGGTCTATATGCCCTTCAGAAAACTGGGACGACATCTTCTTCAGATGGTTAAATGGTTCTCCATCTCCTTCAAATGGTTAGGTGGGCTTATATCTCCTCCAGGTGATTAGCTGGGACTGCATCTCCATCAGATGATTAGCTGGGTCTACATCTCCTTCAAAAGGTAAGCTGGCCCTACATTTATTTTGATGGCTAGCTGGACCTACATCTTATTCAATGGCTAGCTGGGCTTACATCTCTTTCAGAAAGTTAGCTAGGCCTACATCTCCTTCATGTGGTTAGCTGGGCCTACATCTCTTATGGAAGGTAGCTGGGCTCTACATCTGATTCAATGGTTAGCTGTGTATACAATACTTTAAGAAAGTTAGCTAGGCCGACATCGCCTTCAGATGGTTAGCTGGGCCTACATCTCTTTCGAAAGGTTAGATAGGCCTATAACTTCTTCAATGGTTAGATGTTCCTACAGCTCTTTTGGAAGGTAAGCTCGGCTACATCTCTTTCGGCAGGTTAGCTGGGCCTATATCCTATTCCCAGGGTTGGCTGGGATAGTGCCCCCTTGTGCGGTTTACAGGATTTGAACTTCATTCAGAAAGTCATCCGAACCGGCACCCCCTTTAATGAGTTTAGTCTGCCCCTGCTTTAGAGGGCTAGCTTAATCTGCATCTCCTTCAGATGGTGACCTAGGCCTAAATCTCCTTCAGATGGTTAGATGGGCCTACATCTCTTTCAGAAGGTTAGCTGCGCCTATATCTCCTTCAGATGGTTAGCTGGGCCTGCATCTCTTTAGGAAGGTTAGCTCGGCCTACAAAATATTCAATGGTTAGCAGGGCCTAAATCTGTTTAAGAAGGTTAGTTTGTCCTATACCTTATTCCAACCGTTGTCTGGAACTGTGCCCCGTTGTGTGGTTTACAGGATCTGAACTTCATTCAGAAAGTCATCTGGACCAGCGCCAAATACAAAGCGCTTGCCCTCACTCATAAGTGTATCCACCACATGGTTCCACCGTACCTCTGAAAGAATCCACCTATCAATCTCCACAAGACCAACCAGAACACCATACGCAAACATGCTCACAGTCCCTAAAGTTAAGAGGGCCAGAGCCGGGGGTGCTAGCTTCCCTTACCTTTTAGCTCTGCAATGGAACGCACTACCACCACCCTTACGAGGAGAAGTCTCCCACTTAGCATTCCGCAAAGCCAGGAAAACTGTGCTCTTCACTTAAATCCTGCCCGATATTCCTGCCTGAAACTCACTGATCTAAAAGAAAATTACACTAATCTCTATAAATGTGTATATAGCTGAAACACTTGTGTATGAGCGCGATACAAATAAAATATCATATCATATATGTCAGATTGTATGTACCCTGTCTCATGCTCTGTTCTAATATGCTATGCCTATGTACTGCATTCCCTGTAATTATGTAACTAAGCCTGCCATAAGTAACAGCGCCGCAATGCCCTTGGGCTGTATGTGCGCCATAAAAAAGCAAAAATAAATTAAAAAAATAGCCAATACATCCAACCCCTGGTAATCAAGCTTGACACTTATGTGCGCGACTCAAAACACATCATACAGATACTTGAAAAAACGAGATGGGAGTCACGCTACAAGTTAGCTAGTTTTGCTGTCAACACCCTATACACATCGATATACCATGAACTTGCAACAAAAGCCTTTAAATTCAGCTTTGCAGATGTGTCACGTATTATGCATTTGGAGTATCTCAAGGAGTTCCTTGCCTTTACTCTTATTCACAACATCTTCATTATCAATGACTCATATTTCCAGCAAACAAAAGGGATTGCAATGGGGGCTTGCTATGCACCTTCATTGACCAATCTCTTCAAGTTGCATTTTTAGAAAACACACATATTGTCTAACAACATTTGGACCTGACACATAATTGGTTGGCATTGTTACATAGTCAATGTTTTTTTTAATATGGGAGGGCACTGATAGCGAATTTCAAGAGTTCACGAATCACATCAAACACAACACATTTGAAATAGAATTACTGGGACAGACCAACAATCAGGAGATAAACTTGTTAGATTTACATATCTCCATCCAAGATCTCAAGATACAGAAACGCACATTATTGGGGTTGGGGTCAAGCAGGGCTGTAATTTAGCGGCCACTTTATTTAATTTATATCTATGTGGAATTAATGAAATCTGGGCAAAGCAGGTTAGTTATCCCGCAAGGCTAGCTCATTTGAAAATACATTGGCTCGCCTTCGCGGACAATATTTTGATCTTTGATCGTACCCCGTTCGGCTTGCAAGCAAAACTGTCCCTGTTTGCCTCCTATTGCAGTGCGCATAACCTCCTCTTTAATGTGGACAAGTCCCATATTTTCATCTTCAAGAACTTAAAGAGGACGCCCTGCACGTGGAAATGGACCATTGAAAACATTCCCATTGCAAAAGCCTCCTCCATCAGGTATTTATGGTACTCAATTTCTGACTCAATTTCAGTCACCGTGTGGAAGGAAGCACAAAATGTAAAGACAAACGTTCTTGCTACACAAATGCGCATGGCTTACACCAAATACTGCACATTTTCTTTACTTCCATTACTCGAATTCTATACCCTCAAAGTTGAGTCAATTTTATTGTATGCCTTGGATATGTGCCTCACAGATATCAATACATTTCTTGACCAGCTCCAAGGGGGTTTATGGAAGGGTGTTTTGCGCTTAGCTAAGTCCATTCCCAATGCTGTCTTGAGACAGGAGCTGGGTCTCACTTCACTGTCAGCACGGTACAATTGGCGCCTATTGTCAAATTTAGCAAAAATGCTCTTCCCCCCCAAAAACTCATTATATGAGGATTTGGGTCAAATGATAGCTGCTGCTAACCCGCCATCCATTGCAAAATATTATAACAAGAAGTTGTCATTATTAGCTGAAATTGCTCTTGCTCCGTTGGACTTGGAAACCGTCTTTTCACTCATGACTGGTGTAAAACTTTGAATAAGTTTGAGGCATTGAATTCCTATATAGCTGCAAAGTTTTGTACTGGGCGATTACGGCATAAATCTTATTTGGTGCAATTTCCATGTAATAAAGCAAGGGACATATACTTAAGGTTTAAACTAAACCAAATGTTAACAATGGAAAGAACCAAGAGCTGGTCGCTCCACACATCGCCAAACATTGGCTATGGTTGTAGATTTTACAATAATATTAGTCAGTGCGAATCCACAAAACCTTTGGTTGTTTATTGTGTATACTTCGAAAAAGCTTGCCTTGCAGAAATTGGAATTGATAGAGTGGGCTGCATGGTATCTAAAATGGAATGGTTCTGGCGATCATGTATGTGGGGACATTGCACAAAAACCATATTATTACTAACCAGGTTTCTTTCCATCTTAAATCTGGAACTGGAAAACAAAGTCCCAAATAGAGCTTGAAGTTGACTCGCCTATGAGTGGCAATTCCAACACGCCGACATGGCTATTCCACATTGGTCCCATTGTGCCTCACTTAGAATTAGTGTATTTTGTAGCAGTCGATCTTGCTAAGTAACATTCTGAAAATGCTCCATGAATCATGTTTGAAATACATCGTAGTAAACTAGTGTTTCTTTTATTAAGCACATTATGGCTTAGGTCCTTGTGTTATGTTCCACGAATCGTGTTTGTAATACATTGCTGCAGAACAGTTTTGTCTAGGCAAAAAAAAATAATAATAATTTAGATGTTATTATGTGTAAATGGTCTAAATCAACAGAATGGTGAAAATGTATAATGCTGCTCCTTTTAAGTAATTGTTATGTTCCTTTTAATCGGCGAATGATGATTGAAAATGTAATGATGTAAAAGTTTTTGATCAAACTAAAAACAACGGTTTGAAATAAAAAAAGAATGTAAAAAAGAAACGCACATTCCGTAAACCCAGGGAAGTTAATTCAACTTTGCACTTCCAAAGCGGTCATCAAAAACATGTGATTAACAACATTCCTGTGGGCGAGATGACAAGAGCCAAATGCAATTGTAGTGAGACAGAAATTGACCAGCAGGATCTAGACTTGGTTAAACATAGATTCAAGAGAAGAGGCTATGGTCATGCTAGCCTTTCACCAGCAGAACAAAAGATTTCGAGCCGAACAAGGGGAGAATTAACACTTGATAATAGCAAAGTGGCCCCAAAAGCTTCGACGAACAACCAAGTAACATTTATCACACAGTACAGCAACAACAGCACCAGGATCTTTCAAAGCGTCAAGAAACATTGGCACATGCTGATGACAGATGAGCAATTGAAAGAATACATTGGCAACAAGCCACTTATTACTTTCACTAAGGCTCCGGCACTAAGAAACAAATTATGTCCAAGTCACATGAGGGCTTTGGAAAAGGAGGAAAATGGCTAAGAGAACAGCGTAGCAAACCCAAAGACTTTCACAAATGTGGATTTTGCTCATTCTCTATGTATACTTTGGATAAAACAACCAAATACAGCAACACATGTCACACAGTCTATATTGACAATTTTCTCAACTGTTCCAGCACTTATGTTGTATATTTGAATGTATGTGTCTGCAGTAAGATGTATGTTGTTAGCACGATTAGAGAAGTCTGATTTAGGATAATAGAACGTTTGAACTCCATCGGCAAACAAGAATCCCGTTTTTCCACTTGCGCAACTTTGAATGGACATGCACGGCATGAAGGAGAAGAAAAAGCTGAGATTCTTGGCAATCGATCAGATGAAACCCTCATCTTTCGGAAGGGATAGAGAAAACGAGATAAAAAAATGGAAGTAAAATACATCTGCAAATTCAGATCGACACTATAGCCTCAAAGATACAGCAATACAATACTTCTTGTACAAACACCTGCAAAACATCCAAAGGGAACGTCAACAGGTCAAATACATTATGGGCACAACTTTAGGGCTAAACAACATGGCAGTCATTTGCAATGTAGAAAACCTTAGCAACTTATTACACAAATATATGGGCTCTATACAAAAAACAAGGGGACCGCTAGTCTTCTATGAACCATATATTATAACTCCCAACAGTGATAATTTGGATTTGAGAGGTAGCTAAGCACTGAAGAGATGTCCTTAAATTCGCAAGAGAAGATATCTTAAAACGTTCAAACAACTAATAAAAAAAAGAGTTCTGATTTAACTATTGCATGTGATTGGTAAGAATGAGAGGTCACCACTAACTGCAATATGCAGATATCGAATACATGGGCCCTATTAAAAAAACAATGGGGCCGCTAGTCTACTATCAACCGCATATTATAACACCATGACAGTGATGATTTGGGTTTCACTGGAAGCTAAGCACTGAACAGATGCCCTTAAATTTGCAAGAGAAGATCTCCTAAAACTTTCAAACACAGCAAAAGTGAAAGCCAATGGTAATATATCAGACTTGTTTCTGCTGTCACGTGGTACTAGACAAGGATACCCATTATCCCCGTAACTTATTTAATTTAGCTTTAGAGCCACTAACAGCTTACATCAGGCAGAATAGAAGTATACGTGGTATTCACGTGGGGGGGCAAAGAGTTAAACATTCTAGTGTATGCTGATGATATGACGGTACTTCTTTCTAACCCATCAGGATGTGGCTATTACTAAAAACTATGTTTGAGGAAGTTGGGAAATTATCAGGGATAAAATCAATTGGAGTAAGACTGAGATTTTGATCGATTTATTGATTGATTGATTGATTGATTGATTTATAGAGCGCTTTACACCAAAGCGCTGACACTCTCGATTGCATGTGATAGGAACATAATGACAATGTGGAATTGTGGTTGGTCACCAGATGGTGTAAAATATCACAGAGGATTTTTGATTAAGAATGTGACACATTACTTTGATCACCGTGATACAACGTACCCACTTTGGCTAAATCCAGGAAGGGATACATGTGAACCTTATGCTCTAGATAACTTAAACACTATGGAAATGTTATCAAAAATAAATTAAAATTACAAACTGTAATAGCTACCAGGATGACTTTGGTGACCTGGTTTACAGAGAATAACCAATCCATGTGTACGATGGGTCACTTTGGCACAACCCGGCACTTCAAATCCAGAACAGAAACATACATTGCTGCAGTTGGATTGTGAAGGGCATTGAGAGTGAGTGACATTCCGATGGAAGGAGGAATTTTAGAATTTCATGAACTTCAACAGAATTTTGGACTAGGGAGAAGAGAGATGGCCAGGTACATGGAATTACAGACACTGTTATTTCTGAGACTTAGGTTGCTTGGCAAGGCATTAGAACCGAGACCAGAACCAGTACTTTATTTGACAGTTCAGAACACGGACTATCTACTTATATGAATTTGATGCCTTTGGACCCAAATCATCTAGAATCGTGTGCAAAGTTGAGGCAAACTTTGTCAAGGGAACTGAATTTTGAGAAATCTGAGGAAGAATGGGAATGTTCAATCAAAATTGGTGCCAAAGCTAAGATTGATATGAGCTTGAGGTTGATATGCCAAAACACTATAGGGCGTCTCTACTGGACCCTGGTAAGGATGCATACATTACATCTGATGGATAATGATGTATGCTAGAGCCCTGATAATGATAGAGGAACAGTATTGCATCTAGTTCAGAGGTGTTCCAGGGTATGTGTTTTCTGTAGAGAAATTGTAGACATAACAGATACAATACTGAATCTTTTTTTTGTTTATTGGTTTAGCTGAATTAATACAACTTTACAATATTTAACAAATTATTCATACAATATTTAGCAAATTGTTCATAAATGAATTTAAAATACAAACAAATTAAATTATTGTGTTTCATTTTCTTTCAACAAACATTTAAGATATCAAAAAAGAAGAGAAAAAAAAAAGAAACATAGTAGAGAAAGTAATTTTTTTTTTAAAAAAAGGACACTACAATATAAAATCTCTAACCAGGCATTTGTTTATCAATTCATTAACTCTTCTCTCAGCTTGTTACAAATTAACTTCTTATGGTATTACCTGGTTATTTTGTTAGTATCACAACTCAACTATTGAACACTCAAATGAATATTCAGTTTTCTTTTAGCTTTAAGTCCTTCAAAAATTCTATGGCCCAAATTCACACATGCGTAAGGTATCCTGAATGTATCATGAGCCATAGCAAATAAGGAGTCGGCTCTCTACACCCACTCAGTACTGATTAAATTGCTTGATTCTCTGATTCATCAAAGTTGGACATTTTGACCATGAGATGTTTCAATGATTCTTTTTGCTCCTGTTATTTACAATAACGACACACATTCTCTGTCGATTTTAACATGTTACGCTTCACCTGGATTTCTCGCGTGTACCAAAGATTTAAGCGTATTCTCATGAAATCTTGTGTATGTGATTCAGATGGAGATAGTATTACATATTTCTCTGGATTGCTGTATTTCTTTAAACTAAGTGGATGTTCATGGCAATCACAGTATTTCTCACATTTTGCTCGCATTTGAATCCAGTCAGTCTGGAAGAGCTTGTTTTTAGCTCTCATCGGCTTTGTAATAAGTTCTAATAATGTGATATCACTCCTTGCCAAGGTATGTACCACCAATTTACGACATTGTTCAATAAATCTGTCAGTGGAGTGGAACACATATTTTGCCAACATGCCCACCACCATTGACGATTCAAGTGCCACAATGCATTTCCTGAACATGGCCATTATTTGCCATAGGTAACGTGCATATAAGGATATCAGTCCAAGCTCATCACGGATCCATGCTACAGGTACACATTGTGGCAATTGAAGTATCTTACGCCAGTACTTTCCTTCCATTCTTGCCCAAGACTCTTCTAATATAAGTGACTTTGTCTCTGAAGCATACAAGAGAATAGGAGACACTTTCTGCAAATAATAGTTAAGTGCCGGTTTCAAGAAAAATGTGCCATATTTGGCTTGGAGAATTTTAGCTTGGGAAATCGCAGTTGATAATTTTATTTTCAAGGATTCTATATGTACTTTTGCATTCTCCTGGCTTGCAAAGATTGAACCCAAATTGGTATATTGCTGCACACACTCCAGGACAACACCTCATGGGGGACCATGTTTGTCTGAATATTACATTTCCTAAATCACTAGCACAAGTGATTTTACTAGTACGAAATGGAAGATGTTTGACTGCAAAAGAATACAATGGGCCTCATTACGAGTTTGGAGGTAGCCATGCCGTTTTTATCCGCATGGCTACCCCCAAACTCGGGTCTGGGTCCCGCAAAAGGGGATTTACCGGGCCATTCCGACCATGGAGGGCCCAGTAATTCCCTTACACGGGACCCGAACCTCGGTAATCTGACTAGAAAGACAAGGACGACTCGAGTGGGGAACCGTACCCCGAACAGCAAGGTACATTAACAGAATTTAGGTATTTAAATAGGGAAACGGTTATTTAGACAACGTATAGGTATTTTTGTGAACAAACGTAGACCTGTATTGCACAAGCCAAAGGCTTGTAATGATAGTGTATACGGTGCACAGCAGCGCTTAGATAAACAATGTGCTGGGCCCCAAACTGAAAAGGATTAGACGTCCTAAATTGCGCTTATACCATAAAAATATCGTAATGCGTTTGATTGTGATCTCAGTTTGATTCTTTATTGATTAGAAATTCATGCTTGAGTCAAAAAAGTCCGGGAGGAGGGTTTTGAGAATGAAAATAATTGTGATTCTGGAGATACACCGGGAGGAGGGTTTTGAGATTCAAATAATTGTGATTCTGGAGATATACTGGGAGGAGGGTTTTGAGAATGCAAATAATTGTGATTCTGGAGATATACCGGGAGGAGGGTTTTGAGAATGCAAATAATTGTGATTCTGGAGATATACCGGGAGGAGGGTTTTGAGAATGCAAATAATGCCGGTTCTTAGATACCGGGAGGAGGGTTTTGAGAATGTAAATAATGACGTTCTTAGATACCAGGAGGAGGGTTTTGAGAATGCAAATAATTGCGATTCTGGAGATATACTGGGAGGAGGCTTTTGAGAATGCAAAGAATTACGATTCTGGAGATATACCAGAGGAGGATTTTGAGAATGCAAATAATTGTGATTCTGGAGATATACCGGGAGGAGGGTTTTGAGAATGTAAATAATTGTGATTCTGGAGATATACGAGAATGTGACAATGAAGGCATTACCATGGCGAACTATGCAGTAATGTCGATCGTGCTATAATTAGCGGACCCAGCGTGACTAACTGAAACCAATTTCCAACAACCACTCCAATAGATGATGTCACCTGTGAGCACCGAGCTAATGCATTCATTTATGTTTACAGAACAATCCCTTGCAACAGATCACGTGGCTAAGAATGACTTAAAACCAACTAATGCATGACAAACAATCTCTTTATGTGTAGCCTAGCTTGTTGCAGTCCATGTGGAGCTGGGAGCGAACCAAGACATACTTGGAGCACACTTAATTTGAGGAATCAACCATTAGAAATAAATGAACATCGGCTTTGGAGTAACAAGGTGCGTTATTTCGAAAATCTTTTTCACTGATCAAGATAGTTTATAATAATAACAGCACACTTTTGTGACCATACTGGATATTATCATTAGGCAATCCAATAAATTGATACTTTTGAGAAAATAACTATTCAAGGAAACTGAAAGCCAAGAGACTTCTTGAGACTGATAACCAAGGAGATGATAAACAAACGAATCCAGCTCGATGTCACGGTTGCTTCTAACCAGGGCTGCTCCGTTACATCCGTTACCTCGTCCTCCCCGCCACAGAAACGTTCATCCCGTGCATACCGTTATGTGCATTCTCCACTTTACCAACAATGGAAGTTGCCATGGCGATATAACGCTTGGAGGAGATGCGTTCATGGCCTACGCTCCATTGCTGCACGCTCTATCCGTCGGAATCATCATGTGACTACTTGATCAGTTGCGCAATGCCGGCTCCGCCCCACATTGCTGCCACAAAACTGCTCCTCGCTCTCAGCAAGCTACTTCTGATTATAGTAAACGTGCTTTTGCAAATTCTATCTGGTTTACTGTGTTCTTGTTCGTAGTTTACGGACTACTAGTTTACTACTACTGCTATACTGAAGCTCCTTGTTTGATTCCTTGGTTCCGACCCCCCTTTTGCTTACTGCTCGGACTGCCTGTTTACCATATTGTTTACTCCGCAGCCCGCCTAATGCTGAACTCTGCCTGTCCCACGGACTTGCCTCTGCTTAGCGTATTTGTTTGATTCGCTGCCCGCACAACGCTGAACTCTGCCTGTCCCACTGACTTCTTTTCCTGGAACTCCTCCGTGCACAGAAACAAGACGCTTTGCAGAAACACCTGCTGTGCACCTACCCGGCACTAGAGCGTCCCTCGTGCCGTTCGGGTATTAGCTCCATACTAACCCTTCCTTCCCTCGTTTCTTTCTGACCATTGAACTCGACATTATCCGCTGCTTTCCTTCTGGGTCAAAGTTGTTCCCGTTCCCGGGTAAGAATCCAGTTGTTATATTTGACTCCAATTCTACCTAGGAAGTTCCCGTTCCCACTCACTAAACACTCACCATTCTTTGTAGATCACAGGGGAAGTTCCAGACGAGGGACTACCTTTCGCCATCCAGAAACAGATACACCCAGTCCAAAGTAAGGAGAAATACTCTCTCTTGTTCTGGTTCTTTTGATACTTAGACCCTGTCCTAAAACGTATCCTTTTCCTTACAGCCCGGCACACTGATGGTGTTGTTCTCTCGCTCTTTCAATTGATCTACTCGTCTGTCTATTATATTTAACGGATAGAGGGTCGTATCAACGGAAAGGTCAGCCTCTGTGAGGAGACCTGGGCCACTCTTGGCCCTGATCTTTCAACTCGGCTGTGCCAGAATCAAGACACCCTATGCTGTTCTTAGTTAATACTGACACTCGAACAATAATGATAGTCAGATCCATAAAGGTCAATATATTGACCAGTGAGAGAGAACAATAACCAGACCAAGTGTAACCCCGTAATATGAGTTGCCTTGCACTTGGGCCCATAGTGCTGAGACCTGCTGTCATTGCCATACTCTTTAAACACATTGTGTATAGGCGCTAAATAAATAAACTATCATATCATATCTAGGCTGACACATCTTACAGGATGTCTGTGTTGCAATTAGAATGTACTAACATCTGTTCTCATTTTTTCTTTATCTTTTTTTCTCTTTTTAATTTGTCTTTTATTTTCCACCTTACTCATTTGCATTGCTGTTGTTAACAATTATGTTGGCGCATGACTAATGATTTCCATAAACCTGCTTGTTTCTCCTTTTTTGAACCTTGGAAACTGTTATGCAATTAGCTCAATGAGAGAAGTTACAGAGAAATTTCAGTTTGCAGCGTAATATATGCAACTTGCCTTGAGAAAGCCCAGCGGGCGAAACATTTTCGACACATACGGCAAACATAAGGCACATCAGATTCGGCAGGATATCAAGTCGCACATTTTCTAGCACACCAGAACTTTCATGACGCTAAATGGAACTTACTCAATGTGTTGAATACAATAAGCTTGGAGAGCAACTATTAGATTTGTCTTTTTATTATGTCTGTAGGATGCGTTCATAATGAAGGAGCCTGTGTTGAAACTTTACATTCAGGCCTGGGTTGTGGGCCTTCACATAGTTGAGCTGCTCTCTTAAATAACCGAAACGAATAATTCACTTTGAAGATTGAATTGGTGATGCAGCCAATCACAATCTATCAGCCACTGTGTATCTAATAATTCATTCAGAAATCACCTGGACCGGCACCTCCGAAAGTGAGTTGAGACTGCCTCTGCTTCAGAGAGCATCTGCCTCTCCTTTGCCGACTCAGCTGATACTATACCAGTGACGTCGTCAGGCCCTTTCAACCTTTTCAAATGAAAGGGGCCTCGAGCTTCAGGAGACTCCCGCAACTTCTCCCATTCTATGTTTCTATCTCTATTTTCATTCTGGGGCTTAAAACCTGAACTTTGTGAGGAATTCGGCCAAGTAACAAAATGCCAGATAACACAGGGCAAAGTGACTTACCTAGGCCACCTGGTCAGTTGAAGTAAGAAACAACCCCTTGAAGCGAAGGTACAGGCTGTGAAGATTGGGCAATCTCCACCACACAGACGCAGGTGATAGCCTTTCTAGGTCTCACCAGGTACTACTGGTTGTTCATCAAGGTGTATGGGACCATTACCATGCCCCTGAATGACGTAAATTCAAAGAAAAAGCTGAAGGTAAATTGGAACTCCACCTGTTAAACCTCCTTTCAGGATTTAAAGGACGGAATGTGCAGGGCCCCAGTTCTGAAAGTGCAAGACTATGGTCAGGAGTTCCTTATCCAGCCAGAAACCTATTATTTTGGGATATGAGAAGTGTTAGCACAGCTGAACTCTCAAGGGGTAGAGCAACCTGTCACCTACATTAGCAGACGATTGACAAAAAGGTAAAGAAACTGAGTTGCTATTGAGAAAGAGGCTTACGCCGTTGTGTGTCCATAAAGAAGCTGAACCTCTACATCTTTGGGTCACACTTTATGACCCAGACAGACAACCAGCCTCTTCGATGAAAATGTGTGGGGCTAATCCGCACACAATTTACTATGCTCACCACACAACATAATCTTAGACCTGTGTACGCTGGTAGGACACAGCCTACAGGGACAGTCCCCTCTTTCACATTTAGTTGGGATCTGACAGCCAGGGGTACACCATGTCATCTCAGAAGGGGGAGGGCCATACCTTCCCCCTGCCATGGCCAGCCTAATTAATTAACTAACAAAGGCTCCATGGGTGGATCCGCCCTGTCCTTGTGTTGAGCCCTACAGCTAGTGGCAGCATTGATGGAGCCAGAAAGTCCAGTCTCACCGCAGCTTCAAGGGAGACCTGCCACTTTAATCAGGAACTGCAGAAAGCTCCATTAACTAGAGAGACCCTTTGATCTACAACAGACAGGATGATGGGTGGGACTTAGTATTACATGTTTACACCCCTTTACCTTTTCTGATGCAAAGTCCTCTGGTGATGACCTCAAGCATACAGGAGATTGTTCGTGGGGGCCCAGGATTGGTTTGTTAAGGTAGGCTTAGTCTTCATCAAAGTGGCCCATTTGGCTTTAAAAGAGTGATGAGCTCCTCTTTTGGCAGATAATCTGAAGGCTTCACCAGAAGCAGAAGGAAGAACTCATCATTGGACCCTGGCTGAAGGTGCAGGCTGCCTTACATCTTCTGCCAGTGAAGGGAGGCCAGGATCTTTCAAGAGGGATGCAAGAGAACTCCCCAAAACATCTCCCAGGGAACAGAGGGAGATTCCAAATACAGAGGACCCTCCAGCAGCTCCAGAACTGGTACCCAGCCAGCACACAGAGTGCCCTGGTAGGCTCTGCAAAAAGCTTCCTTGGTGGAAAGTGCCAGAGAGTCTCTGAACTCGAAACCAAAGAGCTGCCTGCAACATACTGCTCAGCTTTGAGCCGTCTGCCATAGAGGACGACACAAGCCCAGATAAGAAGCGAGAAGACGTGCCTCAACAAGCATCTACCGACGTACGACCTTAAAGAACATTTTCAAGCCAGTCGAGTCCATTGAGCTGCAGCTGACTGCCCCGCTGATGGTTGTTATGCCGTAGTCTCTAAAGACATCCGAGACACCTCGACCAGTGCTTCAGAGCCACCGACCTGCAATGAGACGACGACTCCTGACCGTAAGCCACTGCATAGGCCAGCCTGCAGAATCCATCCAGCTTCACACGCTGAACTGCCTGCCGCCTGTCTCTTATCTTGCACTCTGTCGCAGAAGCTGCAAAGCACCCTGAAACTGACTCAGCCCTGTCCAGCACCAAGAACTCCTACAGCACAAGGTACAATGTGGTTGTGTCTCCCTGGTCCTTCTCCAAAGGCCCCTAAGGACATTTTACGACCCATTGCGCCCTTTGTGTTATGATATCATATGTCATTTATAACGCAAGAAAGCAGAGGAGAATAGGAAGGTATTGAGCTGCTTCCCGAACGTCAGGTGGTCCGGCTCAGGTTTGAGAGGGGTAGGGAGGCCATTCCAAAGGGAGTCACCTGGAGAGGAGAGAGATCTACCCCCCACTCTCTGCCTGGAGGAGCATCTGACCCTCAGAAAGTTGGAGGTTGCTGAGCGAAGGTTTCGGGAAGGAAGGTATTTTGGAAGGGAGAGTTTGCTGTAGTGCACGATCCGGCCCCAGAAAGCCTTGTGGACAATGCAGAGGGTCTTAAAATTGATCTTTGCAGCCACTGGGAGCCAGTGGAGAGTTTTCAGGGCTGGAGAGATATGGTCATTGGGCTTGAGGCAAGGACAAGTCTCGCAGTCTGTTCTGGATTAGTTGCAGAGGGCCAAGTATCCTTGAACTATTGCTATTAGTTACTATTCTGACTACCCTCTCGTCAGTATCCAGAGTGCATCCCTTTTCCTTCTTTGAAACTTTCTTTCATCTGCATTCCTTTACAGTGTGGGTTGTATTTTGTTGTGTGCTAGAACTGTCTGTTGTGATAATAATAAAGTAGATATTTTTATACAACCTTGACTGTTCAATCCCTTTTATCATTGGGTAATAATTGTATTTTTGCTGTGTTGCAACTGACCAACGATCCTCGACCTTTCGGAAATAAGCCTGCCGTTCTGTCCATGTTACCAAAATTGGACAAGGTTTATAATTTGCTTGTGTTCCCAATCTGTTCAGATCCCTTCTGGTGTACTAGAGGTGGGGCTGATTGATGGTTTAGAAAACGATATTCATACCTGGCCCACTGGTGCCCTGGTAGTTGATTCGTCAAACGCTTTGCAGCGCTCGCATTACAAACTGCGTCTCCTGCCTCCCTTCCATCTGTCACTTACCACTGGATATACAGAAGTGTTATCACCTCATTGCCTTCTAACACTGGTTCCTACACATCAGCCACTTGCTGACAAAGAAATGTGTATAGCTCCTCAAGGGGCATCTCGTGTTTAAGATTCCCTGCTGGCTGCCTCATGATAATATGCGGCTATTAACCATATCTTTGTCGGCATTGTAATGTATTCTCTGTCACCAACTCTCTGCGCGTCAAGCGCTTTTCAAAACAGAAGCTGATGGCTGATCTCTTTCCTCTGGTGGCTCCCTCCTCTGGAATAGCCTCACCCTTCCTCTTTGTCTGGAGCTGGATCTCCTCCATTTCCAGAAGCTCCTCAAGACTTTCCTTTTCACCTCCTCCTGCCCCCTCTCCCTCGCTAAACACCACAGTCGCTGGGATTGGTAACAAGTGCCCTCATGTATCCTCATGGGTCCTGGCCTACTCCTCTCTCCCCCAATAGCCTCCAGCCTCCACCCACTCCCAGCAACTACCACTGGGCGCCCTCTGGCCTGTGTGCTCTCACAGGCCTGCACTTATTATTGGCAGCTGACCACTCTCATCAAATGATCTCTGCCGGGCACTTACAACTGCCTGCAATTTACCTCCTAGCACTTCCTCAGTAAAACAACTAGCACGTACCCCTTTCCCTCGCCCCTTCTCCCTCTCAGCACTTGCACGTTCTGAATGCTCACTAGGCCTAGAAGAAAGGGCACTTTCCTTCCCTTCATTGTTATGTTTGCCTTTCATTGCGTGCAGCTCCCTTGGAACAGCTGAGGCCTGCACTGCGCATGTGCATGCAGTTGGAATCCTGGCTAGGTCGCCAGAGGTCGGAGGGGAAGGAAACAGCGCTGGCCCAAAAGAATGATATAGCTCAGTAACTTTGTTCTTCCAGGCACACGTGTTACTTATCTTGAGAATATGCGTGCACGGCTTGGCTGGCAGCCCCGCGGGGCGCGATAGGAAATGACTCGGTCTGCGGAACACAGGAATTTGGCACTGCTTGTTTAAATAACCATTTCAGGTTCAAAGTGATTTATACTTTTTTAACGCACTCCTGGAGGTGCAGCGGAGGGGATTTTTGACATTTCTTTTTTTGATCACAGAGAGGAGAGAGGAAAGAGGGCATCGATAGGGGAGAGAGAGAGAGAGAGGAGAGATATCAAAGAGAGAGGAGAGAGCGAAAGAGAGGAGATGGAGTAAAAGAGAAAGAGGAGAGCGAGAAAGAGAGAGAGAGAGAAGTAAGAGAGGAGGGAGTGTAAAGAGGGGAGAAAGGATATAGCAGAGAGAGGAGCGATAGTTATAGGGGAGACAATGAGAGATAGGAGAGA
Organism: Ambystoma mexicanum; assembly: GCA_002915635.3. Taxonomy (NCBI): domain Eukaryota; kingdom Metazoa; phylum Chordata; class Amphibia; order Caudata; family Ambystomatidae; genus Ambystoma; species Ambystoma mexicanum. Next base: position 993,341,686 of record CM030325.1, read on the forward strand.
GAGGGAGAAAGAAAGAAAGAAAGAAAGAAAGAAAGAAAGAAAGAAAGAAAGAAAGAAAGAAAGAAAGAAAGAAAGAAAGAAAGAAAGGAGAGAGAAAAAGAGAGGAGAGGGAGGAGAATGGAGAGCAGAGAGGAGAGGAGAAAGGGAGGGGAGAGAGGAGAGAGAGGAACAAGAGGACAGACAGAAAGAGAGAAGAAAGAAGAGCAGAGAGGGAGTGAGAGACCCACAGACAGACAAAGCGGAGAGAGAGGGGAGGGGAGGGAGAGAGGAGGGAGAGGAGATGACAGGAGAGGAGAGGGGAGAGAGGGAGATCAGTGAGGAGAGGTAAGAGAGAGAATGAGGGAGGAGAGACAGAGGATAGAAGAGAAGGGAGGAGAACAGAAAAAGAAAAGAAATGTCCAGTGGTAAAACTACTCATGGTAATTCCTCCTGTCAGAATGCCGTAATACCGACGTGCTCGTCTGAATTAGCACCTGATTACTAGCCAATCAGCCTGATGGTAACAGCAATTCCATCTGACGGAAATACCACCAAGACACGCTGCCAAGTACTAATGTACGAATTTCGGAAATGTTTGGCTGAATTACCGGTACCAGATGCTAGTCATGTCAGAAATACTGAACTGTATTTTCCTCAAACATTGAGGAATTAGCGCCTGGCATGACTAGCAGAACCATGAAAACGGCGAGCAAGGCAGCAGCCATTTTGAAAAATCGAATCTGCTGACAATCACCCCTTTACACTTGCCATTGGAAGCTGAAAGAAGCCCACATCGTGTCAAGAGGAAGAGCCGAAGGCAGGCAGGGTGCCTAAAATGCAGCCGGGAGAGGCACACGTTCCCTGAAGCAGAAGTCACTGTGCTGGTAGAGCAGGGCGTGGCCATCATAAGACCACCCACCAGAGGACTGCCATCTGATACTGCCGCGCCTGGGCCTATGACTGCACCAGGTTCCCTACCCTCACAGCCCACCACCGTGAGGAGAAAGCTGCACACGTAGGAGGGAAAGTGGAGCACCTGCAACTAACAGCATGGGAGGAGACAGCGAGCAGCCCACGCCACCTGGCCGGCCAGGAGTGTCAGGGGTCTGAGCAGCCAGCCCCAAGAGGCAACTGACTAGATGGTTGGCCTGAGGTCCTTTGTGCAATGTCCAAACCCCAAATGTGCGCCATTGTATGTGTACAACAAACACAACAACACACTGGGACCACTATTGATGTCCGAAGGCAGGTGATTCCCCGAAAAGAGGCCCTCTAGTGAGAAGTTGGAAGACGTACATCTAGGACATGTCTCCGACATGTAGACCCATGTATTCTGGCGGGCCCATGTGGTCCACAAGCCATCGGCAGCCACCATTTGCCCTAACCGCCACACCCATGTAGCGTGAAAGCAGCCTGCAGAAACTGCAATGCGCCAAGCAGCCACATCCTGGATATATGTCAACTGGCCCCACGGGGACATGACACATGGATAACCAAGGTGCCAAGGAGCACGAGCAACAAACCCTGTGTGCATACGCGGGGATCCCTTTTTAATAAGAGGTCACTCCGGGACTGATGCATCCCACCACACCTCACAGACGAGACAACACCCCCAAACCACTGACAGTGCACGTGTGTATATGGCCAACTATGAGCACGCCTGAGCTCAAACCTCCATATGGCTACCTGGCAACCACCCTACACATCCCCATCGAATGGCATTCCAAATAAGCATCCGACCCAGCGCCTTGCACATGTGACCATGGGCGCCATTCCAGGACGCACCACGTGCCACGTCCCGAACCTTATCTCCATGAATTGCATGTACGTGCCTAGAAGTGATGCACACCACGCAGTAGTATCCCTCCCAACAGGCACCCAAGGCAGTCAGGAAGCAGCAAAACGCCCCCCCCCCCACCCCAACATGACAGTCACTCCTGCAAATACCGGCCCAGCACCAGACAACGCCTCAGAGTGCAGTGATGCGGTGCAGGGCAGGGAAAGGAAAGGAGGCTTGGGAAAAAGAGAAGACCCCAGCTGGGGCGACCACCGCTGGGACAGGGGAGCCTACAGCAGCAGCAGCCACCGGCGATGCATCCCCACCTCTGTCTACCAACCACCACTGACACCGCCTGTGGCTAGAAGGGAGCCTGTGTGCCTGCCCACACCCTGAGGCTGCCAGTGCCTCGCTTGCCCACCTGCAGGCACCATCGAACATGCTCCTGCAGCTGCATGGGCCTCGAACAGGTGGACACGTCTCCCCTCCCTATCCTCCCTCGCCCTCACCAGCCAGCCCCCTCCCCGACTATCTTCTGGCCGTGCAATGCAGTGGCGCCATCTTCAGGACACTGCTTCGATTCTTGATGGTGATGATGGGGATGGTGATGATGATGGTGATGGGGATGATGATGGGGATGGTGATGATGATGGGATGGGGATGGGGATGATGATGATGGTGATGATGATGGGAATGGTGATGGGGATGTGGATGATGGTGATGATGATGGGGATGGGGATGATGATGGTGATGATGATGGGGATGGTGATGGGGATGGTGATGGGGATGGTGATGATGATGGGGATGGGGATGGGTATGGGGATGGTGATGGGGATGTTGATGATGATGGGGATGGGGATGGGGATGGTGATGGATGATGGGATGGGGATGGGGATGGTGATGATGATGGGGATGGGATGGGTATGGGGGTGGTGATGGTGATGGCGATATTGATGATGATGGGGATGGGGATGGGTATGGTGGTGGTGATGGTGATGGGCATGGGGATGGTGATGGGGATGGTGATGATCATGGGGATGGGGATGGTGTTGGGGATGTGGATGATGATGGTGATGGGGATGGGGATGATGATGGGGATGGTGATGGGAATGTGGATGATGATGGTGATGGGGATGATGATGGGGATGGCGATGCTGATGATGATGGGGATGGGGATGGTGATGATGATATTGATGATGGTGGGGATGGGGATGGGTATGGTGGTGGTGATGGTGATGGGCATGGGGATGGTGAGGGCATGGGTATGGTGATGGGGATGGTGATGATGATATTGATGATGGTGGGGATGGGGATGGGTATGGTGGTGGTGATGGTGATGGTGATGGGCATGGGGATGGTGATGGGATGGTGATGATCATGGGGATGGTGATGATGATGGGGATGGTGATGGGAATGTGGATGATGATGGTGATGGGGATGATGATGGTGATGCTGATGATGATGGGGATGGTATGTTGGTGGTGATGGGGATGATGATGGTGATGGTGATGGGGATGGGGATGTGGATGATGATGGTGATGGGGATGGTGATGATGATATTGATGATGGTGGGGATGGGGATGGGTATGGTGGTGGTGATGGGCATGGGGATGGTGATGGTGATGGGCATGGGGATGATGATGGGGAGGGGGATTGGTATGGGGATGGTGATGGTGATGGCGACATTGATGATGGTGGGGATGGGTATGGTGGTGGTGATGGTGATGCTGATGATGATGGCGATGCTGATGATGATGGCGATGCTGATGATGATGGTGATGGGGATGGGTATGGTGGTGGTGATGGTGATGGGGATGTGGACGATGATGGGGATGGGGATGATGGTGATGATGATGGGGATGGTGATGGGGATGTGGATGATGATGGGGATGGGGATGGTGATGATCATGGGGATGGGGATGGTGTTGTGGATGATGATGGTGATGGGGATGGGGATGATGATGGGGATGGTGATGGGAATGTGGATGATGATGGTGATGGGGATGATGATGGTGATGGCGATGCTGATGATGATGGGGATGATGATGGTGATGGGGATGGTGATGATCATGGGGATGGGGATGGTGTTGGGATGTGGATGATGATGGTGATGGGGATGGGGATGATGATGGGGATGGTGATGGGAATGTGGATGATGATGGTGATGGGGATGATGATGGGGATGGTGATGGGAATGTGGATGATGATGGTGATGGGGATGATGATGGTGATGGCGATGATGATGGTGATGGGGATGGTGATGATCATGGGGATGGGGATGGTGTTGGGGATGTGGATGATGATGGTGATGGGGATGGGGATGATGATGGGGATGGTGATGGGAATGTGGATGATGATGGTGATGGGGATGGGGATGATGATGGGGATGGTGATGGGAATGTGGATGATGATGGTGATGGGGATGATGATGGTGATGGCGATGCTGATGATGATGGGGATGGTATGTTGATGGTGATAGGGATGTGGATGGTGATGGGGATGGTGATGATGATATTGATGATGGTGGGGATGATGGTGATGGGCATGGGGATGGTGATGGGCATGGGGATGGTGATGGGGATGATGATGGTGATGGGGATGGTGATGATGATATTGATGATGGTGGGGATGGGGATGGGTATGGTGGTGGTGATGGTGATGGGCATGGTGATGGTGATGGGCATGGGGATGATGATGGTGATGGCGATGCTGATGATGATGGTGATGGCGATATTGATGATGATGGGGATGGGGATGGTGATGATGATATTGATGATGGTGGGGATGGGGATGGGTATGGTGATGGGCATGGGATGGTGATGGTGATGGCGATATTGATGATGATGGGGATGGGGATGGGTATGGTGGTGGTGATGGTGATGGGCATGGGGATGGTGATGATGATGGTGATGGGGATGGGTATGGTGATGGGGATGGGGATGATGATGGTGATGGCGATATTGATGATGATGGGGATGGGGAGGGTGATGGGGATGGTGATGGTGATGGGCATGGGGATGATGATGGTGATGGCGATATTGATGATGATGGGGATGGGGATGGTGATGGGGATGGTGATGATGATATTGATGATGGTGGGGATGGGGTGGTATGGTGGTGGTGATGGTGATGGGCATGGGGATGGTGATGGGCATGGGGATGGTGATGGGCATGGGGATGATGATGGTGATGGCGATGCTGATGGTGATGGCGATATTGATGATGATGGGGATGGGTATGGTGGTGGTGATGGGCATGGGGATGGTGATGGGCATGGGGATGATGATATTGATGATGGTGGGGATGGGGATGGGTATGGTGATGGGCATGGGGATGGTGATGGTGATGGCGATATTGATGATGATGGGGATGGGGATGGGTATGGTGGTGGTGATGGTGATGGGCATGGGGATGGTGATGATGATGGTGATGGGGATGGGTATGGTGGTGGTGATGGGGATGATGATGGTGATGGCGATATTGATGATGATGGGGATGGGGATGGGTATGGTGGTGGTGATGGTGATGGGCATGGGGATGGTGATGGTGATGGGGATGATGATGGTGATGGCGTTATTGATGATGATGGGGATGGGTATGGTGGTGGTGATGGTGATGGGCATGGGGATGGTGATGGGCATGGGGATGATGATGGTGATGGCGATGCTGATGATGATGGTGATGCTGATGATGATGGGGATGGTGATATTGGTGGTGATGGGGATGATGACGATAGTGACGATGACTCTGCAGATGCACATCCACTGGATCCGGATGAAGGCAACCACGTGACCCACCCAGCCCAGTATCACAACCCTTCCTGGACACAATCTGGTAGATGTTCACACAGATTGCACCACAGCAGGAACTTGTGTAGCGAATAGGGCATGAACTACTCGGACACTCCCGGGTGATGGCAGATGCCATGCCGAGGGCTTCACAGAGGGTGGCAACCGCCTTAGACAGGTAGTGCCGGTGCTGTGTGCATAGCACTGCTGCCATCACAGTAGAGATCCGTAAGGTGCAGGACATGGCAGCACAGAAAGATCTCTAGTCAGCTCAGTGGTATGGCACGCACTCCACCCCTCCAACACAGGAAAAGCACAGAATGAAGTAGAAACTTCCAAATTACGAATGTTTGGGCATGAGGGTGGTAGAAGGGTATGGGTGTTGGGGCTGACGGTGGTGGGAGGGCATGGGTGTTAGGGTTGAGGGTGGTAGAAGGGTATGGGTGTTGGGGCTGACAGTGGTGGGAGGGCATGGGTGTTGGGGTTGTCAAACTAGAAATTATATCGTGCCTCCTATTGCTATGAATATATGTATATTGGCCTAAGCCAAGCTGCTAACAAGCTGCTTATAAACTACATGTGAATAAACTCGCATTGCAAGGTCCTGACCTTAGAAACATTGTAAACTGTCATTTTGGGTCAAGCCGCCATTTTAGGTTTTCTTGCTCTATAAAGTCACCATGTGAGCTAAAATGGTAGCCTATGTTATTCAGAACAGAACTCGATTGTCATGACCTCTGTACAGCTAATGTATAACTTGCCTGCAGGCCACTTGTTAGGGTCATGAGCTGAGACCTTGTCCTTCTGCTGACCTGTGTGCAATGGATTACCTGTATCACCGAAACTGATCTATAATTGAATGAGAACACCTGCTTAACTATATTGTATAAATTAATTGTAATGTTAGGCCTAGAGCATACATTATTACCATTTCTTCTTGTTAATGTATAAACCTAAGATGAACTAGATTTGACCTGGCAAGGGACCCTAGAGCAGTAACTTATTTATGGAATGGTTAACCTGAAGAAAGGCTGGACAACAGGCTGGAGAAATGTATAAAAGCCTGACTGTTTCAATGAATATTTGCACTCACTGAGCACACCGAACCACGCCGGAGTTCGCTGTGTTGTACTGAGGGTCGATAGCTATCTGAATTTTGTTCTGTTCTTTTGTAACTGGATTCAGTATAAAATAAAGTACTTTGTATGTTCCTTTGTAACCTGTGTTTGGTGTGTTTCCTTTTTGGTTACCCTGCCTCATATTATTTCCTTGTTTTCACAGGGTTGAGGGTGGCGGAAGGACATTGGTACTGTGGATGAGGGGGTCGGGAGGGCATGGGTTTTGGGTTTGCAGGTAGTGGGACTGGAATGAGGTCAGGGGCTTTGGCTCCGAAAAATAACCCGGAGGGTCGCTCACTCAGGAAGAATTTTAGCCATGTGGTCGCTTCAAGGTAGAGGTTCAAGATGGTAATGAGGCGGCGGCAGAGGATGTCATCGTCGACAAGGTTGAAGGCCGCAGAGAGGTCTGATAGCATGAGGATCACAAGGTCGCCGTTGTCTCAGATGTGATCGAATTGGATCTGGAGATCCAGGAAGGCGGATTCGGTGCTATGTCTAGGTCTGAATCCCAACTGGCGCATGGCGAGTAGGTTGTTGGTTTCTAGGTGGGTTTGGAGTTGTCGATATGCTGTGCGGTCGAGTATTTTAAGGAGGAAGGGAACTGTTGTGATGTGGCAGTTGTTGGTTGGCATGGTGGGGTCAGGGCCGGGGGGGTTTCAGCAGAGGTGTGACCCAAGCTTCTTTGATGGAACTAGGAACAGTGCAGGAGCTGAAGGAGGTATTGATGAATTTGTAACGGTCGGGCCGATGGGTTCAGCACAGAGCTTGATGATGTGAGCGGTGCAGATGTCGCCTGTGCAAGTAGTTGCTTTGAGGCGTTGTATAGTGGAGAGCCCGTCTGCCGGTGTGATTGGAGAGAAATGGAAAGGGAGCAAGCTGGGTGTGGTGGGTGCAGGGATGTCAAAGCTGTTGCAGGTGAGCTGTGATTTTTTGAGTATGGTTTTGTTTCTGAGCTTAAGGATTTTGTTTGCAAGGGAGAATTGAACCAAGGTGCACCAGGTTTTGTCTTTGGAAAATACTGTGATTGGTGATCCTGGGGTTCCGAGCTCTTTGAGGATTGTGAAGAGCTCTCCAGTGTTGAACCTGGCCTCAGTTATGCTGGTGATATAAATGCTAGCTTTAGTGCTAATTATTGCTAATTAGTAGACGGCCGCACTAGTGCTGAAAGGTAGTTTGTTGATGGGGGATTTCTTCTCCAGATGTGTTTTTGGATAGTTTTGTCTTACGGGGGGCTGTTAGCTCCTCTGTGAACTAGTTGTGATGGTAGTCTTTTTTTCAGGTAGTCGTTTTAAGGGGGGGTGTGAGCATCCGGGGCGTGGAGGAGTGAGGAATTGTAAGCCATGAGAATGGCTTTGGGTTGCTGTTATAGGGACATGAATCGAGGGAGGCCCAGATGTTAAGCTCCAGTATTTTTTTTGTTTGTTTGTTGGTGTGTCTTGCAGTGATTGCAGAAGGCGTTATAATTGTTTTGGGTGTACTTGGTGAAACTGACATGGTGAAGAGAATCACTAAATGGTCCGTCCATGGGACAAGGTCAATGGAGGAGACTTGAGTGTGGATTGTAAGGGGAAGGATCGAATCGAGAGACTGGCCTTTGGCATGAGTGGGAGTGCTGATGGTTTGCATGAATTTCATCTCCTGTTGAGTGGTGGAGAGGTGGGTGGATTTTTGGTCGGCGGGGTCGTTTAGTCCCAGGTTAAGATCACCCAGTAGTAGGAATTTGGTGCTTGGCTTCAGGAGCGGGGCGATGAGGAGGGGCAGATCAGCATCTGGGGAACTGGAGCTGTTAGGCTGGCGATAGAGAGGCATATTGTTTATGGTTGTTTTCGGGTCAGATTCGAGCTTGGCAAGCAAGATTACGTGCCCTCACAGAGGTGGGAGGGGAAGGCTTCTGATGAGGAGGTACATTTTGGAGATGATGGCAACTCCTCCACCTTGACTCCCTAACTCTATCGGAGTGGAGGATGGAGTAGACAGGTGGGAGTGTGAGGGTGGTTGCCTCATGCAGCCAGGTCTCTGTGATGCCAAATATGTCCAGGTCGTTTTTAAGTGGAAGGTCATGGATTTTTAGGGCGTAAGCACAGACAGAGCGAGTGTTTATGAGGGCGAAGACCAGGAATTTGGACGTAACAGGGAGGCTTCTTATGTTGGGGATGAGGGGTTGCTTTGGAGTCAGTATGTGGGAAGATTAGCGCAGGGGTCTGGGGGCTATGGTTCAGGACCTGAGGCGATGGAGTCTGGCGTGGCTGTGTTGGGCATATTGGTTAGCAAGTTGAGGAGTCTGGTGCAGAGTCTGCATAGGCGATGGATTCCTAGGCAGGTGGCAGTGTATATTCTGGGGTGTACTGCTTCAGTGGGTGGTGTGTGTGGGTTGGCGTTGCTGGTACTGGAGGTGTGTGTAGGCAGCGACATGGGGTTGGGGACAGGTGTGGTGGTACTGTCTGGTGAGTTGGGGTAGAGGTTACAGGTGTGGAGAGTAGCGGGGTGGTGGGGATGAGGCAGAAGACTCTGGGTAGTGTCTGGAGGTCACTGTACTTTTGTGAGTAGTGGGTGAGCCAATCCTAATCAGGGTGGGTAGGTGAGGCGAGGGAGATGGGAAGGGAGGATTGGATCGGTGGGCACATTTCGCAGAGATCGGGCGGGAAATGCAAGCCAGCAGGGGGTGTGATAGAGGGAATGCACGGTGCGTTCACAGGCAGCAAGGGGGGTGAATTGTAGCGACTCATGCAAGTAATACATTTCTCAGCAGATAAACATTGATTTGTGTAGGTAGTACATTTCTTCGGAAGTAAACATTGTTCAAGAGAGGCATGAATCGCAGAAGTGATGTATAGTAAGGCAGTAGGGGGTGTGTACAATTCGCAGGAACCCATTTTACAGCCGTAGAGCGTTCAGCAGCAGTATGGCGTGGTGCGTCGACCAGCAACAGCTGGGTACCAAAGGATGTAGACTGAAAGTCATGGTCTCCCGGGTTGTGAGGAGTAACAGGGCTGGGGGATCAGGGTCTTGTGGGGGGTGGTGCCTGTCTATGCAGGTTGCCCTTGGCGGTGTGGACTTGGAGCGTGTTGGTCGTGGCTATGCGTTGGTTCACATAGAGTGGTGGGGGTGTGGAGGCGTGCGCTAGGACCGTCGGAGGAGATGGTGGTCGAGCAGTGTGGTTTGGGGCGTACTGCCATTGTTAAGGGTAGGAGGGTGAGTGGGTTCCTGGGAGAAAGAAAGCACAGTGGAACTCTGTAATGTGGGAGTTGGGTGGTATTTGGGAGGTAGCAAATGCATGGTCGCATGGTGAGAGAGAGGACGGGAGGGAGTGAAATTCTGAGAAGAGGTATTGGGGGTTTTAGGATGGAGGAGGAGGGTCTTTAGAGGTCGGGTTGGTTGTGTAGCCTTGTGGAGCGTGAGGAAAGGAGGCGATGCAGGTGTGTGTCTTACCTGCGAACATAGGATTTGTCCAAAAGTCTTGAATGCTCGGGGGTGTCTCGTGGAGTGTGTAGCGGTAGCACAGCTACAGGAGACTATATGGAAGGCACAGGAACGGGCATCCAGGGGTAGACAAGGTAAGACAGGGGCCTTTGATTCAGGCCTTCGTCCAGGGCCTGGCTTCATCTCCCGGCCAAGCCGGTTGCAGGAGGGGGATGCGTAATCATCATGCGGGCAGAAGCTCAATGCAGCAAGAGCTTTGAACTAAGGAACTAAACTATGGGGTGGTATACCAATGTCGCTGGCAGTGAGATTATCCTTGATAAAGATGATAATGGTACCTAAACTGCTGCACAAGTTTCATGTCATGGTGTTTTGACTGAGCCGCACACTTTTCCAGAACCTCATAGCTACATGCACGTCCTACATTTGGTCTGGTGGTTCAGTCCAACTGAAGTGGGTGCATCTGACTCGCCCGTATGAAGATGGAGGGTTTAATCCCCTGACCTAGAGCAATTTAGTTGCAAAATACATTATGCATCTTATTGGTCAGCAGATGACACTATGTTACCTCATGTTCATCTCGAGTGAGCACCAGTCAACCCAGTCCCACTGTTATCGCTGTTGGCGGGTGGTGGATATCAGCCAGCAAACCCATTACATCCAGTAGGGGCGACCTGGATGGCGTGGAAGAAACTGATTACTAAGCTGAACATATCATCCATGTATGACTAACGGCTCCCATTATGGGGGATGCCGATGCTATCTCCCACCACTGATTGGGGCATTGAAATGTTCTGGAGTGCAACTGGTGTCCTAGCAGTTGGGGATTTATATGTAGAGGGCGACTTTGTGAATTGGGGTGACCTGAAAACAGTCACGGGGGCGATAGACCACTGCAAACATTGAATTATCTCCGAATGCAGATGGCATTTAAATCTCAACGGCCAATGCAACCCGATGAACCTCCAATGCATGCATGCCTATCATACATACTACATGCGCGCTCCAGCAAAAAGAGTAGTCCCACACTGTATAAACTGGCACAAACTATGAGCATGCACTCAGTAAGGAAGGCCAGCTCTACATGGTGAAGCAATCCCAAAGTAGAGTTCACTGGTGTGCAGTGGAGGGCTGTGTGCACCCTGAGGAAAGGGGTGTCTCTCAATTCTAAATACACGCTAATACATTTTAAGATCCAGAACAGATTGCACTACTCCCCCTTTTAGCTCTGTGCACTGGTCCCACTGAACTCAGGCCCCGGCTCTTGCTTGTCCAGTTATTCTCGCACTGCCTTGTGCTCCCCCAGCATCTGCAGCCCTACAGTCCCTTCTCTCTACACTTATGAGCCGCCCTGCAGCAGCACTTACTGAGCTATCTACACTTCTCCCCTCCTCCCCCTCACTCTTCTGCCCTCCCTCTTCCATGCACTTGCGCGATCTGAATGACACAAGGCCTAGTAAGATCATTGTTTTGTCCTCCTTCTCTTTCCCCCTCCGTGACTTGTCGCGCCTAGAAACACTTGTGTACAGGCGCATAATAAATTATCTCAAGAATGGACTTATTTCAGATTGACAGGATGAAGGAATGTCCCAGATGCACGGATGGAAATGCGACCCTGTTGCATTTGTTATGTTATGGTCTTGTCACAAGCTGTATGAATACTGGTGCACCGTCACTAGCCCATTTTCCGCTATATCGGGTCAGCAGCGGAACTTAATTGAGCGAGAATGTGTATTGGAATAGGTTGCTAAATGCAGATTTTTGAATTTGGGATTGTTAACTAAAACGGCAATCTGGATGAGGGGTCCCAAAAAGAACACCTATGTGCGAAATGTGGTTGAGGGATGTCACTTGGTCAAAGATCAAGAAACACTTGTGTATAGATGCGCTATAAATCAAATATAATTTTTTCATTCATTCATTCATTCATTCATTCATTCATTCATTCATTCATTCAAATGATTATGTCTAATATGTCACGTTGCAGTTCCCGTAGGCTGACATTCGTATTTCCTATCATCAGCCCACTAATATCCTCATACCGAGATGTTTTCGCCAGAGTTATGATTGAGCTGTACAGTTTAGTCCTTCTCCCATCTACATAATATTTTAAGGATTGCAAACCAAACTCATACCTTAGCCTAGCCATAGGCAGTGATCGAGGTAAGTTAAGGACCAGTTTCCAAATTAAACCCTCGATTCGAACCCAACTGATCTTAGATGTCAGTTTCTCAATTTCAATTCCATAAGTAAGAATGGGGATAGCCTTACCCTTATAGAACGTAATTAATGGTAGGAGGGTGACTCTGCAATAAGTGAAGAGGATTTTTTTCCTTTGGCATGCAAGTTGATTGACCTTGCTCCCTATATCCACTTCCAATGCAGTGACCGAAGGGATTGTTCTAATCATAAAACCCAAATATTTAGTTTCTTTTACTACAGTTTGAATCTGGTCTGCCATCTTCCATTTGAATCCACCTATTCTTTATTTTTTTGGATGGGTATAGTCCATGATAAAGGTTTATTCGGGTTGTAAATGAGGTCATTTTGACGGGTGTAGTTTTCGAAGGTCACAATCAAACACTGTAGGCCTATCGGGGTATGGTCTAATTGTCATGGTGCAGGCACCCAAAACCCCGAAACTGGTGGGGCCATCCCAAACTTTGGCCCCCTTGGGGGCTTATCAGGCCCTAGCCAGGCTCACCTGGACTCAGTCCTGGCGCCGCTGGCACCAGGCTCGTGGAGGTATTAGTTACCTGGTCCATTAACTTGGCTCTGAGAGGCTGAGCCATTCAGTTCAGGGTGTGGCCTGGGACTACTTTACCTGAGAGAAGGGATACGGAGAAGAAGACTATTTTCTTGGAACTACTTGCAAGGCTATTTAAACCGCACCCAACAATCTGAACACGCTTTGCATTATTCTGCACTCCTGCAGCATAACACTCACCATGTGAGATCAGTTCTTGCTTCCTTCTGCCACGCCCGTCCAGAGTCTTCCATCCATCGGCACCTGGGAACAGAGAATAACAGGAGTTATTTAAGCATCGAAGGCCTTACCTGCAGTACATTCGGATCTCATCTCCTGCTTTTCCACGGACCTCCACATCTGCGGAACAGAACAAAAAGCACCCTCTCGGGTAGCTCCTCACCTGATCGGCCCATTCCAGGAACTTCATCGGACAGTTCTTCACTCAGCAGCGCGTCGCAGCTCGACACCGCCACCGCCACATGGATCTTCTATTCTTCTTCCTGGACTCGTGCCATACCTGCTGAACAGAAAAGGACAAACAGGTTAGTCGCACGTAGTAAAGGAAAGCTACAGAGGCGATCATTCGCATGCCCAGCACAGCACAATACTTACCGGCAGGAATCCTGAGCATCATTGTCAGGATGGTCATCCATCATCCGAATGTCGCTTAACGCCGCACCTGCAAGACAATAACGGACATTAGTTATCTTGAACAGAAAGACTTAAAGGCAGTCATTCCAAGCAGTTATTGGAATTGAGACTTACCTGCTTACTCCCGGGCATTCTACTTCAGCAACTTCCTTCGGATCAGTGACGTAACTTGATCCAGGAAAGACTGTGAACCACGCCCCTGCCGGAGTGTGCAGGACGGAGAGCTCGCCCATTAAAAATCAGAGATGAGCCAGAAGAAGTGAAGGATAGACCGGAAGGAGGTGAAACCACTGACCAGCTCCCTTCGGTAGCTAATATCTTGTTTCGACTTGCAGGCTAACATCTCCTAGCATCACCAGGGAAGCATAGCAGCCTCATGACAGACAACACCCTATGCACACGAGCACGCCCCCGTGGAGACCAGGTGAGCGTGACACTAATAAGACCACGTCGTCTGCGTAACACAAACATGTTACTTTACGGTTATCAATTTTCGGTGGTGCCATTACATGAGGGGCCAGTTTGTTCCACAGGTCAGCCAAAAACAGGTTCAAAAGGCATGGTGCAACAATGCATCCCTGTCTTAGACCTTTAGCTGTGGGAATGGGGGAGGACAGGTCACCAGCAATACTTAATCTAAACGGTATTGTTGTTTTATGTTGTATATTATGTATTAATATAGCCAAATGGCCGGCAGGAATTCAGCATTATTTTAACTTACACCACAGTTTCCTACGATTTATAGTGAAAAAGGCACTAGACAAGAATATCCAAGCCCCACAGAGCCGAATATCTTTATCTTGCCTAGTGTTAAGGATATTTAGGACCATCCCATTTAGTGTGGTTGATAGTCCCTACCGAAACCGGTCTAGAACTTCAAAATGATATTTGCTTTATCCGCCCATCTCACTAGGTCCTTTAAAATAATTCATGCAAATACCTTGCTCCCTATGTCCATTAAAGCAATAGGGCGATAGTTAACCGGATTCCCATGGTCACCTTTCTTATAGATAGAAATGATTATTGCTGTGTGCCAAGACTCTGGGCATTCACATGTTTTTATTATATTATTAAACATGGTGAAAAGAATGGAGGTCCAGAGACCCACTGCAGATCTTAGCATATCATTTGTGAGGCCATTTGGCCCAGCAGCCCTCGATCTAGACGAGGTACGTATAAGGGCCTCCACCTCACATTCTGTGAGTTCAAGCTCCCAGCTCACTTTGGCAGATAATCCACAACTATGTGGGTTAGTTTCTTCATATATTTTGATAAAATATTCACTCCAAATCGATACAAAAATGCAATTCGACTGGGTCGAAACTTGGAATTGATGTTACTGATTTGTGATACTCCAGAAATTATGCGTGTTACCTTCCGTTACTGCTTTTAACATGGACAATCCATCCAACTGGCTTCTCTCAAATCTATTACTCCTTGACCAATTTCTATATTGGTTACAGAGTGTTATTTTCACTTGCTCGAATGTCCCCTGGTCGAAACCCTCCCTTACCAATCTCCTTATAGTACTTGGTAGTTCTCTCTTACGGTTCGCAGTCTCTAAATCCTTATAGGGCCTTGTTTAGTAACAGTCCTATCTATATCCCACAGAAAATCAACAAAGAATTTAGGTTAAAAAATACCTCAAACACCCTGGCAACCGCAAATCGGATTTTCCAATTTGTCATTAAGATTTGGCCCTCGTTGCCTGAATGCAACTAGTCGATTCCCACCCTGGTTTACAACTGGTGTAAAGCTGAGCTTTGAATTCAGGGGTCTAGATTTATACACACCAAAGACTGCTGGCAGTGGGATGTGGCCACTTGTGCCGATGTCAACAGCCCGCAACTCCAGACATTCCCTGAAGAGAGGAACTCAGACATTCCTATATAGTCGATAGTAGACGCTAAGACTCCACTGCTCCAGGTTTTTGGTGGTGGAATATCACCAGGAATGGATCAATTTCCCATACAGATATTTCATTCCTCGAAGATGTGACACTGAATACATATATATGTATGTATATGAACACAATATATCTATAAATCCTCGAGGAAATAATCCATGTTGGAGTGCGTAGGGCTGCAGTATAAGTTAATCAATGTCATGGACTTACACATGAGTTTGTCAGAAAAGCAGATCCTTACTGGCAAAATACCTAATCTTTTAGGGGCAAGTTGTTTTACGGATCTTACTAAGATGTTACAAATAGCAACCACTAGGCCCTGATGGTTGCCAGTCAATTCGTCGAAAAAAATTGGTCGACCAGACAAATGGTCGAATCAAATTGGTCGAAAACCATTTCGTCGAATTTTTTTTTTTTTCTATTTTAACCCTTTTTTTTTTTTTTTGGGGGGGTCCCCCCCCCAACCCCCTTTTTTTCTCTAAAAACCCATTTTTTAACAAAACGAAAACCCAAAAAATAAATATATAAATAAAAAAAAATTTTCGACGAAATGGTTTTCGACCAAATTGCGTCGACCAAATTGCAGTCGACCAGTTTTTTTTCGACGAGTTGACTGGACACCGGCCCTGATAGTTCCTACACCCATTCATCTTGGTTGCAAACTGACTTACAATTATCAAGCCAGCCAATTTAAAGGGATTCCTCACACCATTTCTCCTGTAGCAGGATCAAATCATGGTCTCGGAATAAGTATTTAATCATTTTTTCAGTTTTAAAAGAACTGGAGCCCTGCATATTCCAACACACACATTTCAGTAACTCCTCAGCACAATTTAGCTTCTGGAAAACCTCAGTGAGGATTCCGGGTAGCAGTGACCAAACTTTGTATTTCTCACCCCCCTGGTCCTTCCTCTCACCTCCATCTTCCAGCCCCCTCGGGACTTCTCTAACACCCCTCAAAACTTCTCTGTGTGAGGATTCGAATCTTACCTCCCGTTTAGAGTGTGGTGACTGTGCCCTTTGGTTACCTGGGCTTAGGAGCAACACAACTGACACTTGCAGGCCTAATTCTTTGAACACTCTATCCGATTTCAACATGGCCCACGCGCCCCGTTGTGATTTCATAACTACCTCCACTACATCAGTGATCTGACTGTATTGGAAACTTATACGATCGATGTCATGTAAGGCCAGTGGGGATGGGACAATTCTTTTTAGCCAGATTCTAGGAATGGCAAAGCGTCTCGGGTCCTTCATGAGGTGGTGATCTAGATCGCTTGCCTGAGGCACCTTCTGTGAAGGCATTGCTGGTACCCCCTGAGTCTGCGTATTATCTTCATTCCCAGACCCGGCCTCCCTAGCAACATTATCCTTTAAGATAACTAGCACGGTAGTGAATGCATTTGGTTCCAGGCTAGTTTTAGCCATACTTCTCTGTTCTTGTAGCTGTTTGGTTTTCTCTTTCAAGAATATTGGGGCCAGACGTAAAAGGAATCTTCTCTGCTTCTTTTGGATTATCAACCTGCAACCCAACGCTGATTTTAGTAATTATGGGAGCAGGTTCATTTATTTTTGCCCTAAAGATGACCTGCTTCCATCATTCCCACCTAAATTCACGAAGTCTTTATTATAATTCTTTTTTTTTTATTTGTATTTGGTTTAGTCAAACCTATACAAAACATACATAGAATAGAAGAAAATAAATATGCATTTACAAGATATTTACATAATATAAGTTATCTTTGAACGAAAATTCATATTAAAAAAAGCATCAACAGGTATAAAAAAAAGAGACAAGAGAAAGAAACATAGACCAAACAAAGAGTAAAAACAAACCTAGCTAAACAAACAGAGAAAATATCATAGAACTCCTATGTACATCCTATGTAAAATGGTTCACTATGGATATGTAGAAAATAAACTAACGCATAACTTAATTTTAGAAAAAGCAAAAGCAGGAAACTAACTGCAATATGTTGTAGCAGGAAAGAAAAAAAAAGAAGTATTAAAAAGAAGGAAGGAGGGCTCTATCAAATTATCTCAGATAATCTAGTTTAAGGCCCTTTAGGAAACCAGATATTGCCAAAACTTCCCGCGTATTTTGCACATTTAGACATCGTTTCCAAACCAAATCACTGGAAAAGGAAGAATAGGAATCCTTCAGTGAGCCCAAGAAAATATTCCTCAGGTCACCCAATTGTGCACAACTCAGGATAAGATGTTTGGCAATTTCCTGTTCTAAGTGGCAGAATCTACATAAGCTTTCATCCATATTTAATTGTTTTCTTCTAAGTAGGATGTCATTAGTAGGAAGAATATTCCATTGTAACCGCAACAACAAACCGCCGTAATATCGATTTGGGAAAAAGAGTTAGAATTTTGGAGAGGGATCCTCTTGTCTTAAGCTCATGAGATAGTTGACTTATTGATTTATATGAGTGAAAGGTTTCTAGCGTGGAGATCCAATCTTTATCTAGCAACCTTTTTTTGGTTAGCATCAGGTTGCTAATTAGAGTTTCCAAATTTGAATCTATGTTTTGGAGGATCTTCTCACAGTTGTTACCAAATGTTAGTAAGAACCCAGAGGAGTGTATGTCATTCCCTACTAGCTCATATAACTGAGTCTTTATTCATGTCCACCTGCTGGGAAAAAGGTGAATTAGGTGTGTCTGATGCAGCTCTGCTGGAAGCTTGTTTCGGGGCACTGAAAAATGTCCTTTTCCCCACGTTCTTTTAATTTGACTGTTTTACGTTCTTGGATTTCTGTGCCTGCTGATGAGACACTTGCCTGGGTATCTCCTTAATTAATGGCCTGACTTTATTGTCCTTCCTTTTCCCCTCCTCACCCTGCCGTCCCCCTGGCCCTCTTCTTTACTAGTTGTTGGGGCATTCTTTGGGAGATCTGGCAGAGGGGGGAAAGCCACGGGAGGAAGGTCGCAGGCCAATCCTTGTTCCAAATCTTCAGGTGGGTTAGTCACAGCAAACTACAAGCTCTTTTTCTGTGTTGCCATGATGGCTTCCCCTAACTGCGCCAACCTTATAAACTCTTCAAGAGTTGATTGGGACAATGGAGTATCATCCAGCGTGAGAAATTCTTGCGACTCTGTCGCACAGTGAGCATTCCCAATTCTTGACTCCGCCCACATAGATTTTCTCTCTGTTTGGGTCATGAGTATTTCCTGTTCGAACCTTACTAATTGGGACTTGATCTCTTTCCACGTCATAGATTGATTACACGTGTCTTCCTTTAAGAGAGCCAAGTCTTTGCATACCGTTGAGTTAAGTAAACAACTGAGACCGACCATTGAAGACTCATATGACCCCACCTCCTTAGTAAGTTCCAAGAGAGTGCCCGACTGACTTTGAACTTTAATCCAAAGTAACTCAAAAACACCCACCACGAGGTTGAGTACAGAACTCAATGCAGTTAATGTGGGGTTTGACAAAGAGGCATTATGAGCCTGAGTTCCTTTAGATGTTCCTTCAGATGGTTTGAGCTCTTCCATACGATCATCCTTTGAGGGGCCGCTATGGGGCTGGCCCCCAGGCATGGATGGGAGCAGCTCATAAGCCTCACTTGCCCCCGGATTTCGTATATCATTGTTGTTATTGGGCTGCAACTCCACATTACCCATTCCAATGTCAACAACATCTGTTTGTGGGTGCATGCCCACTTGTTCAAGGACTCTTCATCCACTAAGGATGCTATCACTTAGTGATCTCCTCGTGTTTGATATCCCTTTAGTGATTATACATTTCATCGAGGAAGTGGAGAGGGAGTAGTCCAGGTTATTTCTGATTGAAGTTCCCAGGGGATGTTTCCCAGGACAGGGACGCCAGGTCGAAGATGACTGGATGGTACATGGGTCGTGTATGTCTTGAGACGGTAATCAAAGGATTGGGACATTATGACCAGCTTGGGAGACTCCTTCAGCATAATATCAACTTCCGGCGCTTTTATATCGTCTTTCCAGCACAAAGATCCGCTTCTTAACTTGTAGCAGGTTGGCATTGACAGGCACAATGAGTGCCCCTCCCAAGGCTATTACCAAATGGGCTATACAATTGCTCAGTATATTCAGATCTCACCCTGAGGGATATCAGCAAATGAAATAAAATAGCAGTGGCTATAATATTAATTGGCCCGTGGGGTGAGGCATTAATAATCAAGATTGCTGGTCAAAACAGGGAGGAACTTGGTACAGCGGTATTTTTACCTGATTTCGAGTATCCTCGAGGTTGTTGTAATAAAGTTTCCCTGTTCCGATACTGGTCCCGTGCACCCCCAAAACACATGGCAACAGACTCCTCCCATACCCGCTCCGCTTCACTCTGGAGCCTTTGGTTTTGTTTTACTGGGTCAGCCTTCAATTAGAAACTGCCGAAAAACTTGTGAATTGCAAAGTCCGTCTACACGGCAACCCACTCCTCCCGCACTCCCTCCACTTCACTCTGGAGACTGTGGTTTTGTTTTACTGGGTCTGCCTTCAAATAGAAACTGCCGAACGACTGGTGGATTGCAAAGTCCGTCCACACGGCAACCCACTCCTCCCGCACTCCCTCCACTTCACTCTGGAGCCT
The DNA here is from genome assembly GCA_002915635.3 of Ambystoma mexicanum. NCBI lineage: Eukaryota > Metazoa > Chordata > Amphibia > Caudata > Ambystomatidae > Ambystoma > Ambystoma mexicanum. Next base: position 993,361,655 of record CM030325.1, read on the forward strand.
ATGGTTTTGTTTTACTGGGTCTGCCTTCAAATAGAAACTGCCGAGAGACTCGTGGATTGCAAAGTCTGTCCACACGGCAACACACTCCTCCCGCACTAACTCCGCTTCACTCTGGAGCCTGTGGTTTTGTTTTACTGGGTCTGCCTTCAAATAGAAACTGCCGAAAGACTGGTGGATTGCAATGTCCGTCCACACGGCAACCCACTCCTCCCGCACTCCCTTCGCTTCACTCTGGAGCCTGTGGTTTTGTTTTACTGGGTCTGCCTTCAAATAGAAACTGCCGAAAGACTCGTGGATTGCAAAGTCCGTTCACACGACAACACACTCCTCCCGCACTCCCTCCGCTTCACTCTGGAGCCTATGGTTTTGTTTTACTGGGTCTGCCTTCAAATAGAAACTGCCGAGAGACTTGTGGATTGCAAAGTCTGTCCACACGGCAACACACTCCTCCCGCACTAACTCCGCTTCACTCTGGAGCCTGTGGTTTTGTTTTACTGGGTCTGCCTTCAAATAGAAACTGCCGAAAGACTGGTGGATTGCAATGTCCGTCCACACGGCAACCCACTCCTCCCGCACTCCCTTCGCTTCACTCTGGAGCCTGTGGTTTTGTTTTACTGGGTCTGCCTTCAAATAGAAACTGCCGAAAGACTCGTGGATTGCAAAGTCCGTTCACACGACAACACACTCCTCCCGCACTCCCTCCGCTTCACTCTGGAGCCTGCGGTTTTGTTTTACTGGGTCTGCCTTCAAATAGAAACTGCCGAAAGACTCGTGGATTGCAAAGTCCGTCCACACGGCAACACACTCCTCCCGCACTCGCTGTCATCTCACTTTTTATTGTGCAAGTCACATCCATCTTTTGTTGACATCTTTATGGGTAGACACACAAGTGCTCGCTATAGCGCCCACCAGTCTGTTCTGCCCATAAGGTCAACATTTCTTCCTGGTGCCCAATTACGTTTTAGCTGTAGTCAACAGACCCTCCCCCGTTCTGATGTCCTTCCTGGCAAATATTTAGCAGGGCCTTGAGTGCAGTCCACGGCCGTGGTCGAAGTGAGCGGGAACGGTCGGGAGCAGCAGAGACACATCACATATCACATCCAGATTCCCAATCCCTACAGCCCTTTTGCCACATTTTCCTTTCCTTGTAGGCTCTGCTGAGTGGTGGATCTTCTTTTGGGGGGCATTGGGCCCTCAAATGGCTGCTCCAACCACAACAGTGCTCCTGGCTCCACTTCCGGGCGCCACCTGGCACCAACTCATCACCAGTGTTATAACTGAAAGGTCTCGGGAACCGCAGGCAAGTTTCATAAATTACGTTATAGTGCTGAGATAACAGTTGATATTACTATCCCACAGCGTGGTATTGCATGGAACTCAATATATCGACCTGAAGGATGAAAGGTTGAGTTGGCCCTGCCAGGATTTGAACCTGCATCAGCAGACTCTGCACAGATGTCAGAAACGGGCGCTCAGCTTGTTGTGCTATCCGACCGACTACATTAAGCTACATTAAGTTACATCCAGCAAGTCCAGTGCACGGGGGCCCACCACCTAGGCTACATCTTTCCATCTGCCCCTCGCGGAACACCTGGGGCACGGCATTCTACCTCCATACACACACATTGCACCCTGGCATCACCCACGCTCAGCATTCAGCCCCACAGACTCAAGATAGGACCACAGACGCAACGAGGTCCCAGAAGTGAGGACATGCTTTCAGGTTCTTTATGTTGGCACTAGGGTTCCAGTATGACTATATGAGCAATGCATTCATGTATGATTCCCTTCTCTGTGTCCCTCTTGTCTTTATACTATTTCTATTTCTATGTATTTATTGAGTGCCAAAGCCCTCAGGCATCAAGGCGCTACTCAGAAAAACAAAAGACACACAGACAGACAAAGAAGAAAAACAAGGGCGCGAAAGATCCGGAACGATACCTTGTGTGCCTGCCACCAGTTACTGGACCTACACAGTAACACAGGAGTGGGTTGTGTCTATTATGATGACGTGCTGTGCTTGTACACAGTGCGATTGCACCTGAGAGATGGGGATGACCGGTGACGTAGTGGCCAGGAGTTTGAAAACTTGGCATTTGTGGATGCGTAGACCGAGAGCATTCGTGCTCCAACACCGGTAGCAGACGTATCGATGGGCCTGAGGCCCCTGTTTTTCATCTAAGTGGACTGGAAACGGTATTGTCTGCAACATTGGTTGTTTGAACAAGCAGAGTGGCCGATCCTTTCACTGAGAATATTGCACTGTCTCCTGTTTAGGTTGGTAATGAGCTGCCTCTACTACTCGATTGAGGACACGAGTGACAACCCTTAGAAGAAATGAATGTGCGTTCTGTTGGTCCTGAGGAAGGTCACAGACTTTGAGCAACCGAAACCGGTCGACCTGTACCACAGCTATCCTATTGACTGTGCTTAAGGGATACCAGTCTAAGGGCCTCATTACACAGAAGGCGGTAAGCGTTAACGGTCACCGGTAATGGTACCGGTGACCGTTAACCCTTACCGCCTTATTACGAGGTCCCTTTGTGGGTTGGTACTTTAATGCCTGCTTTTTGCAGGCGTTAAAAACCAACCCGCAAAGGGACCTTGGTGCTAATTACGGCACTGCAAATTTGCGGTACCGTAATTAGCACCTTCCTCATTCCCATTATGCCCTTTGGGGCAAAAATGGGAATGGGGAAGGGCAATGCTGGAAGGGGGAATTACCACCCTACCAACCTTGGAATAGGGCGGTAATTCCCCTTTCCACCAAGGCGGTGCTGGTAAATAGCGCCATGGTTCACCGCCTACCGTGTAATGAGGCCCTAAGTGTTGTTTTTATGAGCATTGTTGCTTTCTGGTTTAAGAAGTGCCAAGGACGAGCATGCTCGTCCTTTTTCCATAGACTTGCTTAATAGCCTGGCACGTAAGGGGTTGATTTATTTTCATTTGAGTATCAAGTGAAGGAGAAATCTCACACATGCACACTTGCGGGTCGGTCAAATAAAGTAAAAAAAAATCCCTCCTGAAATGCTTCATGGGTTGGTCGGTGACAAATAGCCCTTGGTTTTTAGAGTTGGGGTCTTACACTATTTTTGAGTCAATTGTTCATGGCGGGTCAGGTTTACCATGCTCGCCGCTAGTGTGTGGGTCTGCGTTTTAGGAGACGAGCACAGTGGGGTCAATTGACAGACAGGTTTGGAGACCACATTTGAGTGACGTCTGATTGATTAATTCCTGAGTTTAGTGGAGGGATATTTCTCTCCCTCTACCCACGTCACATAGGCGGCACAACACCACTCCCTAGGGTCCTTTTCTTTCCCCGGGAGAGCTTAGTGCTTCTGTTTAGGGACAGTGCCAGTTAAGTTGCCTTGGATTGAATCATTGGATCTAATTGTTGTTCCTTCGCGTCACCCTGATGTGTGTCCTCGTTGAGTAAGATGTATTTGTTTTAATTCTTTATTTATTTAAGATGTTAGTACTCTGTTGAACAGCCTGTTTGTTTTTTGCGGCTCACCCTATCTACTCTGATCTGGATGCGTGTGATGTCACGAGTGCCTGCAAGTGGAATGTTGTGTGAGTGTTCTCTGCTGGGTGTTCTCTGATTGACAGTGGATGAGAGGCGGGCTTGGAGAGAGGGTGGCCGGTGGATGTGTACCTATGTACCAGAGTCCTCTGACCTGTAACTTAAGTAAAGAAGTGTCCTTTTGTTCCTGTGGACAAAGGCGCCTTTCGGCACACAGCCTCACCAGTAGGTGAGCAACCTCCACCGACAGAGGTACCGTCGCAAATTGGCAAAGTCGCTTCCAAGACAGTACAAGCGCCGTATGTTGCACCTGCTCCCACTTGCCTCGGTCCGGCCGAGTCTTCGAACCGTTGCGGCAGCTGGACCCCTTCCAGAAGGGAAGGTAGGCGCAATCACTCTTGCGGCGCCCAGACAGATCAAAAGTCGCTCAGCGCAAAGTAGCCAAAATATCCCCTGTAGCCAGCTCGGCTGAGCCTGGACCTCGACCACTGGGATCGCTTGCCCCATCACATCCCCACCAGGCCTGCTGTGCCCACTCTACGCTCTTGGCAGAGCTTCAAAGAGCGGCGCTGGCACAGGGCTGACAAGTCCAGAGGCGCACATTAATATCTATAAACAAACTATGTACATAATAGTCTTATAATACATGGCAGCTTGCACTGTCTGGATGTAAACATGGGCATAATACAGGGGCTTAAAGCAAAGCCATCCCTACATTGTTAGGATATTTAAGGAAGCCTTTGCCTAGAGGAATGAGGCTAAAGGGTGAGTTCCTTTATAAGGTCACAGACCTCGAATGTGACTTGGAATCTAAACTTCTTCTGCATAGTAGAGGGTACTTTATTCCTTATGCTACATGGACAGATCATCTGTTTGGATTTTAAAAAAGCGCTATTCCTCAGCTTGTAACGTGTTGCAGAAAATAGTTTCAGCAGTTTAATAAAATTGCATCTAAAAACGTGTTCGGTTTAAAATAAATGATAACATCCAGAATTCCAGCAGAGCACACAATAAATATGCTAAAATAAACATTTCTCCAATTTGCGGCTGTAAAGTGTCATAGAAAGATCTTTTAAAGTAAGCGGTCTTAAAATCTGTTAAAGTTAGCGCTTGTTTTTGTTTTCTTTCCCTTTTGTTTTTCCCTTTTTAAACATTTCTGTTTGTCAAATGGGGTCCATTGCATGAGAAACCTAAATTAACCTTTCTGGTGTATGTGGAACAAAATGGTTCACCAATGTTTATGTATTAGGAGGTAGTCCTGATGAAGAGCAAGTAATACGAAACATGTGTTGCAGATGCTTTTAATAAACGTCTCGATGTGTTTCAAGCAAATGAACTGAATACACTGACATTGTATATCACACAAGCCGTGTTTTGTATTGGGAGGGGCATGCATAACCCCAAGCGATTTCTTTATTTTCAATATTTGGGGTGGGACCTGATGCAGTTTACAAATAGCAAATCGCTAATGAAACTTACAGGTGTTTCTTGCCTGGTATAAAAATGAGAAACATCTATTTTAAAAGGTGTGTTAAATATAATTAATCAACATTCAAAAAATCTACTCAAATTAAAATATTCAAAGGTAAAAATAAAATAAAATCAGAAGAGGTTCAATGCCTCTGTTCTTTTGAAGGAGATGTATGATTCGTATGCATTCAATACATGCATTTCATCACTGAAAAGGCAATATTTCAATGTAATGGTATATTGCAAAAATCAAACAATATATTCTCCATGCAATGTTTTCCCTTCTGCTTTTTACAGAACAAGTGATGTAACTCCAAATGTAACAACCTGATGACGTGACAGTGACACCTACTGGGCAAGTGAAAGCATTGACGCCATTTTTCGTGGACTTTTAGTGGAAATGGGAATCAGGTTGCAAAGCTCTGGCAGAGGCATAGCTCGGCCCAGCTAGAAATGCGCCTAGAGACCCCACTACCCACTTAAAACCCTGTGCATTGGTCTCCAGCTACTACAATTAGGTGACAATGCATAATAATATTAATGAAAAGCATTGAAGATACGGCCTACTGTCACAATTGTTGCCATTTATAAACACTGTAACACAACTTTACTATTATACAACTTATGGTATTCAAATTAGCAATTTGAGTAATAGAAAAGGCTGTACTCCCTGCCGGGATTCAAATCTCTGACTTGAAAGTTTAATATAGATCTCAGCAGCAAGCGCCTAACTCCCTGAGCTATCACCCTGCATTACGCCCAGTTACTGAACGGTCTGTATCTACAATGCTGTGCTCCCTGCAGATCAGCAAAGTCTTTTGTTATCACTTTTTAACCGAGCGAGTTTTCGAAACCCCAGGAGGGGCTGGAGAGCGAGCCCTTTTCTCTTTCCATGTCTAAGCTTCCACATGGGGACTGGCGAGGCTTTCCTCGGGCAGCTGTGAGAATAGCCTATTGTCTGGACTGCCGCATGACTGTCTCACCCGTGGGTCTGCAACCTCTGGTTCCCCAGATGTTTTGGATTATAAATTACATCAGGGATAGCGGGTCTAGTCGATGGCGGGGGATCATGGGAGTTGTAGTTGCAAACAACTAGAGAGTCACAGGTTGCAGACTCCTCCACTGGTTACTGCTGGTTTCTTGTGATATCTGTTAACATCCAAAGCCGTGTTTTATGGGTGACATCGCCCTGAAAGGTTTCCCCTCTTTTTATGTGTCCAGAGAATAACTATAGTCTCCAGGCTGCAGAAAGATACAGTGATGTACTGCAGTAACTCTAAGGAGCAACATACACAGAAGGAGTGGTTCCCGGTGGGCTTTAGTCTATCTTCATTAGAATGCAATTACACTCAATCAGAAATCAATCTGAGATCAATCAGAAATCAATCGGAGATGTCAAAGACCATGTAAAGTTAATCTATTCAGGACTAGTAATCCTGCTCTGCTGTCCCGTCACTTTCCTGCTCTCCTTGTCTTTATGTAATGCGCCCTGATGCCTGCAGGCTTCGGCGCTATAGAAATAAATAAATAAATAAATAAAATGTGTAGGTGTCAGCAGTGACTTAATACATTCATCACCTAGAACTCATTTTGTGAAGGTTGTGATTCTTCAACAAATCAACACTTAATGCATATGGCATTTTTAAAATTTATTTTATATATTTTTATTTTAATGTTCACTTGTTAGGCGCTTATACAGGAAGCAAATACTGTTTCAAAGCGCCCAATGGGCAACAGGGAGGGTGCAGGGGATGATAGACAATGAATGGGGAGGGGAAGAGGAACGTACTATGCCTTATGAGTGTTCAGAACGTGCAAGTGCAGAGGGGAGAGGAGGATGGGATAGGTGCTGTGGTGCTCATGCAGAGCAGCAGGTGAAGTGTTATGAGGAGGGTAAGTGCAACCTCCAATGTTGGAGGGTGAGCCGAGGCAAGTGCAGAGGATAGGCAGCAGCTGGGGTGATAAGATGTGGGACGTCAGGGCCCTGAGGATACATAAAGGCCCTGCCCACCAATCAAGCTGCTGTGCGATTAGCAGAGGCAAGAGGGAGGGAAGGAAGAGGTAAAGAGGAAGGTCTTGAGGCTCTTCCGGCACTTAAGGAAGTCCTGCTCAAAACGAAGAGGGAGGCTGTTCCACAGAAGAGAGCCCGCTGAGGAAAGCGATCAACTACCTGCCCTCTGTTTAGCAAACCACTTTACACACAAGGAGTTGGTGCCAGAGGAACGCAGGTGTCTAGAGGGGGAATATTTAGTCAGAAAGAGTTGCAGATAGAGTGCCCCCTGCCCCAGACACCCGTGTGGCTGAAGCAGAATTATTTGAATTTAATCTGTGATGCGACCGGATGCGACCGGAAGCCTTTGAAGACTTTGTAGGGCAGTAGGTGAAATGCCCTATTCTGGATTAGCTGGAGGGGTCGCGCAGTGGACGAAGGTAGATTCAGGAGGAGGCTATTGCAAAAGTCAAGCCTAGAGAGAACCAGAGTCTGGGTAACATTGGGCCTCATTACACGGTAGGCGGTAGGGGTTTACCGGTACCGGTAAGGGTACCGGTACCGGTAAACCCTTACCGCCTTACTACGAGGTCCCTTTGCGGGTCCGCCCTTAACGCCTGGTTTTTCAAGGCGTTAAGGACGGGACCCGCAAAGGGACCTCGGAGCTAATTACGGTACTGCAATTTGCGGTACCGTAATTAGCACCTTCCCCATTCCCATTATGCCCTATGGGGGCAAAAATGGGAATGGGGAAGTGCCTTGGTGAATGGGGAATTACCGCCCCCGCTCACCTTGGAGTAGGGCGGTAATTCCGCCATCTACCAAGGCGGACTCGGTACGGTACCGGCGGCAACCATGGCGCTAATAGCGCCATGGTTACCGCCTACCGTGTAATGAGGCCCCTTGAGTCTCTGGGGGAAGGTGAGGAAAGGTAGAATTCCTTTCAGAAGGAAGAGCTGAAAGTGGGACTTCTTGGCAATGTCCTGAGTGTGAGGGAGGAAGGAGGGAGAGGAGTCGAAGATGACTCCAAGGTTTGTGGCTTCCGTAGAGGGAACAGGGGGAGAGCCCAAGGAAGAAGGAAGAAGGCAGAGAGTCAAGGGAAGAAGTCGGGTGCCAGGGTTCCAACAGGGAGGATCTCTGGTTTGCTGGCATTGTGGAAGAGATAGTACACCAGGCCTGGATGGCTGAGAGGCAGTCAGGGATGAAGGAGGGTGCAATGCAAGGGTGTCTGTAGGAAGTTTGCAGAAGAGTTGTGTGTCGTCAGCATAGCACCAGAAGTTGGCGGAGATGGAGGAAATGAGGCGTGCAAAGCTGAGCAAGGTAGATGTTAAAGAGCCAAGGCAAAAGAATGGAGCCCTGGAGGACAACAGTGGTTTAGGATGAGACAGGGGAGGAGAAGGTGCCCAGTATGACTTTGGAAGAGCGGTCAGTTAGGAAGGAGGCCAGCCAATCCAGTGCCAACTCCGAGATACAAAGGGTGTCATGGAGTCTTTATCAGGATGGAGTGGTTCACCGTGTCAAATGCAGAAGAGAGATCAAGGAGGATGAGGCCGCAGAGGAGTTTGAATCAAGGGATGGGAGCAGTTCTTCACGGGTGTTCAGAAGAGCAGTTTCCATGCCTCTGGATGCTCGGAATCCAGATTGATGGTCATGGAGGCCACCAACAAGTTCAGTGTGAAAGTTAATTTGGGGCAGGGCCAATTTATCAAGCAGTTGCCCAAGAAAGGGGTGATGGGGCAAGAGTTGGCTGGACAGGAAGGGTCTGCTGATGGTTTTGTAAGGGGGGAGCACACAAGGGAGTGCTTGACGGATGATGGAAAAGAACCAGTAACAAAGGAGTGGTTACAAAGATCAGCGAGAGCAGGGGCGAGATAGCAAATGTTGTCCTTGATGGTTCTGGATGAGCAAGGGAAAAATGTTGGAAGAGACCTTCATGGAGTTAATAACTCTGGTGACTTCATCCGGAGATACAGAGGCAAAGGAGGGAAAGGAGGAAGGAGGAGGGTGAGTGGGCAGGGGAGGCAAGAGGGAGAGGGATGGGTTAGAAGTGTGCGTGACGAGGCTTTTCAGGATGTCCTGAGTTTTAGAGGTGAAGTGAGTGGCGAGTGAATTGCAAAGGACCTGAGAAAGAGTAGGGGCAGAGGATAGTGGAAACGGGTGGGCAAGTTCCCTGCAGATTTTGAAGAGTTCAGCCATGTTGTTAGACGCACCAAACACTCATGCCCAAATGTGGGCCCTTTTTGTGGCACGGATAGAGAGTCTGTAATGCCTTTGGAGCAGGTGGCATGCCAGTTTGTCAGAGGGTGAACCTGAGGTTCTCCACTTCCGTTCTGCACCCCTGCACTTACGTTTCAGGTTTGCAAGTATTCTGCAAGTACAGAGTCGTATCAGGTGTTACGCTTGGAGGCAGGTTTCTCATGACTGGGGCAAGGCTGTCAAGGGTGTTGGTAATGGATAGATAGAGGTTGCTGAGAGCAGAGTCAGAGGTAGAGTCTCAGTTGGGTGGGCAAGGGGGAATGAAGGTGAAGTGAAGGCAGCAGCTGACACTCGTTTCATCGGTCGGATGTTTGTGAACGAGGGTGGCACGGCTTTTGGAGGAGTTGTCACAAGGCCATAGGGACCCAAGTGGGAGGAGAGATGAGAGTTGTCAGACCAAGAGAGAGGGGTAACCAGAGGAGATGAGAGAGGGAGGTCGGAATGGATGAGGGCGTGCAGCGTGTGTCCAGCAGAGTGGGTTGGACCAGAAGGAAGAATGGAGAGGGATCGAGAGGTGCAGAGGTCAATGAAGAGAGTGGATGTTGTGCACAGGGAGTCTAATTGGATGTTAAAGTCACCCAGGAGTAGCAGGTTGGGGGTGGTTGAGAGTAAGGCGGAACCGAAATCAGCCCACTCAGAAAGAAACGGCGAGGAAGTGCCTATAGGCTGGTATATGGTAGCAATATTCAGGGTGGAGGAGGGAGAGATGACCTATTTGCATACTAGACTCTGAAAGGACGAATAGAGCTGAGTGGGGAAGATGGAATCCACTCAGGAGAGATTAATGCAACCCCATCACCAGCCCGGTGATGTCAAGGCTTGGATGTGATCTTAAAGCCGTCGGGTAAGAGAGAGTCAATGGCAGTGACTGAGCTGGCATCGAACCAAGTCTCAGTGAGTGTGAGTATGGTAAGGTCAGTGTATTCAAGAAGAAGGCAGATGTCAGCAGAGTGTTTGTTGGCTGAGCGTGCGTGGAGGGTCGCCAGGTGGAGACGATCGTTGACATTGAATGTTTTATGAGGTGGAGTACAGGGGCATCGTACTTCAGTCAGAGGTGGCAGAGCAGGAGGGGAAGTAGGGGGAGAGGCAGGAGAAAGAAGGAAATTGATGAGAGACGGCAGGATCCAGTCAAAGAGAAGGAGGGTGGCTTGAGGGCCTTGAACCAGGATGGTGCGCATTAAGTAGACATTAAAGCAGCAGCGAGATGAGAAGAAGCCCACCAAAAGGACTTCCCACTTGGTGCCGCCATTAATGGGAGAGGAACAGTAAGGGGAGAGAGTAGAGAGGAGATGGGAAGTCCACAGGTCTGGCGATGTGACAGAGAAAAGGATGTCAGTGAAGATTTTTCTGGAGGATACACTGACTTAGGTGTCTGCAATTGTTTGCACCAAGGATGTCTCTTTTGAGCTTTTTCCGTCAGATTTTATAAGAGAGGGTGGGTAGGTGAAAGTTTAGCAGTTGGAGTAGATTGGTGAGATGGAGAGTGCCATCTCAGAGCAAGAAGAAAGATGCAAGAGGCAGAGCGATAAAGAGGGTAGGGAGGTGCAGTGCACAGTTGTGACCCTAACTCACAGGCGGCCAAGTGGATATTAAAAGCAACAGTCACAAAGCAATGCAGGGTGTGAGCACACCTAGGTGTGTTTTTAAAAGCAAAAGTCACAAAGCAATGCAGGGTGTGAGCACACCTGGGTGCGTTTTTAAAAGCAACAGTCACAAAGCAGTGCAGGATTATGAGCACACCTACATTTGATTTTAAAAGCAACAGCCACAAAGCAATGCAGGATGTGAGCACACCTAGCCGCGATTTTGAAAGCAACAGTCACAAAGCAGTGCAGGATCTGAGCACACGATGGTGCGTTTTCAAAAGCAGCAGTCACAAAGCAATGCAAGATGTGAGCACAGCTAGGTTCAATTATTTTAAGACACAGGTATTGCAGCACTGCAATAAAGAATGGAAGCAAAAAGGAAGTGAGAGCTCTGGAAGCGAAGACAATGAAAGAAGCTTTGACCATGATGTACATGTGGAGAACTGCCAGCTGAGAGAGATCAGTGAGAAAGTCAGGAGTGACACATGTCCAGATTCAAGGATAGCTGAGGCAGGCAAACGGAGCAATCAGTCAGCACTCACGTTACAGCAGGAGGAAGGAGGCCATAGTCCAAGGGAGAGTGTTGGAAGTGCCCAGCAGCAAGGCGCATTCTTACGCATGTAGTAGAGTTGGGGGTAGCCAAGCCCAGTCAGGCCTGGACATTCTCACACAGTAGCCTTAGGAGTGGGCCTTGGTTGGGGGCCTTGTGGAGAAAGTAAGGCACAATCAGTGAGGAGGAGGCATGGAAGGTCAGGCACTGCAGTGCCTGAAATTAGAGGGCGGCCATGTTTAAAGGGAGCCCAACAACGAGATTTCAAGGCAGCAGGCTGAAACCTCTGGAGCAGAGTGTAAAAATACACAAACCAGTCCTCTATATGGCCCTGCACTGGGAGGATTGACACGATTTCAAATGAATTTAGAATGCATTACAAAATAAATAAAAACATTTAAAAAAATCTTTTTTGGGGGGATAATTTGTATTAAGCGCACTGCGCTCCAATACTGCTCAGATGCTGGAAATGACCCTTAAGCCCTTTGGGCTTACCTGAAGGCAGGCTGGTGGTGGTGTATCCCTCTGAGCCTCATGGCTGATGGTTGAGGGCAGGTCTTCTTCCTCAGGATGCCGCAAGGTAATGGAGGTGCCGGCTCAGACAGGAGCCTTAGGAGTGGACCTCAGGTGGCAATTTCTTACATCAATTGATGTTTCAAAATTACACCATGTTTCCTCATGGCTTAATGTTTCATTATAGTTCATTAGGGATTCAAACAAAGATACACAGTGTACACATGTTTCGTGCCTCACAGCACACTTCATCAGCACCATGTTAAGTAGATTGGAAGAGCTAACGAAGGGACAGAGAGAGAATGTGTGAATGCTTGCTATTTTAAAAGGGTGACAGAGTAAAAGCGGTAACAGATCGGCACGTAGTTACCTGGTTATCTGTAGCTAATGGCCAAGTTCATTCGCCTTCCTCAGGACCAAAATACCCTGGTGAATAACCAATGTATACTATTAAAACAATCATCTGACTAAATGACAGATACCTAAAAAAGAAGAAACAAATACAACTCACCTACGACTGACAGGTAGAATTATGCAGCTTCTCAGTGTCATCAGGTGTGGTATGTTTTAAAGTCAGTGTGTAGCTCCTCCAAAGGTTACAGGGCTGGATTGTCACCGTTGGTAGAAGTAGCAATATTTAGGACTAATGGTCCCCGCTGCATGACCAAAGTATTTTTAAAGAAGAGAAACAGGGTGTCCCGTTCATAACATTTCAAGTGACAGAATATTTAGATTCAGTGATTTTGCTGCTTGTATTCCACAACATGTGGTAGTTATAAGGGCTACAGCTTACACATGTCTCGTGCCTGTATTAAATTAAATGAACTTCATCAATGACATTTGTGATGTCATCTTTGATGTCCTGGGTGTTAGTCTTAGCAGTGTACGGTGGTGGCGCGAGTTATGGTTGCTTAGCTTACCATAACTGGTGAATTTCAGGGGTTTTTCGGTTTTACTTGGAACCATAGCGTCCCTTTAACAACGTTTTTTACTGAATTTCATAGATTTTTAGTAGCGCAACCTAACCATAACGTCCCTTTAACGAAGTTTTTTCATTTAATATATATATATATATATATATGTGTGTATATACATGTTACAGTATCGCATCAAAGTCAAATTCACTTTTTTTCAAAGAAATAACAGTTTCTTCATAAAAGTGCACACAATATTGTTTAAAACCTACAGAATGCAAAAAGCAAACATGACCTGCTTCTCTTCATGGCTTTAAGCTACTTCACCAATAGGCCTCTTATTAGCAATTCTTGCTCAATGCACAGACATTCATAAAGTGCTGATCATGTTTCCATGGCTACGCATCATCTCTTGACATTTGCCATCGAAGCACAACAGATCCCCCAACGTCTAAAATTCTAAAATTCAGCAACAAGTTTTGTGTCATTACTTTTTTTTTGAAGACAGGGCATACAAGTAAAAAACGATTGTGGTTTGTTGTGACACTTGACCACAAACATATTTATCACTAGTATTTGGGGGGTCTTTCCATCTTGTGCAAACCGCTTCCAAGGGTAGTAAATCATTTTATATTTTTGATTAAATGGCCTTCTGTCTTGGTTTAGGGTTCCCTGCCAAGTAGTCCGCATACTCTGACCTTGGGTTGGACGGGAGGTAAAATAATGTGGCTGTTTCGGGTAGTTTGTGGTCTTCTGATTTATTTTCCCAAAAAGTGAAGTCTTTTTCTATGAATTTTATTTAGTTGAGAGCTTGCCAGCCCTACTTCAGTGAGCTACAATATCTATGTGAAAGCACAATACCTGTCAACTTGCTTTAATACTTGTTAACCATTTGCTCTTCACTGACTTATCCAATGCTTTCATATCTTGGATGAATCCATTGCCTGGGATTGTCCTGTGTTCCATATGTCCTCTGCACTGCATTGTTTTAACAGCACTCCCTTTCTTGCAACAAATAAACGCAAATTAAGATAAATAATTGAGACAATGGGCCTCATTACGAGTTTAGAGGCAGCCATGTGCTATTAGCACCATGGCTGCCTCCAAACCGGGCTCCATTACTGGGTTCCTGCAATGAGGACTTACCGGGTCATTCCGACATAGGAGGACCCGGTAATTCCTCCTTGCAGGAACCATTCCCCATTTCCATTTGAGCCCCCATAGGTCTCAAATGGGAATGGGGAGGGAGGTAATAACGGGCACATAACAACTGGCCCGTTATTACCTTCCTCTTCCCCTCGCGGGACTCGGAAAGGATGCCTGGTTTTACCAGGCATCCTTACAGGGTCCCACAAAGGGAACTTCGTAATCGGCGCTCCCGTAATGAAGGGGGTCGGTCCCGTATCGGCCCCCTTCATTACGGGAGCGCAAGGGTCGTAATGAGGCCCAATGTATCATTTAGGGGCTTCCACACACGCAACCAGCAAAGAAGTGGTCTGAGCTTCTTAGTAACTACATGTTATGTTATGTTGTGTTATCTTGCATTTGTATAGCGCCTCCTGCCATAATTCATGGTGTCAAAGCGATGTGCGCTTCCGCGAGGCAAGCGGGGAGGAGGACGAAGCATCCAAGACTAGTAAAGCGCAGCCAGCCATTTTATCTAGTTGGGGTGACAGATTTCCGAATGCATCGGGTCAGTAGGGGGACTTTATAGGATGTGCCAGAGTGACGCAGACAGTTACTATCTGTAATCTGCATGGGCTGTGCTTCCGATTACTCTTGTGCCATAAGATGCAATTGTCAGCAGTGTTGGTTGGGTCTCGGAAGGATAGCTCAGGGGCAATGCGCTCGCCTTGGAAGCAAGACGACACGGAGCAACACAGGTTCGATCCCCGGGTCCGTGCTTAGAAACCTCTGGGCATTAAGTGCGTTATAAATATTTAATAATAATAAGTGCATTTGGCCGGTTTCATTGGAAGGCCCCCCGGATGAGTTCCTCAAGGGGCTACAGAACCTTCCATGTGGAAGTATTATTGCCTGATTCCAAAGGCCCCAGAGATCATGATGCCCCATACGAACACTTAGTGGCAACTTTCAGGGTTTCACCCTCTGCCTAAATTGGTTTCCCGTGGGTCGCCCACACCATTAAAACCATTAAAATTGGTCACATGTTGGGCAAAGAAGACGGCACCTTGTGGAAAATGCAGTCCTGTTGGAGCCTCTGAACTGAGCAAAGGAGAAAGCATTCTGGCATTCTGTGGGAGCACCTGGGCATTCACATTAATATACCCAGACGATGACCTTTTTATCAACTCCTGACCATAGGTTCATTTCATCAAGTCTTCGCAGAGAGTGTTTTCTTAAAGATGAATAGGGAGGGGGCTGTGCCCTGCAGAGTAAGTCAGGCTAGAGGGAAGAATAGAGAGAGAGAGAATTGCAGAGGCAGCGAAAGAGCCCCGAAGAGGGGTTGGTGGCATCCAGGTGGATGTTCAGGTCTCAGAGGAGGAGAAGTTGAGCTGTAGAGGCATGTCGGAGGAGGAAAGTTCAGCCCACGCAGAGCATAAGAGTGTGACCTGGCCAGGCTGCCTGGCGAAAGTGGGCCACACAGTGAGAGAGAGGCCAGGAGAGATAGAGAGCCTGCAGACCAGGCATTCAAAGGCGGAGTAGGCCTGCGTAGGAATGACAGAAACAGGGATCCAATATACTGAATATACTGTGTTTTGCTCTGTGATGACACTGCCAACACGGGAGTCCTTCTGAGGCGTGTTACAACTAAACTAAAAAAGTTGAAGTGCCCTGGCACCGTCCCTGCTCAAATCATATCTCGGGAGATTTTCTAGTTGCAAAGTTCTTCCATTCAGGGCTGTATAAAGCAACATTTTCACACTTTGTCCCTAGGGACACGCCCCTCGTCATTTAAATGTGGTGGGAATGGTATCCCACCCTTCAGACCGAAATGCTGTATTTAAGCAATAATACCCTTGCATTCACCTGGTAGAGACCTTGAAACTGGTCTATTAGCATCAGTGTGTCACTCTCTAATTGTTTCTAAAAAGAAAACACCTGTGACATGCGCCCAGGCCACACAATGACAAATATAAAAAAAAGAGTTGCCATGAAAATAGAAGGCGGGGCTCCGAGCGGAGCTGCTCTTGTATTTCCTTGGTATATTGGGGCATGTTGTGGATGTGTGCTGGCAAGGAGCCTGAAGGAGATGGTGGGCCAGCAGGCTTGAGCGGTGGTGGCAGTTGAGCCACTGGCAACAACAATAAGGTGAGTGGGGTAGGGGTTTGGTGAGGGGTAGTGTAGAGGAGGTCCCAGATATGGCCTGCACCCCAGCCCCCATTTTGAGGTACCAGGAACATACTCGCCTAGATATGTGATGTATGAGGAACAAATAAACCAACAGAGAGCAGCACTAGAACTCTGCCCAGTGCCCATCAGAAGAGCAATACCTGTTGAAGTGCCTATATCCAGACAACCATGGGCAGCAAGGTACCCACTGAGACAACCGTACCAGCAGTTAAAACGAAATGAAGACTACTTGCAAACTATCCCCAAAGAGACCCAAAGAGCCTTAATGGAAGGCGAATGGTGACGACACAAGAGCCCAGACAGACGTACAAATGAGCATAAACGACAATCGAAAGATGACACACAAGGACGAAATGTAAAGAATAATGATGTAATGGTATTGTAAGAAGAAACTATGTTGATATATAAAGAAACGTAACCATGAAGTGAGATGAAAAAATGCAACTAACTAACACCTGTAAATAGGCTTGGAATACAAAAAGCTAAGGAAACGATACTGCTTGCTATGCTTAGTAGAAGAATAGAGCGGCAAGCGCTAACCTCAAAAGCACATTATACAAGTGCGACTCCATTTTACAAAAGCAGAACTAAGCCCAGGCTGCAAGGGGCCTACAAGGCCGAGATTCATATTCCAGCTAAAGCCAGAAGGAAAGAGCGGAATCGAAACTGAGCACAAAGTAGCTCATGCCTGGGAATTCGAGGTCAACTCCAGGAAGGGAGGAGAGCGGCAACTTCGAAGAAACAAAACTTAAGAGCATATTAGCCAGCCAGTGAAGGTCGAGATAAGGAGGCCCCAGGCAGGTGGGATGGCTAAAGGAAGAATCAAACATGCTAAAAGAGGGAAAATGAAGCAGATTCACGGTGTACAGACACGTGACCAGCCAAGCGCGAAGAGGTACCAACGTCTGATGTCACCCAGAACCCGAGGATGCCATAACTTTCCTGATAAGAAGCTACAGTTTCGAGGCCAACCTCAGCCAACTAATTGACACATAGCCCTAAAGTACTGATTGATAAAAGGGAGGCAGGGTGAATCTTGGGGCACACCGCATCTGGGTGTCCATTCTGCACGCTGCTAATTAAAGTGGAGATTTATGTCTAGGGGTGTAACCTACCCAATCACAATGGACCCAATAATCTAGGGTCCTATAGCTAGTAGAACCAATGAGACGTCGTATTTGTAATGACGTCTATCACGAGTGATGTAGAGGGATGGGCGTAGACGCCCACCCAATAAGAGTAACCAATCCTCATGCTCTGTTACCATATACAGATATAGTACCTATACTTAAGTTACCTTTCCCGACAAATAGAATTGCATGCCAAACTTATGAGTGTTACATGTCAATGATGACTAATTTTGCCTATAATAATTGCTGTCTGACTGGAGAAGGGGGGAGTTGATGCGAGACGGGCGATCGCTTCACTGTTGATTTCCATTTGTTTCCCCGTTTTTTGTACTTGTCATTAAACGGACTTCCATTTGCCAAACTACTGAGTTGTCCTTTTTGATTGGTGTTGGAGTAAGACAATCCTGCACCCCATCCTCCTCAAGGTGCAGCTATGTCATCTTAAGAGTACTTGAGGGTGAGCTCTGATCCCATGGGCCCGTCAGAGGTCGCTCCGCCCTCTTGTACACTTGGTATCAGAGGATGGTTTGGACCATTGAACATTGATTATTGATAAGACACCTATTGACCGTCGACACGAAAGAACTGTAGGTCTTCGGCAACATCACAAGTCCTTTGCCATTTTGGCCGTTTTAAAAACAGAAACCCTTCCCTTCCTACGGGCAGTGGATCAGAGGAAAGACCAAAAAAAGGCAGTTACGGAGGCAGTGATCCCAAGGATCCAGAGAGGAACGATGCGAGCGGTGAGTGAAACAGAAAATTCAATACTTTGGCAAATGTTTTATAGGCATTAGAACAAGTAAGGGGAAAGGTAACGGAGGGAGGTGGAAAAACAAAATAGTCAGAAGTAGAGAAAACTGAATATATATAAGGGGATGATAACTCTAGAATAACTAAATAAAATAGTGAATACCGGGGTGGACACCCGAGAAGAGAGAGGATACCGTGGTAGACACCCAAGAAGAGAGAGGCTACGCCTTGTTCCGTTCCTGCACTTTAATATAGCGGTCAGAAGAAACGTGAACTCATAGTCCCACATAATAGGGAAAGATTAGGCTACTACGACGATTAAAGACGTCGTTAAAGGAGTTTGTTTAAACTCCATGTTGGGGTATTGATTAGAAGGCAGAGATATTTGTGTCCAGCTGGTGTCTGTCTAGTCTGTCAAGTATCTGTTGTACGTGTTCTGTTGTATGCCACATGTAAGGAATTTTGTCTCATTGAGTTTTTGAAACAAAGTATGGGTTTTACGCGATTCTATAGTTGAGAGGGAATCGCACCTGAATTGATGTTCCTGAGTAAATTGGTGATATAAACATTTTTTGGCGGGAAAAGATTGGATTGGAGCTTGTGGTATTTGGTGCTCGCTCATATTGTTGGGAGTGGTGAAATTGCATGAAAGTATTGTTAGAAACAGAATTCAAGCATGGAAGATATTACTCCACTAGCTCACTTATGTAAACAATTGCCTAAACATGCACCCAAGCTTAAGAAATACAGTACCAAGTGGGTTATGGGTACCGCCCACAAGATGTTTATGCCGTGGCCACAGAACGGGCCCTTATCTAAAGCCGTTTTACAACACATGATGACTTATTTCCATGCCACATATACAGGCAAGAACCTAGAGAAACGCCTCGCTGTTCTAGAACTTTGGAAAATGTTCGAACAGTCGAAAGAGGAAGAGCCACCTTCAGACTGGATATTAAATGTATGCACAGAGGGGGGGAGACGCCCACCGTGCCACCAGCCCTGCCTGAGCCAGAAACTGAGGGAAGTACGTCAGAGGGACTCTACCCATTAGAGAGCCTAAGGCAGCCACGGGGTATAGTAACCCCGCATATGAGTCACCCATGTACAGTAGTGACAACAATAAAGGGAAAGAGCAGGATAAGAATCTTGCCTCCGCAGTCCCAAGGGACAAGGAGAGATGCGATGATGAAAGGAAGGACCAGGCACAGATTAGTGCATCTCTCGATAAAGAGAGAGAGGCAAAGAAATGTCAAGGAAGTGAAGACAGAACCGATGAGATAGCAATCGCAAAATATGAATGGATGGAGGACAGATATTGTTGAAACTCGATGGTAAAGGAAGTGATGATGTGAGACCGAGAGAGAAGTCTGATGAGACACAGAGAAGGGAGAAGGAGAAAGATAAGGAAATAAGGGACGAGAGAATAAGAAGGAAGGATAGGCTGAGGCGAGAAGAGCTATATCGCGAAGAGCAAGGAAAGCCGCTCAGTCGCAAACAGAGCGCAGCCTATGACCAGTACAGGCAGAACCTGCAAAGGTTGGAAGAAGAGCAAAGAGTACGTGAAAAAAGAATAAAGAGACAAGAAGATGAGGAAGTTAGAAGGGCAAATGAACGTAAAAATGAAAGGAGAAAGGAAGAAGATAAGGTCAGAGAAGAAACGAGAAAGAGCAAAGAATTCGATGATGATATTGAACATAAGCATAGACAGAGGGCACGCGATCTCGAATATCTGGAGCGGGAAGTTAAAAAACCCAATCCTGTTGTAGAATGCGAAGACATTGAAGAATTTTTCCCTGCATACGATTCAGTACCAGGCACTAGTGGGGCAAATATTGAAGATGACTTCGACACCAGAAGCATAGGGGAAACGATTGAGAAAATATATGATGAAATGGGGTTGGAACCAATATCCCAAAGTGAAAGGGAAGACGAGCGCTTGGAAAGCACTCAGCTATATGACACTGAGGATGCCACCCGAAGTAGTGGGAGCAGGAGACTGTCCCTGGACAGGCTAGAAACCAGTAAGAACGACGATGATGCAAGGAGTTGCGTGAATTGGGAACCATCAGTGTCCGACTCCGGAGAGGAGACGGAAGGTGGACCAATGAAGAAGGGAGACGGCGTGAAAAGCGGCTCCAAGGGACAAAGGGGTACAATGGTCAGATGCTAGCGAGTCTACACTGAGAGCATCAGAGTCTGCCGCACAGCCTGACCGGCATGAAGGAACACCCCATGGTCAGAGGGGGGTGTCGGCACCCACCTATGTAGACAGATTGAGGACATTGCCAGGCAGACGGCGATGCAGGAATGTTACCCCAGCGACAGACAGAAGAGCAATGGGGAAGGAGAAAGAAGACTGCGCATTCCAATTTCCACTGTTAGAAAAAGGGGGAGCAAGACCGCAATATATTCCATGGCCACACATGGATCGAGAGAACTTGAAAAACAAGCTTCCAATGTTGATATCGGGAGCTGGGAAGTAGATACACGAGTTAGAAAAGATGACAGGGGGTGTCACATTAGCTATAGGGGACATTAAAGGTTTCCTGCTTGCCATACTCGGTGAGAGAGCAGACGATGTAGGGGCACGGGCGGGGTACCCTGGTGTTACCATAATTAACACTACCCACGACGGAGCGCCATTTAATAATTGCAGAGCAGCAGTATGGAAAGCGCTACGAGTGCGTTACCCAGACACTTCCGATATGGGAGCTATAATGTCTCGAAAGATGAAGGAGTCAGGAGATCTGTTGATTTATATCCAGAATTTCCAAGACGCGTGGGTGCTCGAAACGCATGGATCTTGGATGAAATCTATACCTGTATTCTACCACATATTATGCCAAGAGTTACCAGAACCAGTGCAGAAACGGCTCAAGAAATTGGTAGGGGTAGAGGCTAAACCTTGGGCTGAAATACAGTTGACAATTGCACATTACTGTACATTGTTGCAAGAAAAGATTCGAAAAAAGGAGGCAACTCGTAAGGGTGAGGAAGCGAAGCTGGTGCAGAAGAAATTATCAAAATATGCTCTCGAAGGAGCCATGCTAACAAGCCCAGCTGAATAGAACATGCCACAGGTGGCTAACCCACAGCAGAACAACCAGGGTAACGTGGGATTGTACCCGAGGGGAAGGGGATTTAGAGAAAGAGGATGGCAGAGTAATCAGGGAGGTTTCCAGAGTCATCAAGGAGGCTTTCAAAACGTGCAGATGGGCAGTCCAGATATGTCAAATGGACAAATAGCCTGACCACCGCCAGTGTGATGGCTGTGTGGAATGACAGGGCATTTGGCGTGCTCGTGCAGAAGCCAAGGCATGTGGCAAAATGGCCAAGGAATGGGAGCAGGCACGATGAATCTGCCTGCAATCTCCCAGCAGGGCGGAGAACAGAATCGCACAGTGCAGCTGCAAGTGCCAGGCATGCAGCAGGGTGCGCAGCAGGGGGTTCAACCCCCGAGCATGGGGAATTTGCCACAAGGGCAATTCCAACAGGCACCACCGCAAATGTCTCAGGGCACAAACTCCGGAAGGGGAGGCAACCCTGGAAATGGAGAGAATCCACAAATGTACAGTGGGCCGAACTTATATATGAACTAGGACAGCTCACTGGGAACCCTGATGTGCTCTATTCTATCAGTGACACCAGACCCTAATAGGGAACCAAGGGTGAATGTCGTCATAGGGGGGTAAAGAATATTCCTTCTTAGTTGACATGGGTGCAACATGCTCGTGCATCCGCGAAGGCAAATTTTCCTTGTTCGGTGATGCCATAGATACTCAGAGTTTTACAGGAGCTCACAGTCGAGTTCCCTTTACAGACGCACTCCCAGTCTCCGTAGGAGAGTGCGAAATGAATGTACCTTTATTGTATTCGCGTCAGACCCCAGTAAACATTTTGGATCGAGACTTAATGACAAAATTGAACATGACAATCTCGTTCACGGAGGAGGGCATAGTATGCTCCACTCCAGGAATGCATTATTCAACGGTATGTGAAATGATCAGAGCATACTCAGGGTGCAGAGCCATGAGAGCTATACCATTAGAACCAGAAGTCTTCGCATATGGCATGCGTGTGCTTATGGCAGGATTACCAGGCCTCGCAGACAGAACTATGAGAACCCCTGATGAGTTTCTATTCAGACCTAGAATACCCATGCATGAAGAGGGGGGACAAGTATTTCTCTTGATGATACATGTTGCAGCAGTGCGAGGGAAAGTAGCATTGGTCGAAGGCTACGTTGATGAAGACAGACAATGGTGTGTGGTTATCGCATTGAAGAAGGGTATCGAGTGACTGACGTCACCGATGACGATCTGTTCGAAGAACAACCAGACTCAGAAGAGACAAGGGTAGAAGTGAGTCTCATATCTTGGGTAAAAATGATTAAAAGAGAAGTGCCTCAGAGAATGATGTTGGCACTGATACGTCCAGAATACTTTGATGACGACGTGGCCCAGGTGCCTGTCTCAGTATGGACTACGGGACCTTATGACGTAGGCATCCTGAAGTAGGTGGGAGAAGTGAAAATTAAACTGAAACCAGGAGCAATTTTACCAAGAGCGCTACAATATCCCATGTCCAGAGAAGCGGAGGAAGGGATTGCGAAGACAATTTCCGCCATGATGGATCAGGGCATCCTAGTGACGTCAGAATCACCCTGTAATACAGTGATTTACCCTGTCAAGAAATCAAAAGGAGGGTCTTGGCGTTTAATCCAAGATTTAAGAGCATTAAACGATATTGTTGAAGCCGAGTTCCCTCTAGTCCCTAATCCATCCATGATCCTGTGCAACATACCCATCGAGGCGAAATATTTCACGGTGATTGACTTGAAAAATGCTTTTTTCTCAATTCCGTTACACCGTGACTCACAAGATCGGACGTCATTTACATTCAGACAAATGCGTCTGAAAAGCACAAGGTTGCCACAGGGGTACTGTGAGTCCCCATCCATTTTCAACAGAGTCCTTCAGATGGACCTAAGCAATATTGCATTAGACAGTGTCGTCTCGCAGTGTGTGGATGACATTCTAATCTGCAGCACCACTGAAGAACAATGCAGACGTGACTCTGTACAGCTACTGACTATACTGGCTGAGAAAGGATATAAGGTTGACAAGGAAAAGCTACAATACTGTCAACAGGAGGTGCTGTACATAGGCCAGCTAATTTCACATGAAGGGAAAAAGGTGACCCCAGAAAGGGCTGAAGCTATCATGAACACGGCTAAGCCGCTCACGATAAAGCAAATGCAGAGCTTTGTAGGCCTGTGCAATTATGTTAGAGCGTGGGTTTTCGATTATAGCACCTATACCAAGCCCTTGCTCCAGGCTCTAAAGAAGGCCCAGGTGACAAAGGAAAAAATTGAATGGACTGAGGCAATGGAAAAGGGGTTTACAGAACTCAAGAGAGTGATTTGTACGGCCCCAGTTCTCGGGATTCCTAATTATGCAGAGGAATTCTACCTATTCTCACACAAAGATGGCAGCGTTATGACAGCAGTACTCGCTCAGACAACCTCGTTGGGGTACAAGCCCCTGACGTACTACAGTGGGAGCCTGGACCCAGTCATGAGGGGCCACTTCCCATGCGAACAAAGCTTAGCTGCCACAGCGTTCGCCATAGAGAAGGCAACAACCATTGTAATGGGATGTTCCATGACGTATACATCGAGCACTCATTATTTGCCATCTTAGAAAAACCAAATGGTATGTTGACATCTCAAAGAGCGTCTGCCAATGAAGTGATCATATCCAACCGATCAATCAAAATAGTTCGATGTAAAACAGTAAACCCAGCTACGTTCATAGCTGAGCCAGTCACTGAAGGAGAGCCGATACATGACTGTGCAAACTATGAAGAATTTTATGATGAAATCCCCAGGGTGAAAGAAAATGCCCTGGCGGGAGGTGAGAACGTTTTCATTGACAGTTCTTCGAGAATCAACCAAGAAGACGGACAAAGATATACAGGCATTGCCGTAATGAAACACATAGCAAACAGAGAATTTCAAGTACTCTTCAGTGCACGAATACCATCTCATTACTCAGCACAAGCTGCAGATAAATTGGCGTCGATACTCACCATTGAGAATCACGCAGACCAGGAAGTCACAGTGTACAGTGACTCGCCTATGTGACGTCTACAGTGCACGCAGGTCTAGCATGATGGAAAAGGAGGGGCTACCTCCAAGCGGACGGCACGACAGTGCAGCACCCAGCCTTATTGGACAGGCTGATTAAGGCACTACAGCTCCCAGTGGGCATAGCGGTCGTGAAATGCGCCGCCCACACCAAAGGGACAGATTTTGTGTCACGTGGAAACCATGCAGCAGACACGGAAGCCATGCTTATGGCATCCAAGAGTAAAACGATTATGGAAGTAGAAGTGGCGTGCACCCATGAACGGATGATGATAGCACGAGCCACACCAGAAGCCTATAGCAATATGGGGTGGACACAACTGATGGAGCTTCAAGGGGAGGCACCTCAAGACAAAAAGAACCTATGGAAATGTCAAGGGTGTTCTTTAAACCCCTCTGACGGCTTGTGGCGGCATGACAGCAGTGGTAAACCAGTAATGCCTGTAGCCCTACTAAAGGTATCATTGGAGCAATTACATTACCCATTTCACATGTCAAAATATAATCTAGCAGCAACACTTGCAGAAGACTGGTTTATACCGAATTTAGCTGAGCATGTTGCATTCTTTCTGGTGAACTGCATAATCTGCCAGCAATTCACCGCTGGGCACACATTAAAAGTTGTGAGAGGAATTATCCCCCGGCCAAATGAGCCTTTTCAACACTTACATATCGACTACGTCGACATGATTCAAGTGTGTAACGGGTACAGGTACTTAATTGTAGTGGTGTGTCCATTCTCTAGATGGATAGAAGCAGGTCCCTGTACACACCCAGACTCAACCTGTGCTGCCAAATTCCTGGTGAGGGAAGTGTTCCCTAGATGGGGGGTCTGTGAGGTGATGAGATCAGACAACGGGGCTCATTTTGTTAACACAGTCTTTGAGCAGATCAGCTTGCTGCTTGGTATAAAGCACAAGTTCTCGTCGGCGTATCATCCGAAGGTAATGGTATTTGTGAGAGGCTCAATGGCTTGTTAAAGGAAAGGATAGCCAAGTTGAAGCTTACTCTAAAGAGGGGATGGTTGCACTGCCTTCCACTGGCATTGTATGTATGCTCTTCGGAACCAACCAGGATCCGACCATCATCTTATGCCACACGAGATAGTAACAGGAAGGAGAATGAACACCCTCCTTACCCCCCGAGACAGAGCTAGATGTGATGCCCAGTCAACCCGAGAGGTCTTGGGGACTGAGCTGCAGGAATACCTGAACTGCATGACATCCAGCCTTACTGTAATTTCAGGCCAACTATAGCGACGACGAAAAGGGTGCAGCGCAGCACAAAACAGAGCAGGAGATGCTGAAACAGACACAGTTCAAGGTCTACGTACGCCACTCATCTCCCCTGGAGACGCGTGTTGGTGAAAAACCACACGAGGAAAAATTGCCCTTTCATCGTAGAGGACTGCACTCCGTCAGCTGTAAAACTGCAGGGCAGGAGAGCATGGATTTTTCTCAACGACATTAAGCCCTATATCGGAGAAAGCCCTCTAGCTGCACCCCACCACGAAGAGACTACAGACAACGGGGAAGAACCTCAGCACTTGCAGACAAGATCCATGACGAGGAAGAAGGATGCATGAGCAGCAAAGCCAAGACAAAAGAAACCTTTTGCAAGTTGTGGTTTAAACTGGACATTTCCTCTAAGCAAACAAGGGAGATAAGGACATAACAGACACTCTGTGCATCCTAGTTGAAGGGTGATGAAGAACGGAAAGGGGGTAAAGGCATAAAATGGACACTCTGTGCATCCTAGTTGCAGGGTGAAGAAGAGAATTGCGCATCTAAGCCACAACACGTTGTTGATACTAACCTTTGAACCAAGCCACACTTAAGCATTGTTGAGAAACAAGACTCTAATAGACTGAGATCGAGAACTTTTGCCCTAAGGAGCTAACACAGTATCCCGAAGCAACTAACACTAAGGCCTTGTTTTGCAGAATTTATTGTATCCCCCAGAAAAAATATCACAAGGGATGTGCTGTCCTGTTTCCAATTAGTACTAGAGACATATCCGTCACTTGTAGGGAGAATCACCAGTGTCACAGAGTTTATTCAAGATCCTGCCAACAAGAAAGTTATCCGGCAACTGCTGACTGTCATCGCGGAAGCCTTCGTTGTTTTACCAGAATACAGTGATAAGGACACAAATGCTTCCACCACAGGCGATTATAGATGAACTCACTTATACACTTATACACTTTTCTTTCGTATAATCGAAGAGTGCCCTGCTCTTATCGGGAGAACCACAGACAGTCTTACATTTATTAGAGACCCAAGAAAAACTGAACATTTGAACCAGCTGTGGGTCAAACTGAACTACGTAGTCGCAATCCACGCGGCAGGAAATTGCAAGGACTGTTCACGTCAAAAGAAGGGCCTGTAATCTTGAATCCAGCAAAGCAAGACAAATGTCCCTATCGCCCGAGGACAGCCGACTGGCGCACAACATCCTGTTTCGCCTAGTCACTGACTTCCCAGAAATGGTGGGGAGACCTGCCAAGGTTGACGTCATCACCCTCATCAGAGATCCAGCTAATGTTGCGCATTTGGGAACGCTCCTCCATGGCATCATGCTTCAAGTGGAGCTGTCCAACTTTCAAAGAGAGTATCTGAGGAGATTCCATTGAAACCTTCTGCCGAGGGACAGATCGAGGAAGCCAAGGCAGCTCTTCATCTTTCCACCGTGGAGCAGATCATGGGAGCAGAGACGAGAACTTCACAGTTTTATTTTTTTTATTATTTTTTGACTTTGATTTTGATTGATTGCTATTTTTCTATTTCTTAGCATTGAACAGGTTCCAGCATGTCCTCAGGACTGAAGCAAATTCGGGGGGTGGACTGGGAACTTACCTATTTTGAATATGCACAATGAATGTGCCTCACCAAAGGTGTTATTCTAATCTATTTCCATAGTCTAGCAAGACTATATAGTCTTCCCGTATCCCATAACCAGATACAATCATCACCCACAAGAGGGGGGACACTTGCGAAGCACCAGAAACTTTATGATACATACTTTCTGAGACACAATAATGGGGTAAGTGAAAAGAATAGAACTTTGGCATTTGCCATGATTGCAATGGGGGCCCAGAACAGTAACCTGGTCCTCCCACAAACAGAGGGGCGTCCCCGCTTCCCTGGAACGAAATGCTACCAATTGTCATACTGCACAATTATGTGTATATGTATAGTGATTATCATTGTCTTTCTGTCATTAACAATCAGAACTGCATTTTCTATTGGTGCACGAAGCGTTCCAATTTCAGTGCACCCACCGGATAATGTACACATAGGTCCCACAAAAGCACCCAGATCCTATATAGTTATTCCAGTTCCAAGAAAAGCTGATGGTAAGGTAAACGAACTACAATTGAATGTAATTAGCAGTGATACATACACACTTGAGGTAACGAATGAAGAGAAAAGCTGGAGACAGGGTCAGCGCGGAATGAATGAAAACATAGCATTGACCACTACATGCACACACACACTGAATGCACACCAACAAGGGCAAGTGTCAATGGCTACAGAACCTCGAACGAAGACAACAGAAAGAACGAGACTGCCTACTGAACAACCAGTCCCAGAAAATAGTAAAGGTGACTGAAAAAAATCAAGTGAAAGGCCGACTAAAGAAGATATAGCAAAAGCCCTCAAGAAGACAGAAGCAGCTACGGGAGAATTCCCTGCAAGGACACAAATGTTGATAGATCATTTCTTCCCGTTTATGGCCAGAGCGAAGAAACGACAGGAGGAACTGAAAAATAGAACCACAGAGACTGTAGTGACAAGTAGGGGTGTCACGGTATTAGTTTTATGACGGTACAATAACCTTCTTGCCAAATGACGGTATATCATGGTTATCGCAGTATAGCAGGTGGAGTAAACTAATCTTAACAAATATTTTCTAAAAGGTCATACATTGTCAGATTTATCATCACCAACAAAACCAGGCACCCAGGGCCAGAATTGGGCTTTTCAATATACTTTCCACTGAAATGCCACCCCTTGCTTCCACCAAACTCAAACACATGTGTGGAGAGGAGGAGGGGCAGGGGGAGCCCTGCTGCGACTGGCAAAGCAAACTGAATGGCTTTTCTTAAGTGGTCATTTAGGCTTTTAGCCCCCCCACTGGCTACTGGTGAAGATGAACATGTTGCCATTTTGATAACCTGCATGCCACAGATCAATGGAGTCTGATGGTAGTATACGCTTGTGTGCATACACACGAACACGCACTCTCTGTTTACGTTACAGCCTTTAGTTTACTTGCGGGCCAATTGGTGTTCAGTAATCACGGACATGTTACACCTTGGTATGGCAGCAGGGAATACCCACAGAGATGAGTAAATTTCGCAGTGTGACTTATTATATGTAAATTCAATGATGGAACCAGGGAAATCCCCCCTTGTCACATGTTTAGAAAACTTTAGCCATTATAAATATATAAACCTCAAAGCCGCCAACCCAAAATAAACCCTTTTCCTTCTTGGCACTGTATTTATTCTTCCTATTGCTAACATATTGATTTTGTGTCAGGCACGTGTGGTTTATGGAATGGCATTTAAAAATTGCTCCAACTGAAACTACTTGGCAGACGGCACATCCAACACTGCAAGACCACGACTGCACAGCACTTGCTTACTGCAGCCTTTCCAAATCAGATTGAAAAGCACACTTAACGGTATGAATGGTATACTGGTATAAACAATGTGACGGTTATTATTGTTCAATTAAGTGGTTCACGGTATCTTTAACGGTATACCGTAATACCGTTACATCCCTAGTGACAAGCACACCAGTTCCAACACAAGGTACAAGCACCAGGCCCACGATGCAGCCTTACGTTGGGCTGATGACAGACAAATTGTGGTTAATAACACTCATCTAAATAATACAAGAGGAGAGGAAGAGAATTGCAAAACCTCCTCCTATCACATTGATGCAGATAATGAAAACTGCTTCACCGACCAGAATGGCCGAGAGTCCTCCAGCAAGGAAAAGTCACACAGACACATTTAAAGATGTAGTTATAGCCAACTACAGAAAGACATTAAGAATCAAGTGAAGCCCACATGAAGATAACAATGAACTGAACGATTACCTGGACAGCACAGCACACCTAGGAAACAACATTTGGTACCAACACATGAAAGAAGTTGGAAGAAGAAATTCAGAAGGAGAATGCTTCATCTGTGCACTTCTACCGTATATCATGGGAAAATCCAAGATCTTCGTGGCAGTAGAAATTGATGTCCCGACAGCACAATGTCTCTCACACGTAGCAATGTGTAACACCAGAGGACAATTGATGGGGAGAGATGCCTCATTGATATGGGCAACAGAAATTATCTACCCCGATGAAGACGGCTATGTCCAGGACATTAAGAAAAGAAATAGAGCTCATACTAGGAATCATGTGATCAGGTATGAGAAGCCTGAAGTTAAAGGATCAGGAACAAGATGGGAAAATTTACCTGAAGTTGAACGTCCAAGGAAAGACTCCAGAAGAGGCTCAAATTTGGAAGAACAGAGGCCAAAGGCAGATTTGGGGAACAGTGGTTTCCCCAAATGGATGGGAAGAAGGAGTGGTGATCCGACGAGCTCGGATGGTCCTTGGAGTCTGCTAAGAAGCAATAGAGAACTCACAGAGGTAATGCAAACCTCTATGGCCAAAATTGGTAAAGTTGTTGACATGGATCGAAGACAGAGGAGGACCCTTGCAGATAGTTCCACTGGAGAGCCCAAAATTGTGCTTTAGAAACAACGGCACAAAGAAGATGGGAGAGAATCAGAATTGCGAACAAATCTTTGAGGCCCCAGGAATGATGCACGGAACCGCAGTGATTATGGATCATTATTGGGCGTGTGGATCCAGAGCATACATCAGACTGCCAAGAGACTTGGGAGGCATATGCACAATAGTGAACATCCACGTTCCTGCACTAGTGATCCCGAAAAGTGACCTGAATATTGGCAGTTTCCCGAAAGCAGATGCTCACCTGAGGAAAAGGAGATCAGTGGAGCTGGTATCCCGAATGAAGAGAGAAAATTACCTTTCTGCAAAATCAGAAGAAGCATTCCATGCAATCCCATATGAACACAGGCTGTTCAGCTTCACATCATCAGTGTTCAGAACGATCTTCATGCCAAGAATCCAAGTTGAAGTAAATACCAAATAGTTACGGATAACCAGATGGGAGTTATTGCAGACCATCAACACTACCATAAAGGTATTCAACGCTATTAAAGAAGAACTAAGAGCAATCCGATTGATGACCCTCCAGAACAGATATGTACTGGACATGATCACAGCGATGGATGGAGGTGTTTGCACAAAAATCGGAGAATCATGTTGCACATGTATACCTTCGCATGATGAAGAAAATGGAACTTTAACAGAAGCCATAAGTATGCTGACAAACCTACAGAACAAGATGATCGACGAAACTGACGAAGTTGATGATGACAGATGGTTTGGAACACTATTCTCATGGGTCCCACAATGGATGGCGGACATATTCAAGTTTCTGGGAGCCTTGTTATTGATGATACTACCAGGATTCTGTGTTATCAAGATAATGATCACACAGTGCCAGTAAACTGCTAAGAAAGCATTGCGATGAAGATCATGATCGATGTCAAACCAGGATGGAAGCCCAGAGACCTGACTGATGAAGAAATAAGAAACTTTGTGAAGGCCAGTAAATTTTCCCCAGAAGGAACAAAATTTGTGTATCCCATAAAACGAAGAAAGTATGAAGGAAAATGGTTCTATTGCAGCCCAAATGGACAATGCCAGCTAATGACCTGGACCAAAGACGAACATGTAAAAAAACAGCAGGAAGTCTGAAAGGAGTGATAAAAATATGGACTCCAAAGAAACACACGTTCACACCATCATGTACAAACCCAGAAGATGATGAACAAGATACAGAAGAACCAAGTAAGACAAATCCAAAGGAAGAAGCAGAAGTGGTCGATGAACCGACCAGAGGGGGGAGTGTAGAGGAGGTCCCAGATACGGCCTGCACACCAGTGTGATAAATAGGCACAAAAGTATAAGCTTTTAGTGTAGGTTCTATTACCTATGAGTTCCACTGACAATAATGTCAGTGTATTCTATATAACATCTCCCTTCTTATATAAAGCAGAGGATGGGAAATGGGGGGAATAGAAATGGGGAGAGGGAAGGAAGGGGGGAAAAAAGGGAAAAGAAAATGAACTATTTTGTAAACTCAACATTGGTATGGAAATAATGTTACAATAGTTTCTTATTGCAAAAGGATGCTGTGACAAGCACTGCTAGTAGTAAATATAGTCACTGTTGAAGTTTCGGATGGCCCTCCGATTCCTCTTGGACAGTCCTCCAACTGGGGTTTTATCACTCGCATCAGGGAACTTGTCATCTTCTTCGTTTCCATGGTGAGGTGCTTCTGTTGTTCCAAAATTATCCTCCAATGGTGTGTCTTTGTCTTTGGTTGTGTTTGGTCGGTTGCTTCTGTCTTTGCTTGTGCCTGGTCTGTTGAAATCTTTTTCTATTTTTGTTAGGGAGAATTCTCTGTAAGGCTAATTTCCCAAACCTAGTGAGTCCCCCAGCAGCTTTGCTGGATTTTTGGGGTTTATTTGTTTCTCTCCTGCTAAGAGTGAGATTCTTTTGCTCCCACTCTTAGGCATGATTTGAGGTGTTCCTTTAACTTTCCATGTGTTTTATGGGCTATGGGGTCTTTTACTCCATAGGGTCTCATGTGTTTTTTTGATGTGGGTTACACAGCACCCTCCGTGCCATAACCCAGGGGTGTCGTAGCGACCCCCCAACATCGACTCCATACCCTGGGACTGACTACTGTCTCCCAGGGCATGTAAAGTCACCATTGGCTTTGCAAGTCCCAAATTATGAACAGAAACCAGTACAAACCATCATATTGTGGACGTACTGGTCGGGGCAATTCGATTGCCCCGGGGTCTGTTGTTCGAGGGGGCACGTCTCCGTCCCCCCTGATCGAGTTTTGGCTGGTGGCAGTGGATACTACTTTTTATATTCGACCGCAAATATATCTCTATGGGATTTTCCCATTGTTCGAGGCTACCAACTTTAATTATTTAATTCTTATAGCCTCGAACATACCGCCGGTTTATTTATTTAATTTTAATTCACTGGTTGGTATTTTTTGCCAGAACTCGATTCTAAAATGGTGTTTGTGTTCTCTTCTGTGACTCCAACCCAAGTCGAGCCCTTTGTTCCACTTTTTGGTGGGCTTCTCCACAGAAGCCTCCAAAAGTGGTGCCACTCTGTCTGGGTACCACTTGTGGTGTGGGAGGGGGCTTAGGCAGCCTGAACTGAGTTACCTTGGTAACTCAAGTCGCACTCTTGTGGGATTGGCCCAAGTGGTGAGCCGGCGGCTCACCACTAAGCATGTTTGATTGACAGCTAGGCTGAGTGAATGGGGGTGTGCTGCATTAAAGCAGGGCTTTGGGGACTGGCACTTCAGAAGTCGCCACAGGACCTAAGAATCTGAGGAGGGAGAAGCTGAGCCGACCTGCAATGACGAAACCACTGGTGGAGCCCTGCTGAACCGTCTCACCACTTTTCCCGACGACAGAGGAGATCTCCAGTCCAGAGAGTCTTCTTCCTTTGACTGGTGGGGATAACCAGTTTTACCTTCTTTTCACCTTCCTGGAGCATCTCGTGGCCGCCTTGCCCGTGCCAAGCACCCGGCAACCGGAATACCACGGTTTACCACTACCGCGAAGAGAAGGGTAGTGCCTTTTAACCGGAGAACTCCGCGGCTGGTTTCTTCCCTGGCAGTGCAACGACCTTCATCTTTCCTCCACAGCGAGACCTCTTCTTCCTCTGGACGAATCACCGACTTGCACCTGCTGCCAGGAACAACTGCCCCCGCTGGAGCTTCCTTCACACTTAAGGTACTGTGTCCCGCCTGGCTTCCCTTGCGACAGATCGTTCGGGGTGACAGTAAAGCCTCGACTTTCTAACCTGGGCTGGCCTGGGGCAACCTAGCTAACGTTTCCTGACTTTAATTTCATCCTTTTTGTTCGAACTATCTACAAAGACTCTTTGGGCATAACCCCCTGGTGAACCTGGACCCCTTCTGATTGCTCTCTCCAGGAGTGGGCCTTGCAATTGACTTCCTTGCTCTCCAGTAGAAATCTGCCTATCCTGCCTTACTGTGGTTCTTTGAAAAACATATTGAAACTTGTGTGCTTCTTTAACTCTGCCTTTTTCCTCCCTTTCTTTACAACTTATTAGAGTGTCATCTTATGTTAAGCGCCCACCTCTGTCTGAAAATAAGTGGTGTTTCTCACTAAGACTTGTCTAATAAGTGAATAGGGTTTTATATATATGATAGTGACTGTGTGCCGAATTTACTCACCTCGTTTTTGCTAGTGTAAATTACAAGTGTGTTTTTAAATAAATAATTATATACTTTTACACCAAAGCTCTGGTCAGTGTTTGTTTGTACTACTGTGTCTCTCTACCTATTGTGTATACTCTGCATACTGCCTAACTCTTCTTGAGGGAAGTCTGACTGCTCAGCCACAGCTACCAAGTGAATCTGTGTGGTACAGACTGCTACCAAGTGGGTTTACTGCCAAACACCTGTAGTCTTAAATCTTTTGCAGTGATCCCTAAGGGAACTGCACAGGTTTCTGCCTAACAATTTTCACTAGATCATCACCGGACCATCTCTTCCCATCATCCAACACCACAGACTTGCCATGACAGCTCACCACCCTTTGCGGGAACCTGAAGCTGGATTCACCTTTAAGTGTTTTCTTGGGCTCTCTGACGCATACCCAGTCTCCTTCTTGGATCACCATTTCCTTTACTCTATTTCTTGAGTCGTAGTATGCTTTGTATTTGGTTTGTTTTTCTTTCACCATTTTCTGGATATGATCCATATTCATTTTTGCCTCTCCAGTGTCCATGAAAATCCATGCGGGTCTAAGTCGATTGCATGCAACCCTGCCTCGCATCATGGTAAATGGTTCAACTTTGGTGGTAGTGTCTGGAGTTGTCCAGGGCTTCCTTAAGTGTCTCCCTCCATGGGAATGTGTTGGCTATGGCCAATTGAACCACACTCTTTACTAGCCTGTTCATTCTCTCTACAAGTCCATTTGAATGATGATACAAGGATGTTGTTATGTGATGGATTGATCTATCTCCGAGGAACCCCTGAAATTCCAATGACGTGAATTGGGATCCTTTGTCGGAGACTAATTCCTTGGGGTCTCCTTCTCTGTTGAACACCTCTGTTAAAAAGTCTGTGATCTTTTTCGTGGTTACGCTTGTTTCTGATGTGCCCCACTCTGTCCATTTAGAGGTATAGTCCGCGAGTACAATGATGTATATTCTAACAGCTTCAAGGTTTTCAAATAGACCCATGATGTCTATTGCCAGCTTGGACCATACATTTCTGGGGGCTTCTACTGGTTGCAATGGTGTTTTTCTCAGAACCATGGATTTGTCACTTGTGGCACAGGCAGAGCAATTCTTGACAATTTCTTCTGCTTCTCTCCATATGTTCGGCCACCAATAATTGCTTCTCACTCTGTTCTTCGTCAAGCTCCTCCCTCGGTGTCCCTCATGTGCCCAGTCGAGTAGTCTTTTTCTAAGTTGTACTGGTGGAATTACCCTATCGCCTCTATAGACATGTTCTTCATCCATGGATATCTCTTCCTTGATGGGCATGAAGTCTGCCAGAACTTGACCAGATCCTCTCCAGTCATTGACTATGGCTCTCCTAATCTCTTGTTGTTCAGGATCAGCGCCGTTTATGTTTTTCCATTTGTCTCTGGGAATGGCCAGATTTATGGCAGCTATGATGTCTCCATCCAGACATTCCATCTCAGTGTCTTGGTTGGTCGATAACCTGGAGAAGCAGTCAGCCAGTTGATTCTGTGCACCTGGAGTATAACACACTTGAAGGTTATATTGCATAATGTCGAGAATCCATCGTCTGATTCTCGGTGATATGAGGTGGGGTGTTTTGGACTGGAGGACATGCACTAATGGTTTGTGGTCCGTTCTGAGCAGGACGGGTAGTCCCCAGATTAAGTTCCTGAAATGCTGCAGGATCCACTTCACTCCTAGGGCCTCCCTTTCTATTGTGGCATAATTCAATTCTGCTCCTTTCAACACCCTTGATGCAAAGGCAATTGTCACCATGTTTCTATTTTGCAGCTGTTCTAGGACTCCGCCTAGACCGACCTTACTGGCATCCACCGATATGATTGCCTTGGCCTTGCAGTCAAACATTCCCAAGGCTGGTGCTCGATTGATATTGGACTTTATCTCTTCAAACTCGACCTTACACTCTTCAGACCACACGAACTTGGTTGCCTTCTTGATGAGGCTTCTCATATTTCTGGTTTTGTCGGCGTAGTCACCTATGAATTTGGAATAATACTCCGTCATACCGAGGAAGCTCCTCAATTGATCCTTATTTTCCAGCTCCGCAATACTCAGTATGGTGTCCATTATCTCCTTCTTGGGGCTGATGCCATTGGCATCTATGGAACGACCAAGGTAGGACACTTTGTTGCTTTTAATGTTGCACTTGTCCAACTTTAGAGTGAGGCCACCTTTTTTGTATCACTTGTAAGACACCCATCTGTTTTGCGTCGTGTTCTTCCTCTGTAATGGCTGAGATGAGGATGTCGTCTTTGAAGCAATGTATGCCCTCTAGGCCCCCAAGCAGGTGTGACATCAACCTCTGAAACACTGCTGCAGCTGATGCGAGTCCGAACGGCATTCTCCTGAACATAAATGCCCCCAAAAGAGTGACAAATGATTTGAGGCTTTTTGAGATCTCTTCCAGGGCAATTTTATGATAGGCCGAGGATAGGTCCAGGGTGCTGAAGTATTTTGCCGGCTTCATGGTTGTTAACAATTCAGATATGTTCGGAAGGGGATGCCTATCGATCCAGATGTTTTTGTTCAGGTCCCTCAGATCGACGCACATTCTTATGGAGTTATCAGGCTTTTTCACTAGCACTATTGGAGCGAGCCATTCTGAACTTTCTATGGGCTGTATGATGTTCTGTTCGCACAGGCGCGTGAGTTCATTTTTTAGCGCTTCTTTTGTCCCAAGAGGAACTCCACGAGCCCTGTGGGCTATTGGAATGGCACCCTTTTTCAAGACAATTCTGTGTTGGAAACCTTCCAGGAGTCCGATCTTCCCACTAAACACTTTAGGAAATTGTTTCGCCAATGCCGTCTTGATATCAATGTTGTCTTTCAATACAGTTAATATGGGGATCTCTTCTCCAGGGTGAATTCTCACTCAGAGAGCGGCTTGTTCCTCCCAACCTACCACAGATGAACCATTTCTTGCTATGAAAAGTCTGCAGTACATTTCTCTGTCGCGGAATTTGAGTTTTACCCATGTACACCCAATGATGTCTATGGGGGTCTTCCCATAACCTGTTGCTCTTCCTGCAGTGTTCTGTATGTCTTGCATCTTGCCAGACAATTCTCCAAGGAAGGTCTTAACATCCACCATGGTATATGGGGACTAAGTGTCTACCATTATGGGCAAAGATATGCCATTTATTTGCATGTTGACCCAGGGACGTTTAGATTGTTGTAAGGACATGACAGTGAGTATTTTTATTGATGGATTTCTTTGATTGATGGTCAGCATATCATCGCGTCCTTGATCTGCTTTAACAATTCTCACGGCGCCTGCCGGTGTCCTGGCGAAGGGTCGTCTCGTGAATCTGCTAGACCTACTGAACCTTCCTCGTGTATTTCTACAGACGTTTGCAAAATGTCCAATTTGGTTACATCTGTAGCACTCAACAGCTGCCGCTGGGCATTCTCTGTCAGTGTCATTGTGTTTGTACGAGCCACACTTTTGGCAACGTCCTGGATTTTCATAGCCATAATCCTGAATTCTTCCTCTCCTGGAGTTGGGTCTTGGGCCATATGTTGATGCTCTCCTCACCACTGCCACTAAAGGTTCACCTATGTCTTCTTCAGGAGTATTTTCAATAGATTTCACTTCTGTATTCCCCACTTGGTCAAATCTTTCCTTCATGCAGTGATCGCCCAGTTCCATGCCATTTCTGTGGCCTGTTCTAATGATGGTTTTTTTGTCTGCCATAGCCTTTGTTGTATTCATGGATCGGCTACATTTAACACAAGTTGGTCCCTTAAATATTCGTCTCCGACGCCTGTGAAATTGCAGGTTGACATGAGCGCTCTGAGG
Organism: Ambystoma mexicanum; assembly: GCA_002915635.3. NCBI lineage: Eukaryota > Metazoa > Chordata > Amphibia > Caudata > Ambystomatidae > Ambystoma > Ambystoma mexicanum. Next base: position 993,399,040 of record CM030325.1, read on the forward strand.
GATGCTATGTAGGTGTTGATTGATTTGCCCTTCAGTTGTTTCCTAGAGAAGAATCTGTACCTCTCCAGCACCACATTAGTCTTATTGCCAAAGTGTTTGGCAAGTTTGGCTAGTGTACTCTCAAATTTGCGGTTGCCATCCCCTCCTGCATCATTGGATTCAGGAAGCGCCCTGAATATCCTTAGGGCCTCTGCTCCCGCACAATTTAATAGGGTTGCTTCCTTGAGATCATCGTTGAATTTATTTCCACCAATAGCCCTCAAGTATACTTGGAAGCCATCAATCCATTGCTCCCATGGGCATGCAGGGATCCCGGGACATGGAAGAAATTGTATTGGAGGTGGGACGTTTTGCATGGTTGCAGATAATTATGTGGTTAGGCTTGGTGGCCTCTCTCAAAGCGTTGTGCACTAGCTGTCCTTGAATGATGTTCTGTTAAAACAATTTGCTTGGCAATGTACTGTAAATCTGGATATGAAATGTACTGCCAGTTCTGTGTCACTCTAATGGATGGGCTTCGAACTCACACAGTATGCGGCATGAGCATAAATATAATTGAGAAATATTTGCTTGTACTGTGTACTAGAAGAGATATTTCCCAGCCCACATATGTGTCTTGGCACCCTTATTGCGACGTTTGCTGGCCCGCAGGCTTTACAATTACTTCTTTGTCGCCAATAAAATGTTATCGGAGTGTTTACCAAGAGACGGCACTCGTATCGTGCTCCGTACTCTCTCCGTAATGTCGTTGTCACGGCAACATGAATACAGACATGGAAAATGGGCACTCGTATCATGCTCCGTACTCTCTCCGTAATGTCGTTGTCACAGCAACATGAATACAGACATGGAAAATGGCGGCACGCAGTCTGACGCTCCAAGGTCCTTTCCTCCAATCGCTAGCGTCTGCCGTTGGCTAGCGATTCGTAAGAGGCTTTCACCCGCACTCGTTCACAATTCATAAGATGCTTTCATGTTCAGCACTCCAGCAGGATTGATAATACTTTCAAACTTCATCATACCTGCATTGCCCTCAAACAGTTCTTCTGTCGTGGTCAGGGAAGGCTACGGCAGGCAGCTCAAAGGCGTCATCAATCGCTCATCACCCCTTGAATTGTAGGGGTGCAGTGCTCACCGGCGGCACGGTCGGACAAGCTCTGGGGGCCTTTTTTGAGTACTCCTCATCGCCAATTGTGATAAATAAGGCACACAAGTATAAGCTTTAGTGTAGGCTTTATTGTAGGCCCCCGGAGTGCAGGACCGCCGGGAGTAGAATGACATGAACGCTTCCCTTTCATAGGAACGTTCTATTACCTATGAGTTCCACTGACAATGATGTCAGTGTATTCTATATAACAACCAGCCCCCATTTTGAGGTACCAGGAACATACTCGCCTAGATATGTGATGTATGAGGAACAAATAAACCAACAGAGAGCAGCACTAGGACTCTGCCCAGTGCCCATCAGTAGAGCAATACCTGTTGAAGTGCCTATAACCAGACAACCATGGGCAGCAAGGTACCCACTGAGACAACTGTACCAGCAGTTAACACGAAATGAAGACTACTTGCAAACTGTCCCCGAAGAGACCCAAAGAGCCTTAATGGAAGGCGAATGGTGACGACACAAAAGCCCGGATAGACGTACAAATGAACATAAACGACAATCGAAAGATGACATACAAGGAAGAAATGTAAAGAATAATGATGTAATGGTCTTGTAAGAAGAAACGATGTTCATATATAAAGAAACATAACCATGAAGTCAGATGAAAAAATGCAACTAACGCCTGTAAATAGGCTTGGAACGCAAGAAGCTAAGGAAACGGTACTGCTTGCTATGCTTAGTAGAAGAATAGAGATGCAAGCGCCAACTATATATCTACCTCAAAAGCACATCATACAAGTGCGACTCCATTTTACAAAAGCAGAATTAAGCCCAGACTGCAAGGGGCCTACAAGGCCGAGATTCATATTCCAGCTAAAGCCAGAAGGAAAGAGCGGAATCGAAACTGAGCACAAAGTAGCTCATGCCTGGGAATTCGAGGTCAACTCCAGGAAGGGAGGAGAGCGGCAACTTCGAAGAAACAAAACTTAAGAGCATAGTAGCCAGCCAGTGAAGGTCGAGATAAGGAGGCCCCAGGCAGGTGGCGAGGCTAAAGGAAGAATCAAATATGCTAAAAGAGGGAAAATGAAGCAGATTCACGGTGTACAGACACGTGACCAGCCAAGCGCGAAGAGGTACCAACGTCTGATGTCACCCAGAACCCGAGGATGCCATAACTTTTCCCGATAAGAAGCTACAGTTTCGAGGCCAACCTCAGCCAACTAATTGGCACATAGCCCTAAAGTACTGATTGATGGAAGGGAGGCAGGGTGAATCTTGGGGCACACCGCATCTGGGTGTCCATTCTGCATGCTGCTAATTAAAGTGGAGATTTATGTCTAGGGGTGTAACCTACCCAATCACAATGGACCTAATAATCTAGGGGCCTATAGCTAGTAGAACCAATGAGACGACGTACTTGTAGTACGACGTCTTTCACGAGTGATGTAGAGGGATGGGTGTAGAGGCCCAACCGATAAGAGTTATCCAATCCTCACGCTCTGTTACTATATACAGCTATAGTACCTATACTTACGTTACCTTCCCCGACAAATAGAATTGCATGCCAAACTTATGAGTGTTACACGTCAATGATGATGAATTTTGCCTATAAGAATTGCTGTCTGAATGGAGAAGGGGGGGTTGAAGCGAGACGGGCGATCGCATCACTGTTGATTTCCATTTGTTTCCCCGTTTTTTGTACTTGTCATTAAGCGGACTTCCCTTTGCCAAACTACTGAGTTGTCCTTTTTGATTGGTGTTGGAGTAAGAGAATCCTGCACCCCATCCTCCTCAAGGTTCAGCTATCTCGTCTTAAAAGTACTTGAGGGTGAGTTCTGATCCCATGGGCCCGTCAGAGGTCGCTCCGCCCTCTTGTACAGTAGGAACGGTGACCAAGGGAAGGAGAGGGAGGGAGGAAGATGGCAGGGCGGGGGAGCAGCCATTAGGTTGCTTGGATCAAAGGCTTGTTGTGACAAAACAACTTCCGGGGCACCAGTGGTCCAAGGATGAATATCGTTTTCTAAACCATCAATCAACCCCACACCTCTAGTACACAAGAAAATATCTGAACAGATTGGAATACGAGTGAATTATAAGACCTCCTTGTCCAATATTTGGCAACGTGGACGGAACAGCAGGCTCATCTCCACAAGGTTGTGGATCATTGGTTAGTTCCAACACAGCGAAAATACAATTATTACCCAATGATAAAAGGGACTGTCCAGTCAAGGTATAAAAATATCTCCTTTATTATTACTACAACAGACAGTTCTAGCGCACTACACAATACAACCCACCCTGTAAAGGAACACACAGGATGACAGTTTCATGAAGAAAAAGTAAGTACTCTGGATATTGACAGGAGGGTAGCTGGTGAAGTAATCAGTCTTACTGTTCAAGGTTATTTGTTTCAGCACCAATGGGGCAAAGGGTTGTAACTGTCTATAGGGGCCTTTGGAGAAAAACCAGGGGGGAAGAACCACAATGTACCTGGTGCTGAAGAAGTTCTTGGTGTGCATCGAGGCAGTTCCAGGGGGCTTCGCAGACCCTGAGACAGAGTTAGTGGCGAAAGACAGCTGTGGTAACCAGGCAGCAGTTAGTTCGGCAAGCGGGGCTGGATGGATGCCTGCAGACTGTCCAGCGCAGCGGCTCTGGACGAAGAATCATTGGCCCTCATTACGACCTCGGCGGTAGCCATGCCGCTATTGGCGGCATGGCTGCCGCTGAAATCGCATCCGGGTCCGGGTTCCCAGAATGAGGAATTACCGGGCCATTCCGAGTTCGGAGGGCCCGGTAATTCCTCCTTCTAGGAACCCGGACCCGGACCTTTCCCATTCCCATTTCGGCCCCCATAGGTTACGAGCGGCCCATTGTTTGCTCCCTCCTCCCCTCGCGGGACCCGCTCTGCACATCTGGTGAAACCAGACGTGCAAACCGGCGGGACCTCGTAATCAGGCGGGACGGGGTTGACGGCGCCGGCACCTTTACCGTTAACTCCGTCCCGCCTGGGTTATAATGAGGCCCATTGTCTCTGTGCTGGTTAGCGGCTCTGGAATGCTAGTCGAGGCATCTCGAGCGGCTCAGGTGACTGCGGCGTGACAACTATCAGCAGTGCAGCCGGAAGCTGTTCGAGGACTTGACTGTCTCATAAAGGCCTTTAAAAGATGGTCACTGGATGATGCTTGTGTGGCACTCCTCCTAGCTTCTTCGCAAGGCTTGTATCCTTTCAAGGTGGATGGCCCAAAGCTCAGGAGAGTGCTTGCAGGCAAGGGCCTTTTCCTTAGTTCAGATACCCTCCGGTACTTCCCACCTAGGAAGCTTGCTGGCAGAACTTAGCAGGGCATGCAGGTTCTGGAGCTGCTGGACGGGTCCTCTGAGTCCGGTATCTCCCACTGTTACCTGGGAGATGTTTAGGGGAGGGATCTTGCTTCCCTCTTGGAACTCCTGGCCTTCCTTCACTGGTGGAAGATGTAAGGTAGACAGTACCTTCAGCTCGGGTCCAAATGAGTCCTTCTTATTACTCCATTAGAAGTAAGTAGAAGTAGAAGTAGATGATCTGCTAAGTGAGCGGTTCACCCCTCTTTTAAAGCCAAATGGGCCCCAGTGATTGGTGCAGGCTAAGCATGCCTCAATGAACCAATCCTGGGACCCCACCAGCAATCTTCTGTTATGCCTGAGGTCAGGACCAGAATGCTCTGCAACAGAACAGACAAGGGGGTGATACCTAAGTCCCACCCATCTCCCTGGCTGTTGTAGATCAAAGTGTTTCTCTGGTTAACGGAGCCCTCTGTGGCTCTTGATTAAAGCTCAGGGTTCTTTTGAAGTTTGTGCTGGGAGCAGACTTTCTGTCTCCCCCAAACCACTTACTTCTCCCCACTGAAAGGGGTCTGCTCTGCAGAGACACCTGCGGTAACTGCTGGACCCAGACAGGCCATTCACTGCCTTTCATACAGAGAAGTGGGAACTAGCTTCAAAGTGACACATTGCATACCAAAGGGGTGTTAAACCCGCCTTCCTGTTGTCCCTTTTCGGCAACCAAACCCACTCAGCAGGATTGCTTCAATTATCTTGTTAGTATGCACTGCCACCAGCCAGAGGACAAAAGGAATGCAGATCTATGGAGCCTTAGATATTTAAATTAGGATGCCCATGCTGGAGGAAGGTGTTCCTTGCCCCTCCTTAAGATGCTTTGATGTAACAGAGCCCTCACATTCCAGCTGAATATGACAGGGGAAGACGGCGTCTGTAGGCTGTGTCTTCCCAGAGTACATGTGACTATGTGTTTTGTGCGGGAAGCAGATGGACTGTATGTGGAATGGCCTCACACAATCCTCAGAGGTTGATAAACATCATTCATTTTCTTTTATCAAAAAATCTAAAAAGCCCTGACGAGTGCACTCTCCCTGTGCGGATGGTCGAATTCCTCACACTTGTACCTGTAGATTCGGCCCGCAACCCAAGTAAACTGATTGGCTGGCATCCCGCCCGCGTGCTACTGAAAAATACAGGAATTGAAATGGTAAAAAGACCAACATTGAAACATAACCTCTACTGATCCACATAGCTTCCTCCAGGGCACTGCTTGAGCTATGGCATGCAAACAACCCGAGAAGGGAACAAGAGATTTTGTCCGCAATATAGTTCTTCCACTGAAGCGATTTACCTCACTTTTTGAGTGCAAGGCTCTGGGTCCCTACACCCTCCCGCTTCCCTAAAAATGTTACCCTATAGAATATGTGGCTTTTTGGTAGTATCACCTATAGCAAGGTAGTCAAACCTACAGCCCGCGGGCCACAATGCGGCCCTCGGAGACGTTTTATGTGGCCCGCGAGCCTGAAGAGTAAAGAAAACAAAAAAGAAAAAAAGTACCTGCGTGCGAACTGTAACTTCCTCTGATGACCCCGTGAATGCGGTCATCAGAGGAAGTTATAGTCCTCAGCAATGACGCGGTTCATTTAACCTGGTCGTGGCTGAGGACTGAAACGCCACGACCTGGTTGATTTATTTACTTATTTATGCAATGTTTGTCGGAAACAGGTATCCGACAATCATTGCATAAATAAATAAACTGGGTTGTGGCGTTCCAGTGCTCAGCCCCGACCAGGTTACTTTATGTATGCAATGTTTGTCGGAAACAATGGCCTTAATGGTTGTGTGGGATTGTGATAGAAAGGTCTGGACCGACTGCGGCGAACGAGCTGAAGCAAGGTGTGAGGGAGGGCAGCTGGATCGGACTGGCCTATAGCAAAGGCCAGTCTCATTTGGTTCAGTGGACACGTATGGATTGATGTATTGAATGCTATTTAAAAGGCTTGATTTCCCACACACATTCCCCAATATGCAGCCACGGCAGCACGCATTGCTTCCAAATGTGGGGCGCTGTGTATAATTGTGGTGCCATGCAGCGCTTGTCTTTGGGCTGGATCTGGTAAAAAAAGAACTCTACGGATCTCGGATCTCGAAATCCATTTGCATGTTTTATGATTTTGATCTGCTTTTGTTGCTGCCGGCCTTCGGAAACCAGTTTCTCAAACTGGAGAGACTTACCCACTGGGCCGCTGGAGCATCTGGTTCAGGGCCCTGCAAATATGCGTGCTAGGCTTGCACTCTGCAGGAAACATTCAAGAACAGCTTTGTAGGTTGAAAAGGTGTGCGCTCATCCGTTCTTGGGGTATTTTCCAATTGCTAATAATGTATTATTTCATCTCCTGCTATTAATGAATCTCCAGAGATAGAAATGTTTATATCTCTATTTATGGGGAGTGTGGGGTGAGGGAGCTGGGAAAAAAAACCTCCTGCGTTTCCCTTGCCGCCCCCTCTAATCCCTCTTCCCACCGTGGCCTTTTTTTGGACTCAGGCACATCCGTCGGTTGATCCTCATTCTGAAAGTTGTGGTTTCCAGCATGCACTGGGAGTAGGTGGCAAGTAGGGTCTGGGGACAATTGTGCAAAAATAGCCCTCGTGCCATCAATGTAATCCCCTCGCGACACATAACACAGGCTAAAAGGATCTGCTGTCGTGGAATAACAGAATCCCATTCTCCCATGCTCGGCTCAGCCACAAAACACCAGGAACGATGAGCGAAGGCCACATTCTTTTGAAGAAGAAAGGCCTATCCTGCAAGTCTTTGAAAATCAGGAGACACCCGGGCCCTGTTAAACGTGAGTTCTATATACATAAAGGTGTGCTTTGCAGACACACACATTCTGGGACCTGTTCTGCCCCCTGTGCACACTTTTTGAAATCAGAGCGTGGAAAGGGTCATTTTTTCAAATTTTAACATGCATTTCAGATTCGCAAATGGGATGTACTTGAAATGCAAGAACAAGTCTAGCATTCCTCCCCCGCATCTGTTTGGAATAGGCTGGTATTGTGACTTCTTAGAGACGTCGGAGATGTGGGGAGAGAAGAGTGTGGAGTCGAAGATGACCCGAGGTTTTCAGCCTTGAAGGTGGGAGCAGATAGAGGGCCAAGAGAGGCCGCCCAGAGAGCTACAGGAAAGGAGGGAACGGGTGTGCTGATGAGGAGAATCTCAGTCTTACTGGCATTAAGGCAGAGGTCATTGGCGGCACACCATCCTGGATAGCAGACAGTCAGAGATGATGGAAGGAGAGGAGGAGGCCGAGGGTAGCCTGAAAATGAGCTGGGTGTCAACCGCATAGCACTGAAAGTTGGGGCAGAGAACTGCGATACGGTGGGCAAGGAGTGCCAGGTATTGGTTGAACAGCCAGGGAGAGAGGTTAGACCCCTGGGGGACACCACAGGTAGAGATAAAGATAGAGGAGAGGAAGGACCCAACGAGGGTCGGTTAGAGAGGAAAGACATCAGCCATGCCAGAGCCTGACCAGTGATACCCAGGTTATCACAGAGACGATTTAGCAGGATGGCATGGTTGACAGTGTCAGAGGCAGAAGAGAGATCAAGCAGGATGAGGATGCCAATGCATGCCCATGTGCTGAAGGCACCATTTCAACCCCACATTTGAAACAAATTCTGGGGGGAGCCCCTCAAACCCTCCCTAGATCCTTATAGCTCCCTCGCTACGCTTGGTCGCCCCCACTATTTCTGAAACATATGAACACATACACACTGAAAGAAATCACAAGCAACTAACCTTTGATCACTGCCCATGACACCAAAAGCTATCTTTGGGACTGCATGTCTATTACTGCCTGTGACTGTCTTGGGAGGATGGCTCAGGGGCGACGTGCTTGCCTTGGAAGCAAGACGACACGGAGCACCACTGGTTCGATCCCCGGTTCCGCGCTTAGAAACCTCTGGGTATTAAGCACGTTATAACTAACCTGCATGTCTATTACTGCCTGTGATTGTCTTGGGAGGATGGCTCAGTGGCAACATATTCATATTATTGTGTCAAAGGTCACAATTTTTTTTTTTTACCGTTGTCTGACCAATACAAATTAGCCTTTCAACGTAACAATCAAATTAGTCATATTTTACAAAAAAATAATTCAAATTAATTCATTGTTAATGTTCAATTACATAAAACATGAAGAATATGAATAATAATATAAGACTAAATCAAAAAAACTGGTAAAAATATTCAACATACATCCTAATTAATATATAGCAATGTTATCACTCTAAAAATGCGTACATTTCAATGCATTATCTCTGACTAATAACTTCTCACTCAACAATGCCATTGAGAGCAAGTTTACGTAAATGATTTGTGACTGCATATCTGATTGTATACTTATCAGTATGAAATAACGCCTCTTACAGCTGCGTAGCATCCAAGTGGACATGATGATCAAAATGACATTTAAAATACAAACATCTCAGTGTCAGTAATTTCTTACAATTCACTACTAGATGTTGCAATGTTTCATGCTCCAACCTACAAAATCTACCCAAGTATCACTGTCAAGTAGTTTTTTCCATTTTACCATTAGGACCTTGGTACAACATAAATTCAATCTAAACCACAAAAAGTCTGAACGATGTTGTGGATTTGGCGATTGTAATAGATAGTTTGCTGTTTCCCCAAACTTTTTCAAATAGAATGGATTTTGTTTGAATTTCACATATGTCATACAACAAACGCGAGTTAAACACCAATCTAATACATATAACTTCTATTTAGTTTTTTCTGGATTATTTATCAAAGTATCTAGGGATATATTAGCAGTAAACAAGATTTTCATTGCTCTATGTCTCCAGGCTTTTGCGAATTCGTCATTAGAAGATTTTATGTAATTTGCAATTAGTATCAATAAGCCATCGTTATATTCTGTCATAACAAATTTCCTGTATAGGCAACAGATCTTCCATTTATATATGGCATGCATTGAAATTAAACCTAATTCATGACGAATCAATGCCAGAGGCTCAGAGTTGGGTAACATTAACGCCTTCTTCCAATAGCTGCTTTCAAGTTTTGCCCAATAAGAATATGTCTTCCATGATTTACTTTCAGCACCATAAAGAACAATGGGTATCATTTTCTGTTTGTAATAAGTAATTAGTGGTATTATTGACAATTTGCAGTACCTTGATCTGATTATGTATGCCTGGGATATGGCAGTTCTTACTTTGATTTCGATTGTGGCTTCAGAGGGTGTGTCTAGCGAATGATTGTTAATACAGACACCTACGTATTTATAGCTCGACACCACTTGCAGTGGAATACTCTGAAGAAGCCACTTATGTTTTACAATTCTTTGTTTTTTGTTCCCAAACTGAACAATTTGTGTTTTGTCTGTATTGATTGTAATCAGATGTTTAGTCGTATATTTTCCCAACGCCAACAGTAGAGATTTTAGACCCTGTGGTGTCCAAGATAATAAGACCATATCATCTGCATACATTAATATGTGTATTGGTTGCCCGCTAAGCCTTGGAGCATTAACGTTGAATTCTTTAAAGCTGTTGTTAATGTCTGCTATGAAGTAATTAAACAAAGCTGAAATCAATAGGCAGCCTTCCTTTAACCCACGGTCGGTTAAGATGGACTTTGTTAGTAGATCTTCTTGGCTCAGACGAATTTGAATTGAAGTACCAGTATGTAATTCGACTATCCATTTCAAAATGTTCCACGGACACTTATCATCTAGTAGTTTTTAAATAGGAGTTCTCTAGGTATGGAGTCGAATGCGGTTTTAAAATCCACAAATGCAACGAACAACGGTTGATTCTGACATTTCTCATGCAAGATAATAGTTTGCAAGGTGATTAGATTAATACCAGTTCCGAGACCTTGTAAGAAACCTGTCTGAAATGGGTCTCTCAAGCCCTTGTTCGATAACCATTTGTTGAATTCCGCTAGTACCAATCATGCAAATAGTTTGCCCGGACAATCCAGTATTGCTATGGGGCGATAGGAATTAGGATCCATCCTATTGCCCTTTTTTAGAATCGGGAGAATATAAGACTTTTTCCATGATTTGGGGATCTTACTAGTTTGCATTACTTCATTGAAGATGTAAAATAGAATGTGGGCCCAGGCTTGTGGATTTTCCTTCATGGTGCGATTGTGTAACCCGTCCGGGCCCACAGCTCTTGAATTACTAAGCTTCTGGATACATATCCTTATATCATCTAGATCAAACGGTAACCTGTGATCGTGGTAAATCGCATCAAAACTAATGTGACAGTTCGGATAGGGAGATTGATAAACTAATTTAAAGTGACTATGCCAACTACTCTCTGATATTGGGTTAACTTGGATGGCCAATTGTGATTTATCTAATGCATTATTGAGTAAAGTCCAGATTCCTCGTGTTGATTTACGAGTGATTTGGTGCATCATATCTTCCCCATCTTTTTGATACATGAGTGATCTCCTTCCACGTGTCCATCTGTGATAACTTTTCTTTAAAATTTTAACTTGTTTCAGTTTTGATTCTATGGAAAGATCACTCAAAAACTTTATGGCTTGTCTCAACTCTCTTTTCGTCTGTTTCACCTCTATATCAGGGGCATGGAGATGTTTAAACTGGGGATGTCCCATACATGATCTTGTTTGGACAAATATTTGCATGGCCTGTATATAACAGAAATTATACGTAGTGCATTCTTTTGCAAGCAATTGATCGAACTTCATTAGTTTGTGGTTTGTCCAGTTAATGCCGTTACCTGCATTGTTTAACTGCATAGATGTTAAATTAGAATTTCGATGTACATTTAGGTGTCTAGGCCAAAACCACTGAAGATGTAATTGCTTGTGATCACAATTATCATTTGGTTTCACACGTAGTATTTGTGCCAAATTTAAGGATTTAACATTACGATACATGTAATCCAAAATTGCTTCCAAAATACCTCTATTCCAGGTGGTGTGTGCAGGAATGTCTCCAACAATGGCTCCATTTAACATTGAAAAGTTCCTAGACTTCATTAGACTCTGCCATCGTAATTCATATGGGTTGAATAGAACTGACACTTTTGCAATTAAAAGGAGATTTAAATCCCCCATGATGATTGTATGATTAATTGTTGTGTCTAATGCAATGAGATCTAATAGTCTATTCATCTTTTCAAAGAATATATTGGAAGCCAACTGTGTTCGACTCCAATATATATTTATGATAACCATTGAGATTCCATTCTTGGTTAGTTTCAACATCTGTATGTAGGGAGAAATGGGATCATACGTATCGATCACAAAGCCTAAAGATTTTTTAATAGCGATTAATAAACCTGCCATAGGCATCCTCTTTCATTCTTTAGTGCATGAATCGTATACACCTCAAAGGCATCCCATACTGGATTGGTAGTCAACCAGGTTTCCTGGAGTACAATAATATCAGAGGTATGATACTTGCTGTTTCCATTATTTATAAAATGACTATGACCTCGCGTATTCCAGGATACCATCCTAACACTCTCCTGATGTTCGAGTTGTTATACATGTTTAGACTTAAGTTGCTGATCCCAAGATTCAGGCTTCTCATTCAAAGCAAGATTAGAATCCTGGCGGTAAACCGAGTTTACATATGTTCTCATGATAGGAGCAGGGTAGTGACATTTAATCGAATCATGAGAAGATGAGTCTTCGGAGAGGCTGAAACCCAAATTATATAAGGCTACTCTCGCTTGCCACAAGGAATTAGCAATAAATCCAGATTTAATGAATAATCTGGCTTGGGTAAGATCCTTGTCATTTGTAAATTCCACCAGTTCAATGTCGGTTGTGGACAAGTCAGCCAGATGCCGAATGTCTCGAAATATATTTAAGATACAACTTCGGTTTAAGTCATATTGAGCACATGGTTGATCACGGCAGCTTATGATTAATTTATAATAGTTCTTATATTTCGGATTAAAATTGTTTGTATGAGTATTTAGTTTAACACCTATGTGCATTGGTTGCAAGGACTTTTGAGCCAAAATTGGCTCCTGAGTTTATTTAGGTAGTTCAACAGCCTTTTGAGTTGGGGTTTCATCACTCCGAAAACAAGAAGGACCTTTCAACAGCGGCATATACAAGGATTGTGGTATGCATGGAGTTAGGCCAATATTTTTACCGTTTGACTGCCGCAGTTCTTCAATGTATTGCCCAATTGAATGGCAAATTTCTTCCCTTAAAACTTGGACACTTGATAGTTCTGGTTCTTCTAGATGTTTTGGTTCGCTTATTAGGACCATGGGGTAATTTACTAGGGTTATAGGATCACTCTGACTCGATTCTGTACCTACTAGTGCCACAATATCAGTTAGAGGTTGATAATCAAAGGGGCCTTTGGTTCATCCTATTACTTGAACCCTGGGCCTGTGACACCTGCACATTGGGTGCCACAGGTTCGGGCAGCTTACTGACAGAACTGGCACGCACCATTTTAACAAAACGTCTCTTTTTCGGTTTTTGTATTCTAAATATAATTGGTTTCTCAATCAACCCTTTCCTTTTAGTGTCTCGTAAATTTTTCCCCACTTTTACGTGAGGATGTTGTCTCTTCTCAAAAATGTCAAAAGGATTTTTTTTTTGATGCTCAAGATCAATTACAGAGTTCGAAAGGGCCATTTCAGGCACTGTTTGTTCTGACTCTGTTGATGTTGAAGTCTTGGAAATTTCATTCACATCGCTTATTATCTTAGTAACTACATTCACATCACATGTCACTGGGGGAGTGACCTCTGGTGCAACATCCGCTTTATATATTTTTAATATTGTACATTCAGCATTCATACTTTTTTTACTTGTCTCTTGCTCAGATGGAATAATGGCCTTTTTAACACTGATAGCTTTCTCAGTCACATTTGTTATCAAGGTTGTCAACAGCAACTTTTGTTGTTCACATATGACTTTTGTTTGTGCACCGTCAGTTATGACATTAAGTAACAATTCTGTTTGCCTCTCGATTTTTAAATCTAATGTTTCATATAATTTGGCAATTGTTAATAAGGCAGTGTTCATGGCGCATAGCGTATTATTTAGCGCCGGCGCTTTCAGGGAAAGAGAAACGCTGCGATTGACGATTAGGAAACTGGGTCAGTGATCACCTGGTGCATCACTAAATCTGGGTCTTCTTGGAGTTGGTGCTATAAAAGATAATGAATGATTGTCGGATTTTTCAAATAAAATTGGTGATTTTGATATTCGTGCTCAGTGCAATTTTTCAGGCGTGCCCGTTGATATATTTAAGGTGGTGAGTTGAAGTCCTTCCTGCAATTGATAAGATCTCGGTGTTGGAACAAATATATTGTACTTCGGAGGGTACCAGACTTCTGTCATTTGTGATGTTCATGAAGGTTATGGCTTCATCGTCAATTTCGCCTACTACAGTTAATTTGTCATATGCTACACGCAAGGGGGGAGGGGGATCAATGGCATCGTGTTACCTACATGTATGGGTTGGAGAGGACAATCATTGGTGCATGATTCTGATTGAGTAGATAGGATATTGGCACGCTGACAGGCGATTTCCAAGATAGAATCTGATATCTCACTTGGAGGACATGGGCATATTTCATCCTGGGCTAAGGCCCTACTGGCAAGCATGGGATTTTCCGTGGGAGCTATTGAAATGCTTGTCATTGAGTCGACAATCGTTGGGCAGCTTTTTACATTCAGAATTCTATTTTTAGCCGGCGACCGTTGTGAATCGGGGCGACAAAAAAATCTTATATCTGCTGATAGGGATATTGCCCTTTGATGTTTTGTGCTCGGTCCGCGCAAATTTTTCAAAAGTGGTAACGGGCGGCATTCCCATTTTTAATGAGCAACTCGAAAGAGACATGGCGCTTGTTAGAAATCACCTACTTCGAGTAGTTAACTTAACCAATTAATAATAATAACTTAAAATAAACACTTGAAAAATAAAACCAAAATGATAAAAAAGAAAAAAGAAGTAACAAAATCAACAGCGAAATGCTCAATTACAACTTATCTCGTTTATCCGACTCTCCGCTCGCCAGCTAGACAGCGAGACAGCAGTCGCTAATAACACTTGAGCTAATGGCACTTCTGCAAAAGCGCGCGTGCAAATGCGCATGTGTTGTTCTTAAATAGAATTCTGGGTAGACAGGCAGAACCAAGGCTAAGAACAGGAAGAAACCAAAAAAAAGAAAATTACAATGAGAATGGCTGCTAAATACTGGTGTTGGAGTAGCAAAGTTCCAAAGTTCCACTATTCAAAAGTGCGTACCGCTTGATCCTATTGGATGCAGAGTAACACAGCAACAGTCACGTGGTTCAGTCACTGGATGCAAGTCCACAGCAGCGCTGGTTAAGCAAGTCCCGATGAATAGAAGCAGGGATTCACAGCGAGACAGCAGTCGCTAATAACACTTGAGCTAATGGCACTTCTGCAAAAGCGCATGTGCAAATGCGCGTGCGTTGTTCTTAAATAGAATTCTGGGTAGACAGGCAGAACCAAGGCGCTTGATCCTATTGGATGCAGGATAACACAGCAACAGTCACGTGGTTTAGTCACTGGATGCATGTCCACTGCAGCGCTGGTTAAGCAAGTCCCGATGAATAGAAGCAGAGATTCACAGCGAGACAGCAGTCGCTAATAATACTTGAGCTAATGGCACTTCTGCAAAGGTCACACAATATTGTTTTTTAATATACTGCTTTGGGTGAGGTTGTTGACTTTTGGCTCGCCGGCCCACTGGGTGACAAAAAGTTAATGCTTTGGCCCCACATTCAAAAAGGTTGGTCAAGGCTGCTCTGCAGGTAAACCTGATCTCAATGTGGAGAATTCAGCCCTGTGGGGCCTAACGTAGCTTGTGCAGCTGGTGCAGGTGTAGACGTCTCTCAGTGAGAGCTGGTGCCTGGAGCAGAGATTGCATAATCGGAGCTGGTGCTGAGGCCTCTCAATGAGGACAAGTGCCTGGTACAGCGGAATATGCAATCTGGAGATGGGGTTATGTGACTGCCCCTGACATGCTGTGGCAGCACCTGGGCATTTGAGGATGCACCCGGTGCCTGGATCTATGAGACTGCACTTGACATATAATGGAAGTGCCTAGGCATGTGAATTGGTTGATGAACATAGCTGGGCATGATGTGATATAAGTCTTTTATAACACGCCTGTACACAGGTGTCTTTAGGCTGATGCACCTGGCATGATATATCTAGGCCTATTGGCTTTGTCAATGTTTGTTCTTTGAGCCAGTGCCTTCTCAGCATTACTAGTCAACGACTCAACAGTGACACTGACATACAGAGGTTGTGTCATAAAGACCGAGATGAAAGCGGGGGGAGGGCCACCAGCTGAACAACCATATGGTGAGGCAGGCACCACACTGGTCCTAAAAGGTTGCCGGCTGGGTTTTGCCTACACCCCGAACATGCACACACTGCCCAGGTCTGGAGCCCCTACCTCTTGCTCTACTTCACCAACATCTGGAATGAAGTAGCCTTCCATACTCTGCCACTCAGGAAGTCCAGCAGAGAGGTCCAGACACAGCAGACAGAAGAAAAAGAAGCCAGCATGAGCAACCGGTGGCACCATCAGACAAGAGGAGACCCCCCAGGGAGAGGGTCTGAGGATGTAGCTAATCGGTGAGTAGGAACGAACAGGTCATCAGCTGAAGAGCAGAACCATCCACCTCCATGATGGGTAAAGCGCCTAGAACCCAAGATATGGCACCAGGAGCAATCAGGGCTTACAAGAGACTGCCTCATTACCCTCCGCGCGTTCAAACCCCGCACAACCATAATGGCTCTACAGTTCTGGATCCTTTAAAGTGCCTGCCTCTCCATCTTAATGACGCAGGGATCCCCTCCCCTCACATCAACGGAAGTAGCCCACCTAAAGAACCTTAACATGGCCCAGTCCAGAACATCCAGAAAACCAAAGCACTCACAGGACCACACAAAAGGCAAGAAGCCCTGTCTGGGCCATGCCGACTCGAGCAGCCAGCTAAACTGGGTCAAAGGCTTAACTGCAAGACAGTGCTCAGCGAAAGAGAAAGAGCAAAGAACCAGGCGTTGCCTCAGAGTACACCCAGAGTGGTAGACTGGCCTCCAGGCAGCACTGGCCATTTCCCGGTGTGCCTCTGGACCATGGGCTTCTTATGCATGGGAACCTGGACATGGGTAAGAACTTCAAGTTGCAAGCTACTAGCCACGCATAAGAAGTCACTCGCCCTCTCACTGCCCCCATACAGACATGACATTATTTCCTATTCGCCAAGAGTCAATTATCACCAGCACATGTCTAGTGGGGAGTGCACGTTTATGGGATGCCCCGGTTTTCTGCTACTCCTATGCTTTCTCCATGGGCGTAGTTTTAGGGGGGACAAGGGTGTTTGTCCCCCTAACTTTTTGGCAGACCATTTAGTCCCGTGCATTTGGCAGGGACCGCTTTCATTTAGATGTCATGCCGCCCACTTACTCGCCAACATTTTCAGTAAAGTCACTCCAGTCACTGCCCTCTCTCCCATCTACACTGCACTGCCCTCTCTCCCATCTACACTGCACTACCCTCTCTCCCATCTGCACTGCCCTCTCTCCCATCTACACTGCATTGCCCTCTCTCCCATCTGCACTACCCTCTCTCCCATCTACACTGCACTGCCCTCTCTCCCATCTACACTGCACTACCCTCTCTCCCATCTGCACTGCCCTCTCTCCCATCTACACTGCACTACCCTCTCTCCCATCTCACACTGCCCTCTCTCCCATCTACACTGCACTGCCCTCTCTCCCATCCACTGCACTACCCTCTCTCCCATCCCACACTGCACCCCTCTCTCCCATCACACTCTGCACTGCCCTCTCTCCCCATCTACACTGCACTCCCTCTCTCCCATCTACCCTGCACTCCCTCTCTCCATCTGCACTCCCTCTCTCCCATCTACACTGCACTGCCCTCTCTCCCCTACACTGCACTCCCTCTCTCCCATCTACACTGCACTGCCTCTCTCCCATCTCACTGCACTGCTTCTCCCATCTACACTGCACTGCCCTCTCTCCCATCTACACTGCACTACCTCCCTCTCCCATCTCACGCACTGCCCTCTTCTCCCATCTACACTGCACTGCCCTCTCTCCCATCTACACTGCACTGCCCTCTCTCCCATCTGCACTACCCTCTCTCCCTCTACACTGCACTGCCTCTCTCCCATCTACACTGCACTGCCCTCTCTCCCATCTACACTGCACTACCCTCTCTCCCATCTGACACTGCCCTCTCTCCCATCTACACTGCACTACCCTCTCTCCCATCTACACTGCACTGCCCTCTCTCCCATCTACACTGCACTGCCCTCTCTCCCATCTGCACTACCCTCTCTCCCATCTACACTGCACTGCCCTCTCTCCCATCTGCACTACCCTCTCTCCCATCTACACTGCACTGCCCTCTCTCCATCTACACTGCACTGCCCTACCCTCTCTCTCCATCTGCACTGCCTCTCTCCCATCTACACTGCACTCCCTCTCTCCCATCTACACTGCACTGCCCTCTCTCCCATCTACACTGCACTGCCCTCTCTCCCATCTACACTGCACTGCCCTCTCTCCCATCTACACTGCACTGCCCTCTCTCCCATCTGCACTGCACTCTCTCCCATCTACACTGCACTGCCCTCTCTCCCATCTACACTGCACTACCCTCTCTCCCATCTGCACTGCCCTCTCTCCCATCTACACTGCACTGCCCTCTCTCCCATCTACACTGCACTGCCCTCTCTCCCATCTACACTGCCCCACCCTCTCTCCCATCTGCACTGCCCTTTCTCCCATCTACACTGCACTACCCTCTCTCCCATCTACACCGCACTGCCCTCTCTCCCATCTACACTGCACTGCCCTCTCTCCCATCTGCACTACCCTCTCTCCCATCTACACTGCACTGCCCTCTCTCCCATCTGCACTACCCTCTCTCCCATCTACACTGCACTGCCCTCTCTCCCATCTACACTGCCCTACCCTCTCTCCCATCTGCACTGCCATTTCTCCCATCTACACTGCACTACCCTCTCTCCCATCTACACCGCACTGCCCTCTCTCCCATCTACACTGCACTGCCCTCTCTCCCATCTACACTGCACTGCCCTCTCTCCCATCTACACTGCACAGCCCTCTCTCCCATCTACACTGCACTACCCTCTCTCCCATCTGCACTGCCCTCTCTCCCATCTACACTGCACTGCCCTCTCTCCCATCTGCACTGCACTGCCCTCTCTCCCATCTACACTGCACTGCCCTCTCTCCCATCTACACTGCACTGCCCTCTCTCCCATCTACACTGCACTGCCCTCTCTCCCATTCTGCACTGCACTTCTCTCCCATTCTACACTGCACTACCCTCTCTCCCATCTACACTGCCTCCCTTTCCATCTCACTGCACTGCCCTCTCTCCCATCTACACTGCCTCTGCCCTCTCTCCCATCTGCACCTAGCCTTTCTCCCATCTGCACTCTCTCCTTGCACTGCCCTCTCCTCTGCATTCTCTCTGCCTCTGCACTGCCTCTTCCCTGCACTGCCTCCCTCCTGCCCTCTCCTCTGCACTGCCCCTCTCCCATTACACTGCACTGCCCTCTCTCCCATCTACACTGCACTGCCTCTCTCCCATCTCCTGCACTGCCCTCTCTCCCATCTACACTGCACTGCCCTCTCTCCCTCTACACTGCACTGCCCTCTCTCCCATCTACACTGCACTGCCCTCTCTCCCATCTCACTGCCCTCCCTCTCTCCCATCTGCACTGCCCTCTCTCCCATCACACTGCACTGCCCTCTCTCCCATCTACACTGCACTGCCCTCTCTCCCATCTACACTGCACTGCCCTCTCTCCCATCTGCACTGCCTCTCTCTCTCTGCACTGCACTCTCTCTCTGCACTGCCTCTCTCTCTCTTCTGCTCCTCTCTGCATTGCCCTCTCTCCTACTGCCTCTCTCCTCTCTCCCATCTGCACTGCCCTCTCCCTCTACACTGCACTGCCCTCTCTCCATCTACACTGCACTACCCTCTCTCATCTACACTGCGCTTCCCTCTTGCCCTCTCTCCTACACTGCCCTCCCTCTCTTGCCCTCTTCCTCTGCACTGCCCTCTCCTCTTCTACACTGCCCCTCCTCTCTCTCCCATCTACACTGCACTCCCTCTCTCCCATCTGCACTACCCTCTCTCCCATCTACACTGCACTGCCCTCTCTCCCATCTGCACTACCCTCTCTCCCATCTACACTGCACTGCCCTCTCTCCCATCTACACTGCACTGCCCTCTCTCCCATCTGCACTGCCCTCTCTCCATCTACACTGCACTGCCCCTCTCCATCCCACTGCACTGCCCTCTTCCCATCTACACTGCACTGCCCTCTCTCCCATCTACACTGCACTGCCCTCTCTCCCATCTACACTGCCCTACCCTCTCTCCATCTGCACTGCCATTTCTCCCATCTACACTGCACTACCCTCTCTCCCATCTACACCGCACTGCCCTCTCTCCCATCTACACTGCACTGCCCTCTATCCCATCTGCACTGCACTGCCCTCTCTCCCATCTACACTGCACGACCCTCTCTCCCATCTACACTGCACTGCCCTCTCTCCCATCTGCACTGCTCTCTCACCCATCTGCACTGCACTGCCCTCTATCCCATCTGCACTGCACTGCCCTCTCTCCCATCTACACTGCACGACCCTCTCTCCCATCTACACTGCACTGCCCTCTCTCCCATCTACACTGCACTGCCCTCTCTCCCATCTACACTGCACTACCCTCTCTTCCATCTACATTGGACTACCATCTCTCCCACCAACACTGCGCTGCCCTCTCCCATCTACACTGCACTTCCCTCTCTCCCATCTACACTGCTCTGCCCTCTCTCCCATCTGCCCTAGCCTTTCTCCCATCTGCACGGCCCTCTCTTCCATCTACACTGCACTACCATCTCTCCCATCTCCATTGCACGGCCCTCTCTCCCATCTACACTGCACTGCCCTCTCTCCCACCTACACTGCACTGCCCTCTCCCCATCTACACTGCACTTCACTCTCTCCCATCTACACTGCACTACTATCTCTCCCATCTCCATTGCACTGCCCTCTGTCCCATCTACACTGCACTGCCCTCTCTCCCGCCTACACTGCACTGCCCTCTCCCCATCTACACTGCACTTCCCTCTCTCCCACCTGCACTACCCTCTCTCCATCTACACTGCACTGCCCTCTCTCCCATCTACACTGCCCTACCCTCTCTCCCATCTGCACTGCCCTTTCTCCCATCTACACTGCACTACCCTCTCTCCCATCTACACCGCACTGCCCTCTCTCCCATCTACACTGCACTGCCCTCTCTCTCCCATCTGCACTGCCCTCTCTCCCTCTACACTGTACTACCCTCTCTCTCATCTACACTGCACTACCCTCTCTACCATCTCCACTGCACTGCCCTCTCTCCCATCTACACTTCACTACCCTCTCTCCCATCTACAACGCACTGCCCTCTCTCCCATCTACACTACACTGCCCTCTCTCCCATCTGCACTGCCCTCTCTCCCTCTACACTGCACTGCCCTCTCTTCCATCTACACTGCACTGCCCTCTCTCCATCTACACTGTGCTTCCCTCTCTCCCATCTACACTGCACTGCCCTCTCTCCCATCTGCCCTCTCTCCATATACACTGCACTACCCTCTCTCTCATCTACACTGCACTACCCTCTCTCCCATCTCCTCTTCACTGCCCTCTCTCCCATTTACACTGCACTGCCCTCTCTCCATCTACACTGCACTGCTCTCTCTCCAATCTGCACTACCCTCTCTCCCATGCACACTGCACTGCCCTTGCTCCCTCTGCACTGCACTGCCCTCTCTCCTATCTGCACTACCCTCTCTCCCTATTTTATTTATAAGGCGCCAAAGCCTGAGGGCGTCCAGGCGCCATGAAGAAGGAATTTAGAGCCCTATCTAATAGAACCAGATAGATGGATCAGAAAATCATGAGAGTAAAAAGGTCTTCAACTGTTTACGGAAGATCAGAAGATTGGCTGTGCTACATAAGAGAAACCGGAAGGGCATTCCAGGCCCGTGCGGCCCGCACATGAAAAGCGCAACCATTGCCACACGCTCTTTTAATTCGGTCTACTTGTTATGAGCAGGCCTTAGCTAAGCGAAGAGATATACTAGGCGTATATAGTCTCAGCCTGTTCTTGAGGTATATAGTTGCATCACCATAGACACATTTGTGACAGATTGTCAGGAGCTTGAATTATATTCTAGCTGAGACTGGCAACCAGTGGAGACTCCTGCTGGCTACTGATGTGGGATCTAGGCGCTTCATCTGAAAGACAATGCGCACCGCGGCATTTTGAATCTTTTGGAGTCTTTGAAGGTCTGCCTTCTTCTTCGCTCCTCCCAAGAGGGAAACCAGGGGGCCCACTTGACGAAGCACTTTCAGATGATAATTAGTGCTTTTTACAATTGCGTCAACACGGGCCTTATCTACGTTGGCCTCCAAATAAGTACCCAGGGTCTTGACCTTGAGTACCACTGATATCTGACATCCGTCAACCTGGAAGCTGTTATACAGGGGGTCCAGCTTCTCTCTAGCTTGCTTAGGGCCACGTCTTTGTGGCGTTAAGGCAAAGCCAATTAGTCGTCATCCAGCCTTTCACCATTTGATAGACCCGATCCAATGTTTGTTGGTCTTTATTTATTTAATTTATTTTATTTATTTATTTGCATTTTTAAAGCGCCCAGCTGCCCTCGGGCATCGTGGCGCTGTTACAAGAAAGTTTACTTGGCATGATGAGATATAGGGCCTCATTACACGGATGGCGGTAGGGATTTACCGGTAAAATACCGGTACCGGTAAATCCCTACCGCCTTACTACGAGGTCCCTTTGCGGGTTGGGGGATTTAACGCCTGCTTTTTGCAGGCGTTAAAATCCAACCCGCTAAGGGACCTCGGAGCTAATTACGGCACCGCAAAATTGCGGTGCCGTAATTAGCGCCTTCCCCATTCCCATAGAGCCCTATGGGGCAGAAATGGGAATGGGGAAGGGCAATGGCGGAAGGGGGATTTACCGCCCCTCCAATCTTGGAATGGGGCGGTAAATCCCCTTTCCGCCAAGGCGGTGCCGGTATTTTACCAGCATGAGCCATGGCGCTAATAGCGCCATGGCTCACCGCCTACCGGGTAATGAGGCCCATAGTGTGAACACAAATGAAGACATGGTTACAGGCATGGCTACAGTTCTGAGGTTACAAGGGAACAGTGAGCGTGGTACAGCTGTAATTTACAGGCATTGATGTATGCAATAGTATTATAAGTGGGATTCACTTAAAGAGGGTGGTTTTCAGAGCTTTTCTAAAAGCTATGAGGGATGTTTCAGCTCTTAGTTTAGGCGGTAGGGAGTTCCAGGCTTTTGGCGCTAGGACTTCAAAACTCGAGCCGCCCGCTCTAGCTCTAGTGAAGTTGGGGATTGAGAGTTGGTTAGCATATAAGTCCCTTTTGGGTTTAAGTGACAGAACTGGTTGTATCCGTTCAGTAAGGTACTGTGGTCTCCACCAACCTCCAGTGCCAACTGAAAATCGTCTGCATAATTGTAGAAAAAGAGGTCTGAATTGTCAAGATCCGTACATGGTGGGATAATGTAGATATTTCTTTATTTTATTTATTTATTTATTTAATGTGATTTAGTCTGAGAGAACTCAAACTTTACACATATTATACAAAAATATCACACACATTTATAAATAAATCCAACATCTACTAAATCACCAATTAGTTTCACACCCTGACAACAGTTTTTGTTTACATCACATCATCAAGCATTGTCACAGATCCATCTCTCATCCCCTATGTTCGTTGTATTCGTCTCCTTCAAATCCATGCCTCGCTTTACCGTTTCTATCTTAGATTCCACCTTTAACCATACATTTTAGAGGGCAATTAATAAACACATGTTACCTGTATTTATACAATAGTATCAAAATCATGGCTCTTTCAAAAATTCCAAATTGTGAACATATTTACCAAGCAGTAGATGAACAGTATTGTCCATTTCTTGGCAAGCAGTTCATAGATGTCTAGTTGTTTCCAATTTGTCCATTTGTTTACATAGACGGCAGGTACGATCCTTAATAGATATCTTAAATCTGCTCCCCAGGGTCATCATAGTTGGTAACTGTTCCATTCTAAGAAGAATGATGAACCGTCTTAAGTTTTCTAGCTGGACAGAGGTTCAAATAGGTCTGTGGTTGCCTAAAGGTATAGGTTCTATTTTGAACAAAATGATAGTTACTTAAATGAGTAAAGTTCTCAAGCCAGTCCCACCTGTCAATTTTCTTTCCCAATGCATTGATTACCGGTGTTGAGATACTAGCTCCTATATGTTTCCAACCTATCTCAGCTAGATATTTCGTCATAGGTTCGTATAATTTACCAATACTGTAGCTTTTATTTAATTCCTGGAGAACAGCAGTTAATAAGGTATTAGAAGTATTGCTCATCATTCTTAAAAAGAACACGGCTCTCTTTTTTAACACCACTGCTTTTAAAGAGGGAAGTCCTAATTCTAGTCTTACAATGCCCATCGGTACACCAGGAGTGAGCCCTAATATCCGTCTCCAAAATGTGCCTTCAATGACTTGTAACCAAGTCAAATCGAAGGTTAACAATGCCTCCAGGCCATAGGTAATCGTAGGGATGAATACTTGTACATACAGTTGACGTGTTGCCCACAGAGTGAAATTACCCCGTTTCCGAGTGAAGTTGGCCATTAAAGCCGTCATTTGGGCAGCTCTGATGGTACGTATTTGCCTACAAGATATATAATCCCCATCAGGTTCAAATTCTACCCCTAGATAACAATACGAAGGGGCGTATTGAATAGTAGTATTACCCACCACGAGGTTGACCCGGGAAACTCTTTTATGGGTATATCTTAAAACTTTGGTTTTCTCTAAATTAATGGTCAAGCCATTATTATTAACATATTCCCATAATGCTATGGGCGACCTTCGTAGTCCGCTTATGGTATTATCTAATATAACCAGGTCATCTGTGTAGGCTAGGACCACACAAGGGGATTCTCCAACTTTAGGGGGACAGTTTACCACGGATGCTAAAACCATTGGTATATCATGGACATACAGGTTATAGACCAATGGGGCCGTGGCGTACCCCTGCTTCACCCCCCTATTCTGTGACACCCTACTAGTCAGATGGCCTTCCTGATCTAGTTTAAGTCGGACTGAGGTGTTTAGATGCAAAAGTCTGAGATAGTAAAGTAGCCTTTCTGGGCAGCCCATACTTTTGAGTTTCACCCATAACTGGTCCCTAGGGATAGTATCAAATGCTGCCTTAAAAAATATATATAATGCGTACAAAGGAGGCTGCCCTTTCATGCATGCTCTAGCCCGCAGAATGTCCTTAATTATCAGATTATGTGTTGTAGAATAGCCCCATCGAAATCCACTCTGAAATTTACACAGAATGTTAGCTTCATCTACCCACTTCTGGATTTCGCTAAGTAGTAATGAAGCAAACAGTTTTCCGGTGATGTCTAACATAGACAATAACCTATAGTTATGGGAATCTAATCTGTTTCCCTTTTTAAAAATAGGAATCAGGATCGCTGTTTGCCAAGTATTAGGAATTTCCCCTACTGCCAAGATCTTCTTAAACAAAATAATAAACAAAGTAGTCCAGAACTCAGGGTAGTTCTTAATAGTGGCGTTAGACAGTCCATTAGGGCCCGGTGCTCTTGAGACTTTCAACTCTTTGATTTTACTATATATCACCTCATATGATAATTCAAACGGAGGCTCCGGTGGGCTCCGTCTTTCTGGGGTAACTTTATCTACCTGTCTTTTTAAGTTACGGGTTTCTAGAAATTCTACCCATACTGCCGCACTTATGGGATTGACTAGTTGGCCTTTACTCTTTGCCTTAGCCTAGTTTAGCAATGCCCATATGCTACGCGAATGTCTAGACCCAATTGTCTGGACCATTCGTTGGTGTGAGCTGATTTCCTCAGCCTTTTTAATATTCTTAATAGTTGACCTATATCTGTTTTTTATTTTCCTGGTCAATTCGCCAAATTGAGGCATAGGTAATTTCATAACCTTCCTTCTACGAAGCTCGGCTCTGAGATCCCTCTTAGCATCTCTTATTTCTTTATTAAAGGTTATCATATTACCTTCTGTTCTTAGCATTGCTCCCATAGGACTGGAGGCGTGTTTGCCAGAAAAGGCCAAGATCCAATCTTCAATAGCATTAATGTTCATACCCTCAAAATCCAAAGAATTTAAAGTATCAGAATGGATCAGTGATTCAGTTGCTAATCTTATGTTCTTATCTGACCAGCTTATTCGTGTTCCAGGATTATTTACTTTGATATTACCCATATTGTACTGAGGGGTAGAATGCCTGGTAATATTAAGCACGCACCGGAGGATTGCATGATCACTCCAGCTGTTACTAATCACTTCCATGTCCATCACCTGTTGTAATAATATTGGACTCATAAAAATATAGTCCAATGTGCTCGAGGAGACACCATTGAACCAAGTATGTTTACCCGGGGAATCACTAATAGTACGTCCATTTATCATTTCTAATTCCCAACAGTCAAACAGACTAATCCAACTCTGTCCTTCCTCGCTCTTTTTCGCATGTGTCATAATACATTTCTCCTTTAGATTTGGATACTGCGCACCCCTTCCATCACTCTTCATATGGCAATTAAAATCCCCCAAGACGATTACTGCTGCGTTCCCTGAGTGTAACATCGAGCTTGTCATTAGTTCATGGAGTGCTTCTTGGATTTGATCCCTAACTACAGCACCCGGAGGATTGTAGAGACTAATGGTAGAAATCTTCCAAAGCTACTCTTTCTCCCCGTCTCCACCTGCGCCGCAATAAGGTAATCATCTAAGTAACCATATAGCCGTTTGGAGACTAATGCATTTGCCACCCCTATAAGAAATCCCCCATGTGGGCGACCTCTTGTGCTCCTTTTTGCAAATGCTTGATAAACCACAAAGCCATCTAATACCAAGGGATCTACTGCCCATGTCTCTTGTAAACAGAAACAACTATAATTTGCTAAAAGGGCAGTCGATCCCTCAGTTCCTAATAAATGTGTGAAACCATGGCAATTCCAAGACAAAACAGTGAAATCTCAATGGTTCTTCAAAACCCCTGGCAGTGAATCCAACAACCATTTTAAAACTAATTGCGTGTCAGCAAGTCCAACCTTATTCCCTTCCAAGGTCTTAACATTATCTGTTACACTTTCTAGGGTAGTCAATTGTTCTTGTACAGCGTTCGGATCTCTCTCGTTCAGATCCACATCAATTTCAATATCCACTGTTCTCAGTTCTTCTTTATATTTACGGATGAACTTTGCTTTAGCTGAAAATTTGCAATGTAGCGCAGAGACATTGGGATTGAGACCGCTTAATGGCTCAACAAACAGAAAATCTTCCGATGTTAGCACTCAAAGTTGGGAAACACAGTTAAGCCTAGTTAATAGCTCTGAGCGTGTTAGCCGTTTATTTTTACCACTTTGATACAAGTTCTTTATCAGGCACACCCTGTTGTCAGGGGGGACTTCCTGGTTTTCAGTCAACTTAACCGGTGTTCTCATCGTTTTTCCTTCGTCCAAATTTTTCATAGGTTGTTCAGGTGATCCTATTTCTCTTGCGTCTTCTTCTTGTCGACAGTCTCTGGATCTTCATCTTTTTCATCCACCGCTTGCATCATTTCTAACTCCTTACATAGCCAGCTAGTGAGCTGACCATTAGCTGATAGATTCTTTTTCCTAGCTTTAATCGCTCTTTTCCTTGCTTTTCTAGAACGCAATTCGAAAACAGGTGAATCTTCTACCAACACCGGTTGAGTATTCAATTTGGTGAGCTTTTGAGCTTTCTTTGCCAGTCTTCGCTGTTTCCGCGAGAAGAAAACATGTGGGCTATTCTCATAGTGTGTCTCCACCTCTTTATCTAGTTGTTCCTCCACCTCTGTAGGGATTATTGTTTCCGTCAAATTGGCTTCAATCTCTTCACTTTCCTTTACCTTATGCTCATATAGCGCGGTCAAGGACTCGGTATTTGCCAAGATACGTCCAGACATTTGTAAAAGAATCTTAAGTGCAAATTGTAATGCCGCTACTGAGGACTGGAGCTCCGCAATCTCATTTGTCATATTTGTTTGACAGCCCAGCTCCTCTATTTATTTATCAGGTGCATCCTCCATAGAGGTCATCACGAGGTTCGGGGAGGCTGATAGTCTCCCTATACTCTCTGTAGACATGGGTAAGTCAGGCGACGCACCTATTACACTTGCTGTCTGATGCCGTCCTTCATTTCCTACTGTCATTCGGGTGTGTGAGGACATCTCCTTTTGTATGCTTAAACACAATTCCAACAATGAGTTGTTGTCAATATCCTCATGGTTAAGTGAGCTCATTAGCACACTGCTTCTAGTTTCAAGTACCTCGTCTTCCTCTATTATAGTTAGATTGATATCAGCTGGAGGGTTGGGTGGAAAAAAACCTGTTATAGTACCTTGACCTGCTGCCATAGGTTTCCTATTTTTCTTTTTCGTCTTGGTCTTGTTCGTCATGGTTATCTCCTCCACCCTCTCCTTATCTAGCTGTGTTCTTGAATTACGGAGATGGTATTGATTCTTAGGAGCTCCTCTTCCCACTGGCATTGCAGTCCCAGCCCCTATTAGAGGGGGGGGAGTACTACTTAGAGTTTTACTTTCCACTAAAAAAGAATACATAAATAAATAAATAAATAAAAAATAAAAAAAAAGCAGGGCAGCAAGCCCCCACAACAATTACCCCCCCGGGGGTATAGGAACGCACGGTAGGTTATAAATCTGGGATCAAAGGCATTCCGCCCACAGTCTCCCAGTTACTTTCCCCCACTCACCAGAAAATGCAAATGGAATGGGCAAAGGGAGAAGAGAGGCAGGCAGCCAAATTACCGCCAACACTGTGCAGGCTATCAAACACCCATTCAGCAACGTTGCCCCCAACCCCACCCGTACCTTCCGCTCCTTCACCGCTCCTCGAGCACAGCCACACCGCCTACCGGTCACTCACGCCGTAGTGAACGAGGCGTCTTCGCCAACCTCGTCAGCGGCTCTCAGGGCTCAGCTCCCAAGCCTCCGTGGGTCCGGGGGTCTTAGGGCTCCCAATTGTCCTCACCCAGCTCGCAGGCTGCCCGCAAATGTTTTCCCCAGTGTACTCAGCGTATACTCGGCGTGGCAAGGCTGACAGTCTCGGCGCCTCGCCACGCAACTCGCAGCCTCAGCGGCTTCCGCGGCTTCCACCGGTTACAGTAAGGGACCCAGTCAGTGTCTGGTCCTCAAGCCGCACCAGCTCCAATCACGCAGAGCCACACTCCAATGCTCTACACTGGCCGCTTCCGACAACCAATACGTGAATGTAGATATTAAAAAGCATGGGGCAGAGACGAGCCCCCTGAGGAACGCCACAGATGGTAATCTCTGCATCGGAGGCACTCTCGCCCCAATGCACTCGGGAGCTACGCCCCTCAAGAAATTATTTGAGCAAAGTTATTGCCTCCCCTGAGAGACCACCAACAGTAGACATCCGATCCAACAGAATCCCGTGATTTAGCAAGTCGAAGGCTGCTGATAAGTCAAGCAACATCAGCAGCCCCGACTTGCCGGATTTCAACCCAGATAGCATATGGGTCTGCAAGTCCAACAAGGCACTCTCGGTGCTATGAAAGCTGCGAAACCCTGATTGTTTTTTATGAAAGATGCCTCTTTCTGCCACATGTGCCTGCAATTGTAGCGTAGCTACTTTATCCACAAGCTTTAGAAAAAAGAGACTGTTAGTAATTGGCCTAAGATTGGCAGCATCATTAGGGTCTAGGCCGGCTTTTTTTAACAGCGGTGTAACTGCTACATGTTTTATAGAAGGGGGATAAGGCTAGTACGGAAGGAAGAATTTACAAACCGACAGAGAAAAGGGGCAAACATGTCTTTATGTTCAAGTATAGTTTTCAACGGTAAAAGTTCACCCGTGCAGCTTGTAGGGTGCATGGCCCGCATAATGTTACAAATATCTGTCGTGGTGTGTTCTTTAAAACTGAACTCGACTTGAGATTGTTGAGGAGATTGTTCTCCATCAGCTGAACATTTAGAGGTGGTTTTAAAATTAGACAATGGGCCTCATTACACGGTAGGCGGTAAACCATGGTGCTATTAGCACCATGGTTGCCGCCGGTACCATACCGGTACCACCATGGAGGAAAGGGGAATTACCACCCCATTCCAAGGTTGGCGGGGCGGTAATTCCCCCTTTCTACATGGCCCTTCCCCATTCCCATTTTTGCCCCATAAGGCATAATGGGAATGGGGAAGGAGCTAATTACGGTACCGCAAATTGCGGTACCGTAATTAGCACCAAGGTCCCTTTGCGGGTCCCAACTTTAACGGCTCGTCTACACCAGCTGTTAAGGTCGGGTCCCGCAAAGGGACCTCGTAGTAAGGCGGTAAGGGTTAACGGTCACCGGTACCCTTACCGGTGACCGTTAACCCTACCAGTGACCGTTAACCCTTACCACCTTCCGTGTAATGAGGCCCGGTGCCTCCTCGGTACTGTTATGATTGGGTTCTCTATAAGTAACAGTAGGAGTTATTTTGGCTAATTCTTGGAGGATTTTCTTTTGGGCCGTTTTTAATTTATTGGCAAACACTTTTTGCACTTTTTTACAGTCATCATTAGTGGGTTTAATGACCAGACTTACACGAGCAGGCTTTTCCCAAGACCTCAAGAGTCCAAAGAGCTCTTTGGTTTGGTTCCCAGCATTGGTGATTTGATTATTGTAGCAGTTATGCTTGGCTTCTACAATGTTCATCTTATATTCTTTTGCCTTGGTTTTCCAGATTTCTAGGTTTTCTGGAGTGTTATCTTTTTTCTAGGTATGAGAATGATAGAGGCAGGCATCCACTCTGGAAAGATCGGGGCTGCACCCCCTCTGGACCGGGTGGATCTGGGTGCAGAGAGGATCTTGTAGCCATCAGGGAGGAGAGTGTCAAAGCTTGTAACAGAGCTGGCCATGAACCATGTCTCGGTGAGACCCAGGACATCCAGGTCATGTTCTTCCAGGAGGTGGCAGATGTCAGAGGAGATTTTGACAGCAGAGCGAGAGTTGCGAGTGGCAAGATGAAGAAGGTTGCCTGCCATAAAGGCCTTCCGGGGAGGGGCACACATCAGAGGTACGCCCGGCAGAGGTGAAGAAGGAGCCCGAGGTGGGACAGAAGAGGAAGGAAGAGAGGGCAAAGTAGCCAGGGGTCGGGGAGGGGTAACAGCAGGAGATGAAAGGAAATTGATAAGGCATAGGAAGCACCTATCAAAGAGGAGGAGATTGGCCTGAGGGCCTTGGACCATGACGCAGGCTGTCCATGTATAGGATCTCACCAACCAGCCGTGCAGGTTGTTACAGTATGTAATGATGTCACTGATGACGCCTTATACCTTCATAAGGTTCTGTTTGTACAGATTTGGCAGATGGTTGCGTGGCAGCAGAGTACTTTGTTGGGGCGTCCACTTTTGTGTGGAAATAAAACCTGTTATCCTTGCAAGAGGCGTATTGGGCCTTTTTCCATAGTGGGTTCTATTTCTTCTAGTGTGAGTGTCTAGGATGGCTTCACTGCACTATTACACACTTTAATAAAAATAAAAAAATAGGTCTGCCACCAACTCCTGGACCACGTTGAAAATAACCACATTCTACCCCAGGTGAAAGTTGGTTTCGGGCCACTAACAGGAACAGACCCTCTTCTCTCATCTCCTGGGGTGACCCAAAGATCGGTGCAAATTCAGGAAACAAAGCAACATCTTCTGCCTGGACATGTCCAGAAGATTCAACACCATCTGCCACATCATCTTCATGGAATGGAAGTGGTCATGGCCCATATAGCACTGCGGTGGCTAATGTCCTTCCTGAAAGACAGAGCATAAACCACTGTCCCAGCTCCTTTCAGTCAGACCTGAGAAGCATTAACTGTGGAGTCCCTCAGGGACCTAGCCTGTCGCCCGCTTCTCCATCATTTACACCACAGCACCTTTCTTGAGACTCCTCCGGAAGCACGGCCTCGCTTCTTACTACTTGGCTGCGTAGGGACACAGAAATCCTCAGGAAAGTCTACTCGGATAATGAGGGTGTGCATCCGGACCTTATAGAGCAAGGCAGGTTCAAATCCTTAGAAGCCCCCCAAACCTGTGCCGTCCCTGAGACAAAGCCATGCTTTCATAAAACTCTGAGGTGTTGGGGGTGGTTTCATGTTCATTTGCTGATAGACTTTATTCCGAAACAATGTTTTTTTTTTATTTTGGGTTTTCCTTCCCCAAAGTTCCTCCCCATCCATTTTAACCCTCCCCAACCCACATATATTTCGATGAGGTTTTTTAAAGTAATTTTGGCATCGGAAATTACTTTGAAAAAAAGTCTCTCGCCAAATTAACGCGACACCATTGGGCATGTAGACAGCTGTAAGTCAAGAGTATCACAGCAAACTCTCATCTCTTTGACAAGCATTAGGGTCAAGGAGACATGTACATGGCTGTCATTTCCTTATAATACACTCCTTAACATGGACAAATATAAGGTACAGACTGCTTGTTTTTATAACAAGGTAACATAACGGCACATATGTTTTGAGATGAGAGTTGGGTGCCTGACTGGCCTACAGGAAAAGTGGAAGTTGAGATGACTGGCCTATGTGAAAATCAGAATATGAGACGACTGGCCTATGGGGAAATTTGGAGATGTGTTGTCTGGCTGGTATCTCTCAAAATGTCTGTAGTGCTAAGGCAGAGATTATGGCATGAGTGTGTGCAAATTCGTTCATTCATTTCATGTGTGTAGTTGCAGAGAGGCAGTCGGTAAGAATGCAGGTGTTTGCAATTCGTTGTTTTCGTGTTGTGTTGGAGTTTGGTTTGGATGTTTGTGTGCTTTATGTAAAGCATTTTTGTGGCGACCTGTGTCAAATAGGGGCTAACCGGGAACACAGAATGAAATAAGGAAGGATACCAAAGCAACCCAGAAGCAACTCTGTCAGGGGTCACATGGGCAGCCCCTGGATCAATCCTAGGTGCTTCTTGTAGGTCTCCTGACCTCTCGATGCAGCCTCAGGCAGATGGAAAGAGTGCCTCTGGTGGTATTGGAGTGAGCTCTGTGTTGCTATCAGCCCGGTTGAAGCCCCTTTTGGAGGTGAAAGACCGTTCAAAGATGGTGGTTCATTGATCTTAGAAGGAGGAAGTGCTGAGTAAGAAGTGATTCGAACTTGATGAGTTATGGCTCGCCCCCATGTCAGCGACAAGCGCATAACTCGTGAGCTATCCACACAGACTCAGACCCTAGCCTTCCGGCATTCATTTGCATCTGTGGTCGCCCACTTCTCTTGCCCGGTGAGGGAGCGCTGGATGTTTCAATAATCCTACAATTCAGAAGTCACCTTGGTTAATGATGAAGCCCTATTGAAAGCATATGTCCACAAGTCATGTGATCGCAAGCTTTTCTAGTCAATGGCAAACTTGGGCCTGCAATCTCCAGAATTCACTGTGGTGTGTGAGTTTAGAAGTGGCTTAAAAAGCTTGTGATGAGGACTGGGGGGCCCTAGACTGAGTACTTGGTCTGAGAGGTTATCTCAGTTGACTAATGCAAAGGTTTTGTCCCCTATGACCGTGCCACCCTGACACAATGGCCATGCCAGCTGACCTCATTTTCCGCTTTGTGGGCACATATTGCCCCCATGCCGCTCAGACAGTGCTGGCAGGAGTCCAGCTTCAGCTGTGTACCAAAGGCGAACAATGTGGCGAGCCGCTCCTTTCCGCTCCCCACCTGTCAGGAAACCCTCTGCATGAGGGCTGGTGTGTGGTGCCGAGGTCTCTCAGTAGGAGCTACCGGTGCAGACTTCTCTCAGTTGGAGCTGGTACAGAGGCCCCTCAGTGAGAGCTGGCACAGAGGTCGCTTATTGAGAGCTAGTTCCAGGTGCAGAGGTCTCTCAGTGGGAGCTGGTGCCTGATGCAGAGCTCCCTCAGTGAGAGCTGACGCAGAGAGGTCCCTTATTGAGAGCTAGTGCCAGAGGCAGAGGTCTCTCAGTGGGAGCTGGTGCAGAGGTCCCTCAGTGAGAGCTGATGCAGAGGTCCCTCATCGAGAGATAGTGCCAAGTGCAGAGGTCCTTCAATGGTAGCTACTGCTGCAGAGGTCTCCCAGTGGGTGCTGGTGCAGAGGTCCCTCAGTGAGAGCTGATGCAGAGGTCCCTCATTGAGAGCTAGTGCCAGGTGCAGAGGTCTCTCAGTGAGATCTGATGCAGAGGTCCCTCATTGGGAGCTAGTGCCAGGTGCAGAGGTCTCTCAGTGAGAGCTGGCGCGCAGTGAAGAGGACCCTCAATGAGAGCTGTTGCAGAGGTCTCTCAGTGAGAGCTGGGGCAGAGGTCCCCCATTGAGAGCAGATGCTTGGTGCAGAGGACCTCTAGTAAGAGCTGGGACAAAGGTCTCTGGATGAGCGTTGGTGGCTGTTGCAGAGGTCTCTCAGTGAGAGCTGGTACCAGGTGCAGAGTTCCCTCAGTGGGAGCTGGTGCAAAGGTCTCTCAGTAAGTGCTGGGGCAGAGGTCCCTCATTGAGAGCTAGTGCCAGGTGCAGAGGTCTCTCAGTGGGAGCTGGTGCAGAGGTTCCTCATCGAGAGATAGTGCCAAGTGCAGAGGTCCTTCAATGGTAGCTACTGCTGCAGAGGTCTCCCAGTGGGTGCTGGTGCAGAGGTCCCTCAGTGAGAGCTGATGCAGAGGTCCCTCATTGAGAGCTAGTGCCAGGTGCAGAGGTCTCTCAGTGAGATCTGATGCAGAGGTCCCTCATTGAGAGCTAGTGCCAGGTGCAGAGGTCTCTCAGTGAGAGCTGGCGCGCAGTGAAGAGGACCCTCAATGAGAGCTGTTGCAGAGGTCTCTCAGTGAGAGCTGGGGCAGAGGTCCCCCATTGAGAGCAGATGCTTGGTGCAGAGGACCTCTAGTAAGAGCTGGGACAAAGGTCTCTGGATGAGCGTTGGTGGCTGTTGCAGAGGTCTCTCAGTGAAGCTGGTACCAGGTGCAGAGTTCCCTCAGTGGGAGCTGGTGCAAAGGTCTCTCAGTAAGTGCTGGGGCAGAGGTCCCTCAGTGAGAGCTGATGCCTGGTGCAGAGGACCTTTAGTAAGAGCTGGGGCAAAGGTCTCTAAATGAGCGTTGGTGGCTGGTGCAGAGGTATCTCAGTGAGAGCTGGTACGAGGTGCAGAGGTCCCTCAGTGGGAGTAGGTGCAAAGGTCTCTCAGTAAGTGCTGGGGCAGAGTCCCCCATTGAGAACTGATGACTGGTGCAGAGGACCTTTAGTAAGAGCTGGGGCAAAGGTCTCTGAGTGAGCGTTGGTGGCTGGTGCAGAGGTCTCTCAGTGAAGGCTGGTGCCTGGCTCAGAGGTCTCCCAGTGACGACTGGTGGTTGAAGCAGAGAGATGGGCGCTGGTGTATGTGTCTCTCAGCGAGGGCTGGTGCCTGGTGGAGAGGTCACTTAATCGGCAGGTTCCTGGTTCAGAGGTCTCCATTGAGGGTTGGTGTCTGGGACAGGTGTCTATCAGTCAGAGTTGATTGCAGAGGTCTCTCAATAAGGGCTGGTGCAGACGTCTCTCAACAGTGAGTGCCGGCGAGACTTACAGCATAAGTCTATCAGTTAGCGTTGGTGGCTGGTGCAGAGGTCTCTCAGTGCGAGCTGGTACCAGGTGCAGAGGTCCCTCAGTGAGAGCTAACACAGCGGTCCCTCATTGAGAGCTAGTGCCAGGTGCAGAGGTCCCTCAGTGGGAGCAGGTTCAAAGGTCTCTCAGTAAGTGCTGGGGCAGAGGTCCCCCATTGAGAGCTGATGCCTGGTGCAGAGGAACTTTAGTAAGAGCTGGGGCAAAGGTCTCTGAATGAGCGTTGGTGACTGGTGCAGAGTGTTTCTCAGTGAGAGCTGGTGGCTGGTGCAGACGTCTGTCATTGAGGGATGGGCGCTGGTGTATGTGTCTCTCAGCGAGGGCTGGTGCCTGGTGGAGAGGTCACTTAATCGGCAGGTTCTTGGTTCAGAGGTCTCCATTGAGGGTTGGTGTCTGGGACAGGTGTCTATCAGTCAGAGTTGATTGCAGAGGTCTCTCAATAAGTGCAGACATCTCTCAACAGTGCGGGCCGGTGCTTAGTGCATAAGTCTCTCAGTGAGGGCTGGTGCCTGTGAAGAGGTCTCTCAGTGAGTGCTCATGCCTGCCTGGTGCAGAGGTCCCTCAATAAGAGTTGGTGTCTGGCGTGGACGTCACTCAGGGCGAGCTAGTACCTGGTTCAGAGGTCTCTCATTGAGAGATGATGCCTGGTGCAGAGGACCTTTAGTAAGAGATGGGCCAGAGGTCTCTGAATGAGCGTTGGTGGCTGGTGCAGAGGTCCCTCAGTGAGAGCTGGTACCAGGTGCAGAGGTCTCTCAGTGGGAGCTGGTGCAAAGGTCTCTTAGTGGGTGCTGGGGCAGAGGTACCCCATTGAGAGCTGATGACTGGTGCAGAGGAGCTTTAGTAAGAGCTGGGCCAGAGGTCTCTGAATGAGCGTTGATGGCTGGTGCATAGGTCTCCCAGTAAGTGCTGGGGCAGAGGTCCCTCAGTGAGAGCTGGTACCAGGTGCAGAGGTCCCTCAATGGGAGCAGGTGCAAAGGTCTCTTAGTAGGTGCTGGGGCAGAGGTACCCCATTGAGAGCTGATGCCTGGTGCAGAGGACCTCTAGTAAGAGCTGGGGCAAAGGTCTCTGAATGAGAGCTGGTGGCTGGTGCAGAGTGGTTCTCAGTGTGAGCTGGTGGCTGGTGCAGACGTCTGTCATTGAGGGATGGGCTCTGGTGTATGTGTCTCTCAGCGTGGGCTGGTGCCTGGTGGAGAGGTCACTTAACAGGCAGGTTCCTGGTTCAGAGGTCTCCATTGAGAGTTGCTGTTCGATACAGATGTCTATCAGTCAGAGTTGTTTGCAGAGGACTCTCAATGAGGGCCGGTGCAGAAGTCTCTCAACAGTGAGGGCCGGTGCTTAGTGCATAAGTCTCTCAGTGAGGGCTGGTGCCTGTTACAGAGGTCTCTCAGTGAATGCTCATGCCTGCCTGGTGCAGAGGTCCCTCAATGAGAGTTGGTGTCTGGCGTGGACGTCACTCAGGGGGAGCTGGTACCTGGTTCAGAGGTCTCTCATTGATGCTGTGACCTCCCAGTGAGGGATAGTGGCTGGAGCAAAGACTTCCCAGTGGGACCTGGTGCAAAATTCTCTCAGTGGAACCTGGTGCATTAGTCTCTCAGTGAGGGCTAGTCCCTGGTGCAGAAGTCTCACAGTCAGAGCTTGTGCCTGGTGCAGCAGTCCCTTAGTGAGGGGCGGTGCCTGGTACAGAGGTCTCTTAATGAGAGCTGGTGCCTGTTAGAGAGGTCTCCTAGTGAACGATGGTGCCTGGTGCAGGGATCTCTTAATGAGAGCTGGTGCCTGGTACAGAGGTCTCTCAGTGGGAACTGGTGCATTGTGCAGAGGTCTCTCGATGAGGGCTGGTGCCTTGATCAGGGGTCTCTCAGCGAGGGTTGCTCCTTGGTGCAGACGTCTCTCAGTGAGAGCTCGTGCCTGGTGCAGAGGTCCGTCAATGAGGGCTGGTGTCTGTCATAGACGTCACTACTCAGTGAGAGCTGGTGTCTGGCGTGGAAGTCAGTCAGGGGGAGGCTGGTGCCTGGTTCAGAGGTCTCTCAGTGAGGGCTGGTGCCTGGTACAGAGGTCTCTCAGTGGGAGCTGGTGCATTGTGCAGAGGTCTCTCGATGAGGGCTGGTGCCTATTTCAGGGGTCTCTCACCAGCGGGTTGCTCCCTGGTGCAGAACTCTCTCAGTGACAGCTCTTGCCTAGTGCAAAGGTCCCTCAATGAGGGTTGGTTTCTGGCATAGACGTCATTCAGTGAAGGACAGTGCCTGGTGCAGACGTCTCTCAGTGAGGACTGGTGCCTGTTACAGAGGTCTCTCAGTGAACGCTGGTGCAGAGGTCTCTCAGTGAGCGCTGGTGCCTGGTGCAGATGTCTCTCAGTGAGGACTGGTGCCTGTTAAAGAGGTCTCTCAGTGAACGCTGGTGCAGAGGTCTCTCAGTGAGAGCTGGTGTAGTTTAGATTTCCCTCAGGGTGAGCTGGTGCCTGGTACAGAGGTCTCTTAATGGGGGCTGGTGCCTGGTACAGAGGTCTCTCAGTGAGAGCTGGTGCCTGTTACAGAGGTCTCTCAGTGAACACTGGTGCCTGGTGCAGAGGTCTCTCAGTGAGGACTGGTGCCTGTTACAGAGGTCTCTCAGTGAATGCTGGTGCAGAGGTCTCTCAGTGAGAGCATGTGCCTGGTACAGAGATCTCTCAGTGAGAGCTGGTGCCTGTTACAGAGGCCTCTCAGTGAACGCTGGTGCAGAGGTCTCTCAGTGAGGACTGGTGCCTGTTACATAGATCTCTCAGTGAACGCTGGTGCAGAGGTCTCTCAGTGAGAGCTGGTGCCTGGTACAGAGGTCTCTCATTGAACTCTGGTGCAGAAGTCTCTCAGTGAACGCTTGCGCAGAGTTCTCTCAGTGAGAGCTGGTGCCTGGTACAGAGGTCTCTCAGTGAGAGCTGGTGCCTGTTACAGAGGTCTCTCAGTGAGAGCTGGTGCCTGTTACAGAGGTCTCTCAGTGAGGACTGGTGCCTGTTACATAGGTCTCTCAGTGAATGCTGGTGCAGAGGTCTCTCAGTGAGAGCTGGTGCCTGGCACAGAGGTCTCTCAGTGAGAGCTGGTGCCTGTTACAGAGGTCTCTCAGTGAACTCTGGTGCGAGGCTCTCAGTGAGAGCTGGTGCCTGCACAGAGGTCTCTCAGTGAGGAGCTGGTGTGGTCAAGGTCTCTCAGTGAATGCTGGTGCAGAGGTCTCTCAGTGAACGCTGGCGCAGAGGTCTCTCAGTGAGAGCTGGTGCCTGTCACAGAGGTCTCTCAGTGAGAGCTGGTGCCTGTTACAGAGGTCTCTCAGTGAACTCTGGTGCAGAGGTCTCTCAGTGAGAGCTGGTGCCTGGTACAGAGGTCTCTCAGTGGGAGCTGGTGCCTGGTTCAAAGGTCTCTTAATGAGAGCAGGTGCCTGGTTCAGAGGTCTCTCAGTGAACGCTGGTGCAGAGGTCTCTCAGTGAGAGCAGGTGCCGGTACAGAGGTCTCTCAGTGAGAGCTGGTGCTGGTACAGAGGTCTCTCAGTGAGAGCTGGTGCCTGCAGAGGTCTCTCAGTGAGAGCTGGTGCTGTTACAGAGGTCTATCAGTGAACGCTGGTGCGAGTCTCTCAGATGAAGCTCAGTGCGCTGGTACAGAGTTCTCTCAGTGAACGCTGGTGCAGAGGTCTCTCAGTGAGAGCTGGTGCCTGGTACAGAGGTCTCTCAGTGGGAGCTGGTGCCTGGTCCAAAGGTCTCTTAATGAGAGCAGGTGCCTGGTTCAGAGGTCTCTCGGTGAGGACTTAGTCTCTCAGGGAGGCCTTGCTATAGACTTGTTGAGACTTGTAACTGTTAGAGTGCTTTAAAAAAGCTATCCAACGCTGCTATGTCTTGAGTGATGTACGCAATGAAATACTCGTATATTTGCATTTTAACCTAATTGTAATATTGTTTTAAAAACAGATACGGTTTACTCCGTTTCTGTCCTTTAATGAACCATGGTTTTGCTTAAGTATACTCTGTGATATTTTTCTCTGATGAAATGTTAAAATATATCATCATAGTAATTTATTGAGCTTGCCCCTATGGGCTATGCCGTAATCTGACCCAGCCCGCCCACATACCTTGGAAAAAGCACCTGAGTTTTCAGCCTCACTCCCCAATAGTTAACCAGGTGTGGTTATGTTAATAGTTTATGTCTATCTAAGAACAGCAGGGTGTCATTTCAAACAGAAATGACTTACAAAGTAGGCAGTACCAGAGGCAGTCCCCGTAAACCCCTGCTGTGACATTGCATGAAGGGCCTGATGGAGATTTTGTCGCCAATGGTACAACACCTGGCCTCCTTACGAGTGGGCCGGTCTGGAAATAAAGTGCTGGTAACAACGTATACTGGGACCTTTCCGGACGAAGCGACTCCAAGTCTCCCGGTAGCGGCTCTGATCTACCGGCAGGCCTGATCTGCCAGTAGATCAGGCCTTACTGGGAGATAAATGCCTGAATCACCGGCACTGGTAATACCCTTGATTCAGGCAACCCCATCCCACGTGGAATGGGAAGTTACCAGCATCTCCACTGCCTGTAATATTCCGGCAACACCAGGATATCTGCCGGAGGAGCAGGTACAGTAGTTTCCCAGTATCCCGCCGGAACTACCTGCTGCATCCCGGGGAACTCAGAATAGCGCCTAGTAATTACCATCACTGGGTGTCTGCCACCTAACTACGAGTTTCCTTACCGAAACTCTTGTTACCGGCTGCTTTTGTGTGCCGGCAGTACCACATGCGGTAATTACTGGGAGCAGTAAGCATCACACGCGCTAAATGCAGGACCACAGAGGGTCCTATGGGGCTCTAAAATGGGGCATAACTGAAAGGTGTGTCAACACTTGGAATCATGGACACATTTCTGTGCACCCATTAATTACTGCATGAGGTAATGGTAACTGAGTTTGGAGGTATTACTTTACTTGTGGTCCCAAGGCTTTTTGTAGTTTGGAGGTAATCACTCCAAACTCGTGGCACCAGGGATCTTAAGGAGGACCGCATGTGCATCTGCCCAAACCTAAGGGTTCTCAGGACTTGTCGGTTCTTCACAGGGAGTTTCCCCTGGGATTTTTACCCTATTAGCATGTTACGTGCAGCGCAGACTGAGCAAGTGAGGCGATAGGTACCACTAAATGTCGCACAGGACAAGCAGAGAACTGCTCTACCCATAAATTGCATAGCAGGGTTACTTATTGGAAAGTGTGTTTCATGCCCATAGAGCTTCCTCAGGGCCAAGTTAAGAAAAGATTTTGAAAATCTGTTTTCTCTGCTCTTTCCCACCAACCTCTCCTTCTAATTGCCAAAAATATTCTTGAATCCTTCCCAGCTATTGTCTGGCTTATGGCAACGTGGATAACGAGTGGAAGGGAAAGCCCAGACCATGCTGCCAGGAACTCATACCGCCTGGACTCAGGTGACCCGTGCCCTCAAGGGTTCCTGTTGCTCATTTTCTTAACTGGCTGGCCATCATCCAGTCAGCACTCCACATTTAGTGCGGTGGCAGGAAAGGGCCACGCCGGGATCCCATTGTACGAGCCTTAATGGTGCCAATTGGGCATAGGTCAACTTCCACCATTGTACACAACTGGACCAACACATTTTGCAACATGCTTTAGCAATGCAATTTCTACTCACCACAGCAGAATTTAACGGGGACAAGTTTCCGCACAAGTGAAACGGGCGTGTGGTAAGGACGAGCATTTGTGGAGAATGTGACCCTACTGCTAATTTCACATTTGGGGGAGAATCAATGTTCTTTACTCAACCATACACACGGTTACGAGTCTGGTGGTATCTCAACGGTACATCCATGAGATACCGCCGAACTGTAATACCATTGCTGCCACTTGGTCTTGCAGAATTACCGCCGGATTACAAGTGGGGGTGGCTGCATTAGTCCCCATTGAATTGGAGGCCTAAGGGGTCCATGGGGGATTTCAGCGGAATTACCGCAGCAGTAATTATGCCAGTGGTAATTCAGCCACAATGTGATGGACATGTGACAGATTTACCTCCTGCTCTGAGCTGGAGATGCATCCACCGACTTTCCACCAAATGTATAAATGTGCAGTGTAGTAATGCGGCGGTAACAATAATACCTCTGCATTTAACCTGCAACACCCAACTCATAAGGAAGCCCAAAGTCCATCCTTTTGCGCTTACTAGGTAAACACCTTTCACATCAATATTTTGTTGTGTTACTGATTCATTTGGGGGTCATTACGAGTTTGGAGGCAGCCATGGTGCTATTAGCACTATAAAGTTCAGTGGTACTGTCGCTCATCAAAGGGATATTCTTTGAAGATCCAGGGGAACCCAACAAACACTACTGTCTCGGGGATACAATGTTTCTAGCACACGACATCCGAAACATGGGAAAACTGACGCGGGAGAAGCATTTCAGCTGCGATACAATCTTATGCTGGGGAAACAGAATATCATGGCTCCCATGTGGACCATGCTAACAGTGAATCAAACAATAAAGGAAGTGTTGCCAGGGTGTTTCAATGGGTGCTTGATATGCTGTTAACATCAAGCCTCAGCCCAGGGCAGACAGCATCAGAGAAGATCAGAACAGCAAATATAACCTCCAATATGGTGGGCAGGCTATATATAGGCTTGGTCCAGACCCCTGAGCCCAAAGCATCACCAGGTGCACTCAGGGAAGTTAAACAATCACAACCCTCACTCAATCAATCAACACCTAACAGGTGCAGACCTTCAGAGTAATACCACCCAGGGAGTCGAGGGAACATAGTATACAGTTGCCCCAGTTGCTGAGTGTAGGGAGGAGGGGCAGGCGGCTTAGGAATTGAGAAGGCTGGAGACTGAAGAGTGGTGTGAGAACAGAGGCTGGAGAAACAGAATAGGCTGGAGCAGTGGTTGCAGTGGAGAGGAGGAGGTAGAGGTAACATCAGTGCTGGAGAGGAACCAGAAGGAGGTGGTAACAGCTGGGCTGGAGAGTAAACAGGAGAGGTGGTAACATCAGGAAGGGAGATGGACAAAAGGAAGAGCTGGCAATATCAAAAGTGGAGATTGTACGGAAGGATTCAGGTGAGACCATCGGTGGAAGGAAAGGACTCCAAGGCAGAGGTCCTAACATCTGAAGGGGAGAACTGGCAGAAAGAGGTGGTGGGAAAGAAGAGGTTGAAGAGAAAGGTAACAACAGAGAAGGAGTGAAGTGGAGGTGTTGAGATGTGAACAGGTCCATAAGGGGGATGAGGAGCTAACCTCGGGACCCAGACATAGAGAAGA
The DNA here is from genome assembly GCA_002915635.3 of Ambystoma mexicanum. Lineage (NCBI taxonomy): Eukaryota > Metazoa > Chordata > Amphibia > Caudata > Ambystomatidae > Ambystoma > Ambystoma mexicanum. The sequence continues at coordinate 993,441,536 of CM030325.1, forward strand.
GGTGGTGGAAGACAGCCTCCAAGGGCAGGTCATGGCACCCAGGGACCAGGAGGAGGAGTGGACATCGGGGTCCAGGAGGGAGACAGAACCAGTCACCTCAGGCAAAGAGAGTGGCATGGAGGAGGAAGGGGGAAAGTGAAGAAGGAGAAAGCGTGAAGGAGTGTGTAAAGTAGTCCAGGGCACAGACAGCAAGAACAGGAAGGTTCCAGCGGGCCAGGTGATCCCTAGACAGGACCTGATGCTGGGTGCAGGACAAAGACAGGAACAGGGATGTTACCAGAGAATTGGACTAGGCATGGTACAGACCAGGGACCACTTGCTGTAGCTTCTACTGCCAAACACAGAACCATCTGCTCACAGGACTTGGTACCAGAGTCGGTAGTGGTGTATGACACCACAGAAAGCCTGCTGCTAGCCTAGATTACACAAGAGGTTTTGTGATGCTCACAACACGGAAAGACAGGATATGAGGCAACCTTCTAAGATCTGTAAAGACTTAGACACTGGCTCCAAGGTGCCTGAAAGCCTAACTGCCCACACGGGCAGGAGAGACATTCCTTTGGGAGAAGACCATTATTATTATTATTATTATTGTTGTTATGATTATTATTAATTATAATAACAATTCATAGTCCCTATAAAACAGTAAGCAGATGATATGTGGTCTTGGCTTCATGTTTGATTCCAGTGTAGAGGAGGTCCCAAACAAGGCCTGCACTCCCATCGCCCATTTTGAAGTACCAGGAACGTTCACACCAAAATATGATGTACAAATAAACCAGAAGAGAGCCGCAGTAGGGCTCTGCGCGGTACCTATCAGAAGAACAACACCTGTTGAAGTACCAATACCCAGAAAACCATGGATAGTAAGGTATCCATTGAGAAAACCCTACCAGCAAATAAGACGAAATGAAGATTGCCTAAGTACCGTCCTGGAAGAAACCAAATAGGCCTTGATGGAAGACGAATGGTGACGTCACGAAGACCTGGACGGACTCGCAGATAGAAGATATGATGACCCAAGGATGACACAAGAGACAAAATGCCATGAATAAGGATATCGTGAACCTAGAAGGAGAAAACGATGTTGACATATAAAGAAGCTTAAGCTGTAAAGCAGGATGAAGTCATTCAAGCAGCTAACGCCTGTACATATGCTCGAAACCGCAAGAAAGCTAAGAAAACAGTGCAGCTTGATAGGCTAAGTAGAAGAATAGAGTTGCAAGCACCATTATACATAATCTACTTCAAAACAAAGCACAGTGTTATAAGTGCGAGTCTACTTTACACAAAAGCAGAATAAACTCATGTTACTAGAGGCCAAACAGGACAAGATTCGTATTCTAGCTGAAACGAGAAGAGACAGTTGAATCGAAACTCAGCAGATGCAACTTGCGCCAGGAAGAGCCAAGGTCAGACCAATAGAAGGAACGAACAGTAGCTTTGCATAATTGAAACTAATGAGCAGAATATCCTGTCTTTGGAAGGTTGAAATAAGGAGGCGTAGGCAGGTGGCAAGCCGAATAAGAATTAAAGGAGAGTTCCGGGAATTTTTTTTTATTGTCCCTACGGTTCGGCCATGTGTTTTTAAGCATAACTCGGTAGATCGTGGAAAACTTTACTATGGACCTTACCCGACTTTCGTCCATTAACGCACTCGAAATCAGCCGCCATTTTATGATAATCCTATCACTTGCCGCATCGCCCTGGCTCACCTGCTTTTGCGGCACTAAATCAAATCCCCGCCCCCGAGGCTGACATCAGCAGACCGTACGCCCATTTCCCAACACCAAAGCACGTTTCGTGTCAACAATCGCTGCGCCCTCAGCTAATGAAGTGTCGCCATGGAAACGGCAGGACGCCTCTTTCCTCAATAAGTATAAACACACCGTTTCACAACACACAGCAGCAGATTTTCGATTCCATTACTCTCGCTGTGTTACTTTGAGTATTCTGTGACTCGTTTCTGTGCTCTGGTCAGCTACCTTCGTTGATTGTAGCCCGTGTGAACAGATACCAGTACCACCGCTATAAATTATTTTACTTTCTTTACCACACAATGGCTACAATAATGCCGTATATGTACGAGCCCGAGTACACCGAGGAAGAACTACTGGAAAGGCAAGCACGCGAAAACGATGGGGATTCGGACGGCAGTTGGGAGGACCAGTCAACGGATGAAGAGCCTGGACCATGTCGCATGGACGGCGTCTCCACCTGGTGCACGTGCAATCGTTGCGAGCTAATGCCAACTGAGGAGGAGAACTGCTGCTGCCGTGAAAATTCCGGGTGCTTGGCCTACATTTCGGAAGGCGAGCCAAGTCCGCAATGCATCACCGAGCTGCCAGAGTTCAGGGAAGCCTGCCTCTCACGGACAGTGTTGAGGATGATGATGTGCTTATGCACGAACTTTGCGGCACTGTTCGTCCGCGTAATCCGAGTAACGAGTAAGTATACTCTGGTTGTGATGTCAGTGATGCCACTACTATTTCATGGTCGTCTCCCACATATAAAACTACATCTACATATCATTCGAATGCATGTAAATTGGTTCCATGTTGTGCATTTTCTAGATAGAATTTTTTTCAAAGCAGAATGACATTTTTGTACCTGAATCGACAGTGATAAGAAGTTGTCATTTTAATACAGTTTGCATCTTTCATTTTCACAGGTGGTACAGGCTGGTGGCCTATCGTTGCTTCACTTGGTGGCTTCACGGGAGGCTCGGACACCGCGTTCGGAGAGTAATACCTGCCTGTGCGGTACTTGCCATTAGACAACATTTCCCCAGCGACAGTGGACAATACGCGGCTTTTCCCGGGATGTGCTGCAACCGCAACTTTACAATGTGTAATGTTTATTATTTATGTTCAATTGAAATTAAGATCTAAAATAAAACCCAACATATATTTTAACAATGGTTGTTTTGATTTTTAAATGAATCTAGTGTGTTCCCATTGAATAGTCTTCCTGTGCCTTGTCTTGTCACACCACATGTCTCCGGCCAGCATCCTCCTCACGCTGGCCGCCCACCTTCAATCCACATAACCGTTGAACCCATATGCAGCAGACATACATATGTTATTTTGCGGTTGGCATCAAGCCTCCGGCCTTGCCTCCTCCCCCAAAAATACTTACCACACCACTTTGTTCAGGGTCTCCAGGGTGAACTCACCCATATATTCTCCTGGGAGGCTGAGGTATTTATAACTCACCCCTGCCTTCCATGTACTAGATCCTGCAGCCTGCCTCTTACATGCAGTTAGATGGCCTCTCCTTGGTGAGGCCCTACGGCAAACGAGTCTTGTCTGCACGACCACCGCCCGCACCGGGGTACTTGCGCTGGCAAGAGGAGCTGTCAGGGAGCAATAAAGGCCAAGAGGTGCCAAAGACCATGTACACTTCAAAGTGGTCTATAGAGCATGGGTTGTTGTTCCCATGTCTACCGCCAGACCCGTGTCTCCTGCCAAGCATCTCCCCTCACGCTGGACCCCCTGCAATCCACATAAGTGTGTCTCCATTCACGAGTCTTCCTGTGTCTTGTCTGCACGACCACCGCCCCAATCCACCCCCGCCCTATCAAAGGCAGTTCGCACCGGGTACTTGCGCTGGCAAGTGGAGCTGTCAGGGAGCGATAAAGCCAAGAGGTGCCAAAGACCATGTACACTTCAAAGTGGTCTATAGAGCATGGGTTGTTGTTCCCATGTCTACCGCCAGACCCCGTGTCTCCTGCCAAGCATCTCCCCTCACGCTGGACGCCCCCTGCAATCCACATAAGTGTGTCTCCATTCACGAGTCTTCCTGTGTCTTGTCTGCAACGACCACCGCCCCAATCCACCCCCGCCCTATCAAAGGCAGTTCGCACCGGGGTACTTGCGCTGGCAAGTGGAGCTGTCAGGGAGCGATAAAGGCCAAGAGGTGCCAAAGACCATGTACACTTCAAAGGGTCTATAGAGCATGGGTTGTTGTTCCATGTCTACCTCCAGACCCCGTGTCTCCTGCCAAGCATCCCCCTCACGCTGGACGCCCCCCTGCAAACCGCATAATGCCACGACATATACACGTCATTCATTCAAAACACACCCCTGTTTCGAATTCTTTATAACCCACTTCATATTTCTAATGAGACTTCTTTGCGCTTTGCTAGTCAACCCGTGAAGGTGCTGGTTATCTGCTCTTCGTCTCTGTGAACTTCCGTGACCACTTCGAGGAAACTCGTCAGTTTGCAACCTGTGAACTGCTCCCTGTTCTACGACAAGAAACTACTCTGATCCCTGCATCTAACTGTTTGTTCGTCAAGGTAAGGCCATGTACCATAATCATTTTGCGTCCAATTTCTTTTCGTTCAAGACAGTACATGCAAGGAACTAGTCACATGTTCTGAGTTTTAGTCAAATTATTTTTCTATTTTTTTAAAAGTTATTCAAATACTTATCCGCATGTGAATAACGTGTATAGTTCCAAGAACCAAAACGAACCTTGCATTGAACCTTTTATGTGTCATTTAATTTTTTAACACATTGGTATTCATAGAGAATTGTTGATCTTTACTTTTCAGAACTTTCCACAATGCCTGCCTGTTCCATTGCGCGGCTTGCCCTTCGAGACCCATAATAAATCTGAAGGTACTATAATGCATGTTTTCCCTAAGACAATAGATCAGATAAGAGAATGGGTCCGATATTGCCGGATATCCACCGTCTGAGCTTGAAAGTAGAGTCCTAGAAGTCTTTGCGGACAAGAGGGGTGATCGATACCGCATCTGCAGCAGGCACTTTTAGCTCAGACATGTACTCCACATCATTGCTAATAAAGAAGAACACACCGCGAGCCGAGGCGAAAATTGCTCTCAACCGCTATTCCCACTCTATTCGTCCACATCCCTCCACTGGTGAGTCAAGTATTAACGTATTTATCTCTCGGCCTGCGGTAGTGTGTAGCATTAGCTAACAATAATTCCCCATTTAATGTATCACTCAATATGAAGGCGGAGATTCTCCATCCGTGTCGTTATTGCAGTCATCAGCCACTTCAAGCGCCTATCGGGTAATCTTACTGGCTATTCTGCCACTGACTTGTTTTAGCATGTAAATCAATAGTTTTAATTTATCGTGTAATTATTTTACCTAATGGTACACCCTTGTACTCGTCCTCTAGTCTTTGTTTTCAGTTATAATTATTGTTATCCAAAATAATTGCAAGTACTGTCTTTCAGGGAGATGCTGAGGAGTCCAACGTCATTGACGACTAACCGTTGATGTCACTCAATGCTCGAGGGTACGTTTCAGGACAGTTCCATCGATGGAGATCATCAGATCTTGCATTCTTGTAGCGTGATTGTTACACACAATGTTTCTTTCGTTTTTAGCCATTGATAATGTCCTTCGTCGTCGCCCTCCTCTATGTGTCTTTTTTTCAATATTGTGTTCATTACTAATGAAAGTCCTATGTTTTCAGGGAGTCGATGGAGCATTAGTCCAAGAAGAAGGGGGGAGCGTGCAGTTACGGGTCGGCGCAACAGCTTGCAGAAGTGTGCACCGCAGTTACATCGTCCCTTGATGTTCTTATGCATTTCGAGGTATGGATACTGACAGCTCGATCAAGCGAGATCATATGACGTGATTACATCGCCTATACTTCCTTCTTATTAACGCAAGTACTATGTTTCAGGAGATGACGGAGCTTCTTCTACAAGAACATCACCCCTAGTAGTTGATGCAGATCTCTGGGGTGGTGACACTTCCAACGATCGAGCAAATCGAATCATATTTAGATATCCATCTATTTATTTTAGACAACTGATCATTTGTGCAGGTCTATTTAGATGAGCCGTTGACGCCTGCACAAAGTGTATGTTCTTTTTAACAAAATAGAAAACCATACTAATGCAATTACTGTGTTTCAGGGAGTTACTGAAGCATCATCTTCAATAATATCATCAATGGAAGTCTATGAGGAGCCCGAGGTATGGATCTTGACAGTTCCATCTAACCTAGATCAACAATGCGTGAATAATTGTCGTTTGAATGTTCTACACAAAGCGTTCATTCGTGTTTTGCTATTGAGATGTACGTGGTATTGGTCCCCAAGTACATTTTGTGTTTTCGATATTATTATAAATATACTAATGAAAGTTCTATGTTTCAGGGAGTCCATGGAGCGTCAGTGCGTGATGGATGTGCTTATCAGGAAACATAGTCGTGCAGCGCAAGAGGAAGTGGAACATGCACACACGAGTCGGACAACAGCGTCCTGATGTTGAAGTTCGAGCAAGAAAGTTTCAAAGAAAAGAAAGCAAAAGAAGGTTAGTGCCTGGTCACTATATTATGTTGTTTTTCACTGTTAATAGGTCAATACTGTAAGTTGTGTTTAAACTGAACACCCCTTTTCCAATCTGTCCTCTAGTTGCGAGTGGGTGTACGAACTAGATCTACACAGACAGTGAAGCGAACGAGAGATGTTGCTTGTCAAACCTTTTGGCAGGGACTTGAGACTGAGAAGCATCGTGCAATGGGAAGAATATGAAGTGATTGACAACGGAGCTATACCACACCAGCCATTGATAGTGAATGTCCTCCTGGTAGTTCGGATGCAGTCGGAGATCAATTCACAGAATCCACACCGCAAAAACTAAGACGGCGAGAAAGTTGAAGAAATTGTTTTATTCACCCATCGCCGGAGAAGGAACAGATGTTGCAATGGAAAGAATGAAGTAGACGACAATGAACACCATCAATATCACTGAACATAGCGGAAGACGATATCAGAAGATTCTACCTTCATGTGAGTGACATGTCCTCAACGTTACAGGCCGAACCAGCTGGATGCAGAGTGACAGTATAAGGAAAGAGGCCAAATTCATTGTATTCGATAGTTGTTTGATTGATATTATTATTCGGATTAAATGTGGGCATTGGTAGGTGGGGAAGTATGTGGGAGCCATTGATTAATGTGACTCGTGCAATTCGAGGCACTAACCTTAAAATACATGCCACCTGTACAAAATATCATCCTTTCACATGGTCTGCACAACCTATGCTGGGACAACTGCCAGCAGGCAATCTACTTGTGCAGCGGCTGCACTTTTAGTGGTTCAAGTTTAAAAAATTAGAGTCTTTCTTTCAGTTGTGGGAATCCATTTCATTGCGAAAACTCAGTTCTACAAATACCAAACCGATTATCTATTTCCAGCCATTAGCGAAGCTTGGAGAATGGAAAAAATGTCTATTGATAGTACATTCGCGGCAAACGGTTCAGGCTAGCCGGTGATGGACAGTGCGACAGCCAGGATTTCAGCCAAGTACTGCACCTACCACTTTCGGACATGGAAAGTAAGAAAATTGTGAGTTCGTGGGTCGTGCAGGTGTCACAAAGTACATCCTCAGTGGCCATGGAGAAAGTTGGCTTTGTAGCATCATTGCAAGAACTACAATCGCGGGGAATGGTGATCGACCTGATAGCCACGGACAGACACGTTTCAATTGCCAAGACAATGAGAGAACAGCTACAAAAATATAAATCACCAATTGACGTTTGGCATCTTGCAAAATCAATCAATAAAAAAATGTCGGCTGCAGGTAAAAAAAAAGAATTGCAAGGTATTTCACAGTGGTCCAAGTCAATCAGCAACCATCTTTGGTGGAGCTCAAAAAACATGTGGAGGGTCGTTGGAAATTCTACTGGAAAATGGCGGCAGTAATGCCACACTGTACAAATCTTCACCGATGGAACACGAACCAACATTTCCACAATTGTGAACATGGCCATTTGGTCCACAGAGGAGGCACGGAAGAAGAAGTGGTTGATTCCTTCATCACCACTCACAAAGCCATTGAAAAGATTGTATTGATAAAACTATAACAAAAGCTTTGAGGGACTCACGGAATTCTGCCACACAGGAGATTTGGAGGTGTTCCACAATATGTGCCTAAAGTACAGGCCAAAACGATTGCATTTTGGCATGGAGAGCATGATAAATCGGACTCTTTTAGCGGTCTTGGCACATAACCATAATGTGGCCGTCAACAAAGTAGGACGACCGGAACTTAGGGACGCTTCGCTACAATAAGGCCTTCACTAAAAGAAGTAAACAATGGGTGATCAAACCAGTGTTTGAGGATATGCAATATGAGTTTATGAGAAACTTATTGTTGACGTCCTAGATAGGCACATAAATGGAGTTGTGAACGAACCTGTGCAGGGGACAACTGCATGCCACCCAACATTGCATCTGTTCCATGTCCACCTAAAGAAGAACTCATTGAGAAATACACATCACGGTTTAAATGATTGTAATTTGATTGTCTGTTCTCTCAAGTCTCCTCATGTCGCAGGCCCATTGAATATGTGTATCTATGTATTGTGTAAATAAAAGTGATTGCTCAGTGTACATGCAATGTGTCTCTCCACCCTTGTTCATTTGCGCATTAAATTAAACCAAACAGTAATATAAATCATTTTTCAATAAATATAGAATCTCTCCGTATTTATGGTTCTGTGTGGCTACAAAGCACGCAGACAAAATGCAAGATGGAGTGTAAATTTCAAGTCCTGTGAGAATGCCTTACACTGAATGTAGCTAACTTGGAATGTGTGCTCGTTCGAAGTGAAGGTCAGCTGCTTTGATTTTTCTCGGGTGCCAGAATGGCCCACGACTCAGAATAAGGTTCTATGTATATTTGACCTTGACAGGCCTGGACCACGTAAGAAACGATAATGAATATAATTTCAGAAACGAAAGCCATTTCATGTTCGTTGATTAGAAGAAATAACGTCGGCATAGAAGGAGTGGTATTTCGGGGCTGCCCTACGCACAGACGCAATGGAAAATGCAAATATAATGTAAGTAACTCTTTAGATGAGTTTATACCGCAATTTAATTACTATACAGTTGCTTTAAAGACGGGTTAAGTTGTACTTGTTCGTTCTATGTGGCATGTTGTTTTGTACCGCACACTATCTTGGGAGAACCGTCTACTTTACGGAAGCACCTCAAAAACTGTTCCTTCTGCTTTCTCTCTCCCTCTCCCCTGCAACAACTGGTCCACTGTCTGCCGATCTCGGTCCTGGGCCCTTCCACTCTCCACCTGCACTCCCTGTCAACCCCTGCACTGAGGGACTGTCTCAGTATCCTACAGCCCCCCTTGACGTTTAAAAAGCTAGTTGCACTGTCCTAGCTATGAAATAATTTACCGACCGAATATATAAATGAATAATTTTAATAAAGATCTGATGGTGAGACTAATTTCATTGTTTTATGTTTTTCAAACAGGTACATCATGCATTACTGCATGTGTCACGAGTACCAGACACCGGCGGACGGCTTCTTTAACTGCCAGTTGCTTCTCCGCGTGAACAACGTTACCACCCTGACCATTTTATGGGACGATCGCCAAGTACAAGTATGCCTTACGCGTACTAACGGCTAGATGCAACATACAGACCGTTTGTGGTGGCCTAGTGCCTCGTTGTTGGAACAGCCATGCGATTATCAGTGCGACCGAAGAGCTTATTTTATCGTAAACCAACACCATGTCTACTGCACACGAACATCGCTTGCCTCAAGACGAAATATTTTGGATCGAGAGCAAATAAAAATTCATTTATCTAAGACCCTGTGTACAGCAAAGGAACATCGTGTGCCTCGAAACAAACTTTTCGGAACGTGAACAAATAAAAATGCAAATCGCTGAATATTCTCAAAACATTGATGTCAAATAAATGTACTTTGCCAAATGTACAATCTGCCGTTGCTTTTAAACACTGTTTCATATTCCGAATTGTGGCGCTGCTATTGTGAGATGATCTAAGACCCTGTGTACAGCAAAGGAACATCGTGTGCCTCGAAACGGAACTTTTTGGAACATGTGCAAATAAAAATGCTAATCGCTGAATATTCTCAAAACATTTGATGTCAAATAAATTTACTTTTACCAAATTTTACAATCTTGCGGTTAAATTTAAAAGTACAGTTTCATAATTCCCAATTGTGGCGCGCTGTGTTGTTTGGAGCTCATCTGTGTTGATTTCCTGGTTCTGTGTGGAGTCGCCGTAGAAGACGCCTGGGCGCTTTGCCTACGCAGCTCAGTCACGTCACGGATTAGAGGCGGGGAATATGAATGTTTTGATCAAGTCTGTTTCAGGGGCGGGGGATTTTGATTTAGTGGCCGCAAAAGCAGGTGAGCCAGGGCGATGCGGCAAGTGATAGGATTATCAAAAAATGGCGGCTGATTTCAAGTGCGTTAATGGACGAAAAGTCGGGTAAGGTCCATAGGAAAGTTTTCCACGATCTACCGAGTTATGCTTAAAAACACATGGCCGAACCGTAGGGACAATAAAAAAAAAGTCCCGGAACTCTCCTTTAAATGCACAAATTGAGGGAAACTCAGCAAATTCACGGTGTGAGCAGCACGTGACCACTCGAGCGAGAAGGAGCACGGATTCACACCTACGCTTGGCAGCCGCCCAACAGAGATATCATAACTTTTCCTGACAAGAAGATGCAGTTTCGAGGCCAACCATAGCTAACTAATTGACACGTAGCCACTAAAGTAATGATTGATTGAAGGAAGGCCGGGTGAATCGTGGGGCACCCTGCACCTGGCTGACCATTCTGCGTACTGGTAAGTGGAAATTTATGCATGGGGTTGAAGCCAACCCAATCACAATGGACCAAATAATCTAGGGTCCTATAGATAGCAGAACCAATGGGACGTCATACTCTTAGTGACGTCTACAATAGTAATGTTTGAAGGAAGGGCTTAGATGCCCACCTGATAGTGTTTAACTAATCCCCTCACTCCGTTACCATATACATATATAGTACCTATATTAAAGTTACCTTTTCCTAACCAATAGAATTGCATGTTAACTTTTAAGTGTTACACGTCAATTATGATGAGTTTTGAGTATAAATGTTATTGTTTCAATGAAGTTCGTTGGAGTTGAAGCGAGACGGACTATCGCATGCATCACTGTTGATTTCCATGACTCCCCGTTTTTTGTACTCATTAAATGGACTCCCTTTGCCAAACCATTGAGTTGTACTTATTGATTGGTGTTGGAGTAATAAACCTGCACCCCCATCCATCTCAAAGATGCAGCTATCTCGTCTTAAAGTACTCCGGAGCAAACCCTGGCTCTATGGGCCGGCTGGGGGTCTCCCCAGTACACGTGGTAGCAGAGATTTGATGGTTATTGACTATTGATTATTGATTTAAGTAAGACACCTATTGACTGTCGACATAAAGTAACTCTAGGTCTCCGGCAATATCACAAGTCCTTTGCCATTCGGCTGAGTAGACTGAGAAGCTCCCCGTAGACAGTGGTAGTTAGAAAGAACCTGCAGTGAGGACCTGAAGGGACCTGTGTTCCCTACACTTCCCTTCCCATTCCTACGTGCAGCTGAGCAGGCGAAAAGCTGAAGAAGGCGGTAACAAAGGCGGTGATCCCGAGGGTCCAGAGAGGAACAATGCGAACGGTGAGTGAAGCAAAAAATTGAATGTTTTGGAAAATAGTGCATGCCTTAGAACAAGTAAAGGAAAAGGTAACGGAGGGAGGAGGGAAAACAAAATATAGTTTAGAAGTAGAGAAGACTGTATATATATATATATATATATAATATATATATATATATATATAAGGGGATAATGACTCGAGAATAATAAAAAGTAAATAAAAGGTTACCGGGGAGGACACCCGAGAAGACGAGAAGAGAGGTAACCGGGGCTAGACACCCGAGAAGTGAGAGGATTCGCCTTATTCCTGCGCTTGAATATAGTGGCTAGAAGAAACGTGTACCCAGAGTCCCACATAATGGGGAACAATTAGACTACCACAACGTTTAAAGACGTCGTGAAAGGGGTACGTTTACACTCCATGAAGGGTAATGATTAGAGGCAGAGATATCTGTGTCCGTCTAGTCTGTCAAGCGTCTGTCTTATATGTTTGCTGTGGCGTCATATGTAAAATATTTTTCTTAGAGAACTGATTTAAATTTGTGCGATTTAATAGCTGAGATAAAATCGCATGTGAATTGATGTTTTTTTAATAAATCGGAAGATATAACATTTTGTGGAAATTTGGATTGGAGCTTGCATTATTTGATGCTTGCTCATATTGTTAGAAGCTGTTTAAACCACACAAAAGCATTTACAAGTGTTACATAAGAGGAAAGGGAACACATTTAAGTATGGAAGACATGACTCCATTGGCACACTTATGCGAACAGTTGCCAAAGCACGCATCCAAGCTAAAGACCGAGTGGGTTAAAGGTACCGCCCACAAGATGTTTATGCCGTGGCCACAAAATAGGTCTTTATCTAAAGCCGTCTTACAACATATGACAACATATTTGCATGCCACATATACAGGCAAGAAGTTAGAAAAACACCTTGCTGTTCTCGAGTTATGGAAAAAGTATGAACAAGGAAAGGAGGAAGACCCGCCAACAGATTGGATACTTAATGTATTCACAGAGTTGGGTGAGACACCTACTGCGCCACCTGCCCCAACCCAAAACAAAAGTTCAAGAAAGTAAGGAGGAGGGATTATACCCGTTGAGGAAACTTAAAGCAGCCACGGGGTACATCAACCCCACATATGAGTCACCTACACATAGTAGTGATGAAAATCAAGGGAAAGATAAGGACAAGAATATTACCTCTGCAGTCCCAAGGGACAAGGGGAGACGCGGTGACGAAAGAAAAGATCAGGCACAGACAAGTGCATCTCTTGACAAAGAGAGAGAAGGGAAGTGATGGAAACGGAGCGAAGACAGAACTGATGAGATAGCATTTGCAAAAGACGAATGGATGGGAGGACAAATTTTACTAAAACTCGATGGGAAAGGCATTGATGACGCGAAACAAAAGGAGACGTTAGATGAGACACAGAGGAAGGGGAAAGAAAACGAGTGAAGAGACGAAAGGATAAGAAGGAAAGACAGACAAAGGCGAGAACAGCTATATCGCGAAGAGCAAGAAAGACAGCTAGATCGCAACTCAAGAGCAGCCTACAATCAAGAAAGACAGAAACAGCAAAGGTTAGAAGAAGAGCAAAGGATACGTGAAAAAAGAATAAGGAGATGAAGAGATGAAGAAATTCGAAGGGCTGATGAATGTGGAAATGAAAAGAGAAAGGAAGAAGATAGGGTCAGAGAAGAGGCGAGGAAATGCAAAGAATTTGATGACGACGTAGAACGCAAGCGAAGACAGAGAGCACGCGATCTTGAATATCTGGGGAGAGAGATTAAAAAACCCGCTCCAGTTGTAGACTGGGAAGACATTGAAGAATTCTTTCCTGCGTATGATTCATTAGCAGGCACGTCTAGGGCAAATATTGACGATGACTTCGACACCAGAAGCATCGGAGAAACGATTGATAGAATATATGATGGAATGGGGCCAGAACAAATACCCCAAGGGGAGGCAGAAGACGAGCACCTGGAAAGCACTCAGCTGTATTATACTGAGGAGCTCACTCGAAGTAGTGGGAATAGAGAGGTGTCCCTGGATAGATTAGAAATAAGTAGGACCAAAGAGGCTACGAGAAGTCACACTAGTTGGGGACAGACAATGCCCGACTCCGAAAGGGAGGAGCGCGAGGAAAATGAGGAAGAGGGACAGAGCGAAAGAAAACTCTCAAGGGAAAAAGGAATAAGGTGGTCAGACAATAGCGAACCTAGCCCGAGAGCATCACAGTCCACCATGCAGCCTGAACGATATGAAGAAGTATCTCACGGTCAGAGGGGGGTGTCTTCGTCGCCCTATGTGGACAGGCTAAGGGCATTGCCAGGCAGACGGCGATGCGGGACTATTACCCTGGCAATAGACAGGAGAACAATGAGAGAAGAGAGAGAGGGCTACACATTCCAATTTCCGTTGCTCAAGAAGGGGGGGATAAGACCACAATATATTCCATGGCCACACTTGGATCGAGAAAATTTGAAAAACAAGATTCCAATGGTGACATTGGGAGCTGGAAAATGGATACATGAGTTAGAAAAAATGACAGGAGGCAACACGCTAGCTATAGGGGACATCAAAGGTCACCTGATCGCCATACTTGGTGAAAGAGCAGACGTTGTGTGTGCACGAGCAGGCCACCCTGGCGTAACCACAATGAACACTTCGCATGACAGAGCTCTGTTTAACAATTGTAGAGCCACAGTATGGAAAGCGCTACGAGTACTATACCCAGATACTTCTGAAATGGGAGCTATAATGACTCAAAAAATGAAGGAGTCTGAAGATCCGTTAATTTATGTACAGAATTTCCAAGATGCATGGGTGCTCGAGACTCATGAATCGTGGACGAAATCTATACCTGTGTTTTACCATATCCTGTGCCAAGGGCTGCCAGGGACGGTGCAGAAACAACTCAAGAAATTGATGGGAATCGAAGCCAAGCCTTGGGCTGAAATACAGTTGACCATCGCTCATTATTGTAGACTGTTGCAGGAAAAGAATCGCAAAAAGGAAGCAACTTGAAAAGGTGAGGAAGCGAAATTGGTGCAAAAGAAATTGTCAAAATATGCTCTTGAGGGAGCCATGATAACTAGCACAGCTGAATCAAGCATGCAGCATGTGGCTAGTCAGCAGCAAAATATTCAGGGAAATGCTGGATTCTATCCAAGGGGAAGAGGATGGCAGAGCAATCAGGGAGGTTTCCCAAAAAATCAGAAAGGTTTCCAAAATATGCAAAATGGTAACCAAGATATGTCAAATGGGCAAATTGTCTGACCACCGTCAGTTTGTTGGCTGTGCGGAATGACAGGGCATTTGGCGCGCACATGCAGAAATCAAGGCATGATGCAGAACGGCCAAGGAATAGGAGCAGGCATGGCAAATCCACCCGCAGGTTTACAGCAGGGTGGTGCACAGAATCACGCAGTGCAACAACAAGCACAAGGAGCGCAGCAAGGGGTGCAGCCGCAAAGCATGGGGAATTTCCCACAAGGACAATCCCAACAGGCACCACTGCAGCTATCACAGACCATGAACCCTGGAATGGGAAGTCATAATGGGAATGGGGGAAATTCACCAGCACAGTGGGCCAAATTTGTATATAAACTAGGACAGCTCACTGGGAACCCTGATGTGTTCTATCCTATCAGTGACACCAGACCCTCACAAAGAACCTAAGGTGGATGTCGTTATAGGGGATAAAGAATATTCCTTCCTAGTTGACACGGTTGCAACACGCTCGGGCATACGTTAAGGCAAATTTTCCTTGTCCGGCTAGGCCATAGATACTCAGAGTTTTACAGGAGCTACCAGTCGAGTTCCCTTTACAAATGCACTTCCAGTATCTAGAGGAGACTGCAAAATGAATGTACCTCTATTATATTCTCGGCAGACCCCAGTAAACATTTTGGGTCAAGATTTAATGACAAAGTTGAACATGACAATCTCGTTCACGGAGGAGGGAATAGTATGTTCCACTCCAGGAATGCACTATTCAAATGTATGCTAAATGATTAGGGCATACTCAGGACACATAGCCATGAGGGCCATACCATTAGAGTCAGAGATTTTCGCATATGGTATGCGTGTGCATATGGCAGGATTGCCAGGGGCTCGCAGACAAAGTCATGATAACCCATGATGAGTTCTTATTCAGACCCAGAATACCGATGCACGAGGAGAAGGGACACATATTTCCCTTGATGATACACACAGCGGCAATGCGAGGGAAAGTGGTCTTGGTTGACGGTTACGATGACGAGGGCAGACAATAGTGCGCGATAATTGCCATTGAAGAAGGACATCGAGTGACAGACATCACCGATGACGATCTGTTTGAAGAACAAGCAGAAATGGGAGAGGCAGTGGTGGAAGTGCATCTTACCTTTTGGGTAAAAATTATTAAAAGAGAAGTGCCTCAGAGATTGATGTCGGCACTAAAACGTCCTGAATATTTTGATGACAACATAGCCAAGGTGCCTGTCTCAGTGTGGACTACAGGACCCTATGATGTGGGTCTCTTGAAGGGGGTTGGGGAAGTAAAGATTAAATTGAAACAAGGAGCAATTCTACCAAGAGCCCGACAATATCCCATGTCCAGAGAGGCAGATGAGGGGATTTTCAAGACAATTTCTGCCATGATGGACCAGGGCATCTTAGTAACGTCAGAGTCGCCATGTAATACGTCAGTGTATCCTGTGAAAAAAAGTAAAGGTGGGTTTTGGAGGCCAGTTCAGGACCTAAGGCCAATAAATGATATTGTTGAGGCCGTGTTCCCTCGAGTCCCTAACCCGTCTACAATCCTTTGTAATATACACGTTCAGGCAAAATATTTCACGGTGATTGACTTGAGAAATGCCTTTTTCTCAATCCCGTTGCACCGAGACTCACAAGATCTAACGTCATTTACGTTCAGACAAATGCGTCTGAAAAGCACGAGGCTGCCACAGGGGTACTGTGAGTCTCCTTCTATTTTCAACAGAGTCCTGAAGATGGACTTAAGCAATATTGCATTAAAAAGTGTCGTCCTGCAGTATGTGGATGACATCTTAATCTGCAGCACAGCAGAAGAGCAATGCAGGCACGATTCTGTTCAGCTACTGACTATACTGGCTGAGAAAGGATATAAGGTTGACAAAGAAAAGTTACAATATTGTCAACAAGAAGTGCTGTACATAGGCCAGCTGATCTCACATGAAGGAAAGAAAGTGACCCCAGAAAGGGCTGAAGCCATATTGAACACGGCTAAGCCGCACACGATAAAGCAGATGCAGAGCTTTTTAGGCCTATGCAACTATATCAGGGCATGGGTTTTTGACTACAGCTCTTACACTAAGCCTTTACTTCAGGCCCTAAAGAAGGCTCAAGTGACAAACGAAAAGATCGAATAGTCTGAGACCATGGAGAAAGGGTTTTCTGAACTCAAAAGAGCTATTTGCACAGCTCCAGTTCTAGGGATCCCCAATTATGCAGAGGAATTGTACCTGTTTTCACACACAAATGGCAGCGTCATGACGGCAGTGCTTGCTCAAAGAACGTCGTTGGGGTACAAGCCCCTGGCATATTACAGCGGGAATCTGGACCCAGTAATGAGAGGCCACTTCCCATCCCATGCAAACAAAGTTTAGTTGCTGCAGCGTACGCCATAGAGAAGGCGACAACCATTGTAATGGGATGCTCAATGACATTGTACGTCGAGCACTCGCTATTTGCCATCCTGGAGAAACCAAAGGGCACATTGAGCTTCTGCTTATGAAGTGATCATATCGAATCCATTAATAAAAATAGTCTGATGTAACATAGTGAACCCAGCCATGTTCATAGAAGAGGCAGTCACTGAAGGAGAGCCCATACATGACTGTGCAAATTATGAAGAATTCTATGATGAAATGCCCAGGGTGAAAGAAAATGCCTTAGCAGAAGGAGAGATTGTCTTCATTGACAGGTCTTCAAGGATCGATGAAAGTGACAATTCTATGATGAAATGCCCAGGTTGAAAGAAAATGCCTTAGCAGAAGGAGAGATCGTCTTTATTGATAGGTCTTCAAGGATCGATCAAAGTGACGGACAAAGATATACAGGCGTCGCTGTAATGAAACACACCGCAAATGGAGAATTTTGAGTGCTTCTTAGTACAAGAATACCATCTCATTACTCAGCACCGGGTGCAGAATTATTGGCGTTTATACTGGCCATTGAGAGTCACGCAGACCAGGAAGTAACAATGTACAGTGACTCTGCCGCGTTTATACTGGCCATTGAGAGTCACGCAGACCAGGAAGTAACAATGTACAGTGACTCTGCCTATGTCACGTCAACAGTGCACGCAGGACTAGCGCGCTGGAAAATGAGGGGCTACCTCCAAGCAGACGGCACGCCAGTGCAGCACACAGCCCTATTGGACTTCGCATATCCCCCACATTGGGAACACTTCCCTCACAAAAAATGTGGCTGCACAGGTAGAGTCTGGGTGTGTACATGGACCTGCCTCTATCCATCTAGAGAATGGACACACCACAACAATTAAGTATCTGTATTGTTACATACTTGAATCATGTCGACGTAATCGACATCGCAGTGCTGAAAAGTCCCATTTGGCCTGGCGACGACTCCTCTCATTACCTTTAGTGTGTGCCCAGTGGTGAATTGCAGGCAGATTATGCAGTGTTATTCACCGGTATGGGAAGTGCGTAAAAACAGACCGGTCCTTTTGTGCTGGGTATTTGCTTGAAGAGCTTGGGTTGGAGCCTCCACCCGAGCCTCCACCCAGCAGAGAAAGGATACATGAGGACCAGGAAAGAGCTGCCAGAGTCTTGTTCACTCAAATGGCGCAAATGAGGAAACCTGCACCATGTAAGAGGATATCTGAAAATCCTCCTGCAAGAAAAAGCCATACCGATGCATTCAGGGATGTCATTGTAGCCAACTACAGGAAAACATTAAGAATCAAAAGAAGTATGCATGGAGATGACAATGAACTAAACGACTACCTGGACAGCACAGCACATTTGGGAAACAACATTTGGTACCAGCACATGAAGGAAGTTGGAAGACGAAATTCTGAAGGGAAATGCTTTGTTTGCGCACTCCTACCGTACTGCATGGGGAAGTCCAAGATCTTCGTGGCTTTCCAAATTGATGTCCAAACAGCACACTGTCTCTCACACGTAGCAATGTGTAAGACCAGAGGCCAATTCATGGTAAGTGATGCCTCATTGATATGGGCAACTGAAACAGCTCATCACGATAAAGATGATTATGTCCAGGACATTAAGACAAGAAACAGAGCTCATACTAGAAATCATGTGATCAGGTATGAGAAGCCTGGAGTTAAAGGAGCAGGAATAAGATGGGAAGTAAACCCGAGACTAAATGTCCAAGGAAAAACTTCAGAAGAGGCTCAGATTTGGAAACACAGAGGTTAAATGCAGATTTGGGGAACAGTGCTTTCACCAGACAGAAGGGAGACAGGAGTAGTGATCTGGAGAGCATGGATGATCCTTGGAGCCTGCAAGGAAACAATTGAAAACTCACAAAGACTGTGCAAGCCATTATGGCCAAAACGTGCAAAACTGCTAACATGGGTCGAAGACAGAGGAGGACCCTTGTAGATAGTGCCCCTAGAAAGCCCAAAATTGTGCTTAAGGAACAATGGCACAAGAAAGATGGGAGGGAATCAGAACTGTGGAAAAATCTTTGACGGTCCAGGAATGGTACATGTAACCGCAGTAATTATGGATCATTATTGGGCATGCAGATCCAAAGCATACATCAGACTACCGAAAAACTGGGGAGGCATATGCACAATAGGGAATGTCCACGTTCCAGCATTGGTGATCCCGAAAAGTGACCTGAGCATTGACAATTTCCTGAAAGCAGATGCTCACCTCAGAAAGAAGAGATATGTGGAGCTGATAACTTGAATGAAGAGAGAAAATTACTTCTCTGCTAAATCAGAAGAAGCATTTCATGCGATACCATATGAACACAGGCTGTTCAGCCTCACCTCATCAGTGTTCACGATGCTCTTCGTGCCAAGAATCCAAGTTGGAGTAAATACTAAATGGTTGCAGATAACCAGATGGGAATTGCTACAGACGATCAACATGACCATAAAAGGATTCAACGTGATAAGGAAGAGGTAAGAGCAATCCGACTGATGACTCTCCAGAACAGATATGTCCTTGACATGATCACAGCTATGGATGGAGGAGTTTGTGCAAAAATTGGAGAATCATGTTGCACATGTATACCTTCTCACGACGAAGAAAATGGAACTTTAACAGAAGTTATAGGTATGCTGACGAAGCTACTGAAACCAGATGATCAACGAAACAGACGAAGTTGATGTTGACAGCTGGTTTCTGTCACGATTCCTCCCACGCGCACACCACTGGCCCGGGATCGTGTGGTCTCCAAAGCGCTCCCCCGCCCCCGTCTCGCTCATCTCTTTCTCCCTCTCCTCTCCGGGACTCACGTGGATACTCACATGCCGTGCGCGCGCGGCCATGCCTGATCCGTAACAGGACTGCTCTCAGGCTACGGCCGTTTCTTCACTGGCAGTTACCTTGGCGCCTGGGATCACGAAGGACTAGCATCGGGCTTCAGCGTTGCGGGACTGTAAGGTCACGTGACGCGCTTGCCCGATCACGTGACCCAGCCGCGCATCATATGACCAGAAGCGCTCATCACGTGACCAGAAGCGCGAGTACTTAAACACAGGAAACCCAGGTACTCGTTGCTTCACAGCTGTGCTCTGCATCCTGTTTGGCGTTACGTACTTCGGATCATTGACTATTCACGGAATCGACCTGGCCTGCTCTACTGGACTCTTCTTGGATTTCCCCTTGGATTTGTTACTTGGTGATTATTGTCTTTCGACCACGGACTGTTTGGACTGCCTCACGGATTCTCCCTCTGGCACTTCGACTCTTTGGACTTCTTGTCTCTCAGCTCCACAGTTTACTCCTGCTAACAGGCGGATAAGCCGACTACTACTCCTTTTGGGGTAATTCAGTCCACATGGGTCTCGGACCTCACCATTAGGTTCATCATCTCTACCTTGACCTCCTTAAGTAAGACCTTATTGATTGGTACTTAATCCGCATTTTCTTTCAGCAGCTTGGGGTCCCAGAGGTTCGCGGTCCTGGATTTGAACATCTCCACCTGTGGCCTCAACGGCTGCACAGAGAGTGACTTTGGGTTCTCTCTGTGCGGCATTTGGGGACGGAGGCCTCTTCTGTCTACACGACACTCAAGTCACAACAGACTGTGAAGCCTATTGTCGTGTAGGCAATGGAGGGGAACGCTGAAGATCCCATGACTGCTATATTCCAAGCCATCACAGTGCTACGAGCCGACATGGCAGCAGCCAACACGGCTATCCATCAACGCCTTGACAACATACAGAGCCTCATACACCCTTTGCCCCCAGATGCGGAGTTCGGAGATACACCCCCTGTCCCTCAACCCGTTCCGCCATCGGTTCCCTCACCTCAGAATCCCATTCCCGTGGTGTTACCCACCCCGTTCCCGCTGGCAGCTCCTGAGAGATACTATGGGGATCCCAACAAGAAATTCAGGACCTTCCTAAACCAATGCAAACTGCACTTTCTGTGCCGACCTCAGGCTTTCCCAGATTCCACCACAAAAGCAGCGTTCACCCTTTCCCATCTGGCTGGTGTGGCTGCTGCATGGGCCAACCCCTTGTTGGAGAATGACAACCCGGCCCTAAATTACTTTGATCTCCTTGTCACTGAAATGTCCAGGGTCTTTGATACCAGACACAAAGCCCAGTCCCGGGACCTGGAACTCCTGGACTTGAGTCAAGGTAGGGGTTCCCTCAGTGAATTCATAACCCCTTTTAACCAGCTCTCCGCTGAAACCTCCTGGCCCGAGAGCAAGAAGGCAGTGGTGTTCTATAGGGGTCTCAGCAATTCCATGAAGGACGCTTTATCGGTAGTCCCTTCGTTACCCACTGCATTCCAGGATCTGGTTGATTTGTCTCTTCAGGTGGACGCACGTAGGTCCGAAAGAAGAGTTGAAGCGGGTTTTGCTCAGTCCACCACTCCTCACACGACAGTTCCTTCCCCTGACTCCTCACAAGAACCCATGCAGATCGGGGGCATCAGGAGCCCGATAACTCCCCTAGAAAGGGAACGTAGGAGGGTGGATAATGCCTGCTACTATTGTGGCACATAGGTCACTGTGTTAAGGAATGTCCGCGACGCCCCAAACTCAAGCCACAGGGTTTCGGACAGCTCGATCATAGTACAGGGGACGGGATTGAGCTATATCACTCACACCCCGGACCCAACACCCGCTTTCGGGCAGATCCGCCCCATCCATGTACAAGCCACTCTACAGCCCACAGCATCTGTCACGCATCCTGTTACCCTGATTATTGGTTCGGGGCAACGGGTAACTACATCGACATTTCCTTGGCCCATTCCCTGAATCTGTCCCTCGTGACCAAGACTAGGCCCGAACCAGTACATGCTGTGATGGCTCTTCTTTGATTTCAGGCCCGGTAAAACAACAAACAGCCCCTTTGCTATTGACAATTCAATCCAAACACAGGGAGACCATAAGTTTTGATCTCATCACCATGCCACAGTTCGGACTCATACTGGGAATCCCTTGGCTTCAGGAACATAACCCCCTCATTGATTGGAAATTGGGTTTGGTTCACTTTGAGTCGGACATATGCCAACATTTCTGTCTTCCCACAGACAACGTCAGCGATAACCCTGCTCAGGCTATAGCTCAGTTAACGGTGCTTGACCCGCAGGAAACATTATCGGATCACGTAGTCGGACTAGTAGCGACAGACGTTCCCCAAGTCTACCAGGATTATGCGACTGTGTTTGATCGAGGCTCCTCCGAAAAACTTCCACCTCATCGTCCATACGATTGCCCCATCGATCTGCTCCCTGATGCTGTGGTTCCCTCAGGGCGGATCTATTCCCTCTCACCATCCGAGGAATCGGCTCTCCAGGAGTACATTCGGAAGGCCTTGAGCCTAGGGCACATACGGCCATCCACCTCACCGGCAGCGAGCCCTATATTTTTTGTGCCCAAGAAAGAAGGCGATCTGCGCCCAGGCGTAGACTATAGACGCCTGAATGCAGTTACGAGGAAAGACCGGTACCCTATTCCCCTCATCACGCCCTTGCTTGACCGACTCACACACGCTACTATCTTCACCAAATTAGACCTCCGCGGAGCCTACAACCTGGTCCGCGTCCATTCCGGGGACGAATGGAAAACCGCTTTCTGCACCCGGTACGGCTTATACGAGTATACAGTCATGCCCTTTGGGCTGTGCAACGCCCAGGCGACCTTCCAGAGGTTTATGAATGACATCATGAATGATATCCTAGATGTCTACGTTGTGGTTTACCTCGATAACATCCTGATTTTTTCTCAATCTCTGGAAGAGCACGTACGCCATGTTTGTGAGGTGTTGTCACGGTTGCAAAAACACTCGTTATATGCCAAGCCGGAGAAGTGTCTGTTCCACGTTGATAACGTTGACTTCCTCGGGTTCTATATCACTCCCGGAGGGTTGTCCATGAACCATTCCAAGGTAAAAGCGGTTTTGGACTGGCCTGTTCCTGCGAACCTGAAAGCTCTTCAGTCCTTTTTGGGCTTCGTGAATTTCTACAGGAGGTTCATCTCTGGTTTCTTTTCTATCGTGTCCCCCCTCACCACATTAACCAGCCCTAACGTCCCCTTTCTTTGGTCTGATACACATCAGAAGGCCTTAGATGCATTAAAGACTGCTTTCACTACAGCCCCTGTTCTCCAGCATCCGGACCCAGAACTCCCTTTTATTGTAGAGGCCGACGCCTCCTCCTTTGCTCTTGGTGCTGTCTTGTCCCAAGCATGTCGGTCCACGGGTCGCCTGCACCTGGTTGCATTCCATTCCCGCAAGTTTACTACCCCCGAGTCCCACAACACCGTGACCGAGAAGGAGCTGTTAGCGGTGATGGACGCGTTCCGCGTTTGGCGACACCACCTTTTGGGCGCCAAGCATCGAGTCACGGTATTCTCAGATAACCAAAACCTGCAGGATTTGGCGTCCCTAAAATGTCTTAACAGTCGACAGGTGAGGTGGCATCTTTTCTTCACGGCATTCGACTTTCGGATCCGACATCGGGCTGGTTCCGCACATGGCAAAGCCGATGCATTGTCACGCTCTCCCGGGGGGGTTTCTCTGCCAGAATTCCCTGACACGTTGTTGGACAACACCAAGGTAATTTGTCTATGTACCCCCTCAGTGCCCTTAGTGGACGCGGTACGCAATTGGGTTTCCTTGCACCCCGACCAGTTATCAGAGTGGGATCCGGTATTCCATGATGGTCTCCTGTATGTGTTGAACCGCCTGTTCTTGCCCACTGCCGATACATGCAATATGGCCATGGAATGGTCGCACGATGCCCCTGTTAACGGTCATCCTGGCCAACGCTGGACGTTATCTCTCCTGAAACGCTGGTGTTGGTGGCCGGGCATGAAGAGGGATGTGGATTGCTACGTCAACACCTGCACCGTATGTACACAATGCAAAACCCGTATGGGACGCCGATTGGGCCTACTTCTCCCTTTACCCGTGCCTCCGAGACCGTGGCATACATTAACCATGGATTTTGTTACCGAACTTCCCCGGGTGCAGGGTTATGATACTATTTGGGTGGTGGTGGACTCCTTCTCAAAGATGGCCCGCTTCATCCCCTGTAAGGGTATACCCTCCGCTTCCGTCCTGGCCACCTTGTTCTTTGATTCCATCTTTTGTCTATTTGGGTTGTCCTTATTTCTGACCGGGGTTCTCAATTCACTTCTCGCTTCTGGCGTGCTCTGACCAGGTTAATG
Organism: Ambystoma mexicanum; assembly: GCA_002915635.3. Classification (NCBI taxonomy): domain Eukaryota; kingdom Metazoa; phylum Chordata; class Amphibia; order Caudata; family Ambystomatidae; genus Ambystoma; species Ambystoma mexicanum. The sequence continues at coordinate 993,465,871 of CM030325.1, forward strand.
GGTATAGATGTCCGGTTCTCCTCGGCCTACCACCCGGAGACGGATGGTCAGACCGAAAGGACAAATCAGACCATGGAGCAGTATCTGCGCTGTCTGATCCTGCAGCAGCAGTGCTCTTGGTTGCGTGCCCTTCGACACGCTGAATTCGCCTATAACAATGCGGTTCATGCATCCACTGGGTTCTCTCCCTTCTATGTCCTCTATGGCCAGCACCCCCGCACATTGCCGATCCATGACCTCGCGGCCTCCACCAATCCGGCCGCTAGTGCCTGTCTTAAGGATCTGTCATCTATCCACGCCCAGACCATGTTGCATCTCCATGAGGCCCAGTCTTCTATGAAGGGCCAGGCAGACAAGAAGCGTCTGTTAGCCCCTAGTTTCACGGTGGGTTCCCGGGTGTGGCTTTCTACCCGTCACGTGAGGTTAGTGGGTTGCAGGAAGCTTTTGCCCCGTTTTGTGGGTCCTTATGTGGTGTCCGGGTAATCAATCCTGTCACGTACCGTCTTGTTCTCCCGGGGTCGTGGAGGATCCACCCTGTGTTTCATGTCTCCCTTCTCAAGCCATGGCCTGCCCCTTCCCGCTTGCACCTCTGCTGCCCCGGTGTCCCTGGCGTCCCCTGATGTGTACGAGGTGTCCTCCATCCTGGGCTCCTGGTTCTACAGGGGGCGCTTGCAGTATCTGGTGGATTGGGTTGGTTATGGCCCCGAGGAGCGCTCTTGGGTCCCCGCTATCGATGTCAACGCTCCCCGGTTGGTGGCTCGTTTTCACCGGGATCACCCTTCCTGCCCATGGGGTTGTGGGCCTTTGGGGGGGGCTCTGTCACGATTCCTCCCACGCGCACACCACTGGCCCGGGATCGTGTGGTCTCCAAAGCGCTCCCCCGCCCCCCGTCTCGCTCATCCCTTTCTCCCTCTCCTCTCCGGGACTCACGTGGATACTCACATGCCTTGCGCGCGCGGCCGCGCCTGGTCCGTAACAGGACTGCTCTCAGGCTACGGCCGTTTCTTCACTGGCAGTTACCTTGGCGCCTGGGATCACGAAGGACTAGCATCGGGCTTCCGCGTCGCGGGACTGTAAGGTCGCGTGACGCGCTTGCCCGATCACGTGACCCAGCCGCGCATCACGTGACCAGAAGCGCTCATCACGTGACCAGAAGCGCGAGTACTTAAACACAGGAAACCCAGGTACTCGTTGCTTCACAGCTGTGCTCTGCATCCTGTTTGGCGTTACGTACTTCGGATCATTGACTACTCACGGAATCGACCTGGCCTGCTCTACTGGACTCTTCTTGGATTTCCCCTTGGATTTGTTACTTGGTGATTATTGGCTTTCGACCACGGACTGTTTGGACTGCCTCACGGATTCTCCCTCTGGCACTTCGACTCTTTGGACTTCTTGTCTCTCAGCTCCACAGTTTACTCCTGCTAACAGGCGGATAAGCCGACTACTACTCCTTTTGGGGTAATTCAGTCCACGTGGGTCCCGGACCTCCCATTAGGTTCATCATCTCACCTTGACCTCCTTAAGTAAGACCTTTACGTTTTTCCTAACACTGTGGTTTATTGCTTATTGATTGGTACTTAATCCACATTTTCTTGCAGCAGCTTGGGGTCCCAGAGGTTCGCGGTCCCGGATTTGAACATCTCCGCCTGTGGCCTCAACGGCTGCACAGAGAGTGACTTTGGGTTCTCTCTGTGCGGCATTTGGGGACGGAGGCCTCTTCTGCCTACACGACACTCAAGTCACAACAGTTTCGATCACTGTTTTCATGGGTTCCACAATGGATGGCAGATGCATTCAAGTTTCTGGGAGCCCTACTAGTAATGATATTACTAGGATTTTGTGTTATCAAGATAATAATCTCGCAATGCCAGAAAACTGCAAAGAAAGCCATAGGGATGAAGATCATGATTGATGTCAAGCCAGGATGGAAGCCCAAAGATCTAACTGATGATGAAATAAGAGACGTTGTGAACGCCAGCGGGCATGCACCTGAAGGTACAAAGTTTCTTTATCCCAGGAAATGTAGGAATTATGTGGGAAAATGGATTTACTGCAGCCCAAATGGACAATGTCAACTAATGACATGGAATAAAGACGAACATGTAAGGACAGCAGGAAGCCTAAAAGGAGTAATAAAGATATGGACTCCAAAAAGACACTTCTTCAAACCATTCTGTACAAACCCAGAAGATGAAGAAAGGATGAACCCAGACGATGAAGTGAAGATGAATACAGAGGAACCAAGTAAGATGAATCCAAAGGAGGAAGCGGAAGTGGTCGATGAATCACCCAGAGGGGGAAGTGTAGAGGAGGTCCCAAATAAGGCCTGCACTCTCATCGCCATTTCGAAGTACCAGGAACGTTCACACCAAAATATGTGACGTATGATGAACAAATAAACCAGCAGAGAGCCACAGTAGGGCTCTGCCCAGTTCCTATCAGAAGAACAACACCTGTTGAAATACCAATACCCAGAAAACCATGGACAGTAAGGTATCCATTGAGAAAACCCTACCAGCAAATAAGACGAAATGAAGATTGCCTAAGTACCGTCCCGGAAGAAACCAAAATGGCCTTGATGGAAGACGAATGGTGACATCACGAAGGCCCGGACGGACTCGCAGATAGAAGATATGACGACCCAAGGATTACACAAGAGACGAAATGCCATGAATAAGGATATTGTGAACCTAGAAGGAGAGAACGATGTTGAAATATAAAGAGGCTTAAGCTGTAAAGCAGGATGAAGTCATTCAACCAGCTAACGCCTGTACACATGCTCGAAACCGCAAGAAAGCTAAGAAAACGGTGCAGCTTGCTATGCTAAGTAGAAGAATAGTTTGGCAAGCGCCATTATACATAATCTACCTCAAAACGAAGCACAGTAATATAAGTGCGAGTCTACTTTACACAAAAGCAGAATCAACTCAGGTTACTCGAGGCCAAACAGGACAAGATTCGTATTTTAGCTGAAACGAGAAGAGACGGCTGAATCGAAACTCAGCAGATGCAACTTGCGCCAGGAAGAGCCAAGGTCAGACCAATAGAAGAAACAAACAGTAGCTTTGCATAATTGAAACTTAAGAGCAGAATATCCTGTCTTTGGAAGGTCGAGATAAGGAGGCATAGGCAGGTGAAAAGCCAAATAAGAATTAAATGCACAAATTGAGGGAAACTCAGCAAATTCACGGTTTGAGCAGCACGTGACCACCCGAGCGAGAAGGAGCACAGGTTCACACCTGCACTTGGCAGCCGCCCAGACAGAGATATCATAACTTTTCCTAACAAGAAGAAGCAGTTTCGAGGCCAACCACAGCTAACTAATTGACACATAGCCACTAAAGTAATGATTGATTGAAGGAAGGGCGGGTGAATCGTGGGGCACCCTGCACCTGGCTGACCATTCTGCATGCTGCTAAGTAAGGTGGAAATGTATGCATGGGGTTGAAGCCAACCCAATCACAATGGACCAAATAATCTAGGGTCCTATAGATACAGAACCAATGGGACGTTGTACTCTTAGTGACGTCTACAATAGTAATGTTTGAAGGAAGGGCTTAGATGCCCACCTGATAGTGTTTATCCAATCCACTCACTCCGTTACCATATATAGATATAGTACCTATATTAAAGTTACCTTTTCCTAACCAATAGAATTGCATGTTAACTTTTGAGTGTTACACGTCAATTATGATGAGTTTTGAGTATAAATGTTATTGTTTGAATGAAGTTCGTTGACGTTGAAGCGAGACAGACTATCGCATCACTGTTGATTTCCATGACTCCCCGTTTTTTGTACTTGTCATTAAACGGACTCCCTTTGCCAAACCATTGAGTTGTCCTTATTGATTGGTGTTGGAGTAATAAACCTGCACCCCCATCCATCTCAAAGGTGTAGCTATCTCGTATTAAAGTACTTTGGAGCAAACCCCGGCTCTATGGGCCAGCCAGGGGTCTCCCCAGTACACCAGGTTCCTACATGACAAGGTGTGTTAGTCGAACAGCCACTGATGCTACATACGTTTTGGAGGTATTGCCTGCAATGTGGGCACATTAAGGAAAAAACGCCACTTTCTGATGGCTATTCCCCATTTCCTGCATAACCACTGTGCATCTGCACAAATGTGGCCACAGATGGAAGCTTGCACGTGTGCAGTGTAGACACCCGGGCTGCACCAAACTGCAAATCAGCACACGAGGCCCTGATTTTGATGGTGGTGCAGCGACAGGAAAGACACAAATAATGGTGCATGGAGTCTATTCTTTTTTGGCCACAACACACGTTGCTCCAGTCAACTGTGGCGTGTTTTCAGTAGTAACTCTCCCTTTTCTATAGCAACCGGTCGTATGCCCTGCACTTCTCCCTGGCGAGCCCAGTTTGCACCACAGTGCATGTCAAAATCTTCAACGCCAAAAAATGCGGTGGATTTTGAGCATCCACAGCAACAGTTTCGCAGCGCAAAAGCCACGCATTATTGCGGTACCTTGACAGAGTCTATATTGCAGTGTAGTCTGTGTTTTATGTGTGTCCACCAGGGCTCTTAGGTGTTGACCACAGTGATTTCTACTGTGGCAGGACATGTGGCAACTATTACAGTTCTTGCATTGGCAGTGGCAATTCAAGTCCCTGCACAGGATGTTCCACTTGTGGTGGCTGTGCACAACTGGAACATGAAGCAGAGCATATATAGGTCAAAGGTGAACATGTTTGCAATGCTAGGGGCTCAAGTCCTACATTTGTACGGACTTGGCCGACACACCATTGTTGATATTTTGGACACAGTCAAAGATACTATTGTACTATCCAAACACTATCCCTCCTTTGGTGAAACTGTTGGCTGTGTTGCACTTGGGTGTAACTGCTCACTCCAACGTGCTACAAAAGGGGTTAAATATGATTCTACGAGAGGTAGGAAAGGGCATCCATTTCCAACTAAAATGGCATAGGTTTCCACTTCCGATACTGATTTCTACAGTCTAGTCAATTTCCCCAATGCCAAAGGAGCTATTGACTGTACTCATGTCTGCTTGGTACAACCATGCACGAGGGAGCACATTGGTGGAAGCAGAAAGATGCATTAATCAATATATACATCTCATGCAATGCAAACCTTATCATCTCACAATGCTATGTGCTGGTCCAGGGTGCGGCTCATGACTTGGTCAAACGATGGAGCAGTTCTAAACTCAGGACCATGATGCAGAGTATGCAGCAAGTGCACAACTGGCTACTGGGTGAGTATTCACACTCTTTTTTATCCTTGTTAGTTCATATGTGGGGCACAGTGTTCATAAAGGAACATGCCAGTGGCATGGCTACTACACCTGTTTTCTTTGCATTACAGGAGAAAGGGCTTCCTCGCTGAAGTCCTGGCTCCTCGCTGCATTCCTACACATACAAACCCAAGCGGAGGAAAGATGTAACCCACCGCAGGCCAACAATGCATACCTCTGGACTCTGGATGTCCAGGTTTAGGTCTGCACATGTTAGCAAAGATTGCTGCATCGTTGTGTTATGTTGCATTGTCCATAACGTTGCCACGAGATGCAACATTCCACTTCCAGGAGACTGCCAAGGCCTCGCGCGAACCATGATCTGGAAAATCCAAAAAAGCCCAACTGGCTCTAGAGAAATTAAGAATCAAACAGGCACCACTACAAGGAAAGATGTCCTACCAGAGGCGTTGCTAGGAGGGGGGTGGGGGGGCTATTGCCCCAGGTCTTTTGGCTGTAGCCCCAAATAGAAGCTCAGGGGCTATAACCAAAAGGCTAGCTAGCCCCAAGTGCCGACATCAGTGTAGCCCCGGATCTTTTCCAGACCTATCAACACCCCTGTGTCCTACTAAAACTTTTTGAATTCACACAAAGGCCATTGGTACATTAGAACACCCACTGGAACAATCCAGCTTCACATGGTTGTGCAGCATTGGCAAGCAATAGGAGTGGTTAGTGCCATCGCTGTTGTTTCACGCTGCTACCCGCTGTTGTGTACTGTGGTAGTTTGACCACTACCCCTCAAGCTAGCGGTCCTGGGGTATGGCGACATTTTCTATTTTGTTAACCTTTTGCATGGTTCCTTTCTAGCCCATATTAAACTACTGTGCATCACACATGTGTCTTGCAAAAGCGCCCAGATGCCTTTAGGCTTGGCGCGCTTTACAAATGTCAAATAAATAAATTATTACACCTGGCACCTGTGCGCAGGCTGCGTCGCTGACATCTACCTTCAGACATACTGCGCCCATAGGTGGATACACGTATGGATCATGGCTCAGAACAGAGATCATAAAAAAGCAACAATACACTTGGAATAGTGTTTCTATAATGGATTGTGTTGTCGAAATGAAAGACATGATAAGGCAGCCAGTGATGAAATGACATACACGCGATTGACCGATTGGCGTTCCCTCAACATATTCTCATGAGACGGCCTTCATTTGGTGGTACGTCTAGATGAAGAAAACTACAAGACCTAAGGGCTCCATTTTAAAATAAATGAAAATTGCATGCAGGGGGGCCGCCAACGTTAGCACGTACAAAAAAATGAAATCGTTTTTTGTATATCAGGCTTCATGCTGGAGTCGAGCCTCTAAGCCCAGGACCAGGATTCAAACCCTTGTCTCTTGTCCCTGAGCTATCTTCCCGCACTTACATGCTGTTGGCACCGCTGCTTGCAACGTTCATCATTTTCAGAGCAGAGTGTAATTGTGAAGAGTACATCAAGGCAAAATCGCCTTTACTATTCACTTGTTATGCACTGTTATATAACAACTAAAACGCTGCCTGGAAATTACGCTTTTTCACTTTTTATAATAAATTCCTATGAAATCCGCCTGCCATTGACAAGGTGTAAATATCAGGTGGTGCATCCCGTAGCAATCCACTGGTTTTATGCCTGCATAAAAATCTCATGCAGGTGTGAAAGCGAGTGCTCTTCCAAGATGGTGGAGGAAAACAAAGCACAGATGCAAACTCGGCTTGCTGTCCCCCTGTGCATTGCAACGGCACGAAAATGCCCTGGAGTTTAAAAGGAAGGATAGCATTGTATTGTAGTTTTCATTCATATAGTGCCTTTGAACATTATTATAGTTTCAATGCGCTAGTGGTGGGAACGCACTCGGAGACCGAAGTCCAGAGTCTTGGAGGTCACGGAGTAGGATTAGAATGCGTGTGTGCATTTGGCCACGATAAGGCTTAGCGGGGCGGGCCAGGCTCCGGAAGAGTGCAACCCAAACGGTCAGGCATGTGGATGGGTGCTGAGAGGGGTCAGGCGGTGGCGTGAGAGCTAGAGACTCACTTTGTGTCCAACGTGCCCAAATTTGTCCTGGGTATTCGCTGCATACTGATGTCAGAGGTGTGGAGGTATAGTCTGGTGTGAGCGGGCGTAACAATTATGTGACCTGAAAGATCAAATTTGTCATAGTCATTGCTGTATTCGGATGTGTGTGGGTAGCCATGCCTGTGGCCAGTGTCCACCGGAGTGGGGCATTATATACACCTAGCAGATTGGGTGGAGCTTTATTGTGTGCGCCCAATCAGGTAGCGGCATCCTCTGACGATTCTTGCAGCTGCAGTACAATGCTTAAATGGATGACGCCTTGCCTTTGGGCCTCACTTTGCACTCCACAACATTATACATGACCCCCTCAACGTTCAGTCCACTTTGCACTACTTTGCAAGGCCACATGGGTAACCCAACACATACATGTAAGCTTACTACCAATCCTTTAGGAAGAAACTGAAGACACTGTTGTTCAAATAAAAGACGTGCATGAATGCTAAAGACCATGTAAAGTTAATCTACTCAGAACCAGTGACCTTACTTTGCTATCCTGTCACTTTTCTGTTGTCCTTGTCTTTATGTAATGCGCCCTGATGCCTGCGGGCTTCGGCGCGATTAGAAATTAATTAATTAATTAATTAAACCTCTCAAATATCCTCTTCAGCTTTAAGATTTACCACACACTATTTGTGAGGAAGACACCTTGCTTTTATTCCTTGAGGCGAGGCATCCTTGAGTACCTCTTCAGTGTTATACCTAGGGTACTTTTCCTCAAAAAAGTCCACACAATTACCTGGCTCCAGTTCCACGACATAAGAGTCCTTCTCCTTCCTAGTCACTTGGGCCGTTGCCAGGCCAGTAATCAGGCACAGTCAAAAGCCGAAGCTGCTATGCCAAATTCTTACTTTTACAGAATATGGTGCTGTTTAGAAAAGTGTTGCTCCTCTGTTGAACAGCACCTTTCTATTTTTGCATGCACCTCAGAATCGGGCACCCATGCGATGTGTACAAGGCCATCGTCGGCGTTCTGTATGAACAGTTCCTTGGTAACGCTATTACCAGATGTGACACATACAGTGAAGAGAACACCCTCGATTGGGGTGAGCAGATGTTTCAAACCATAAACTGGGGCAAATTTGCATAGTCAATTCTTTAGTCGAAGGACATCTGGATTAAGGTATGAAATATATATGATTGAGCAAAATGCATAATCTCATCACGTAATCAGTAGATCCGAACTATCTGCATTTCAGCAGGATTGAGGGTATGCTTGGTTTCTTTCAGTGTCATTTCATTCTAGTTAAAGATATTTGAAGGGCATTTCAAATGTTTTCAACTTATTCAGGGTGCTTTTCTGAGGTTTTCTGCAGAGTGCTTGACCTCACTAATATTTATTATTGAGATTTATAGCAGACGCCACTGCCATTTTCCTTGACTCCAAGTGCTCAGGGGGATCTGAAATGAAAGGAAGGCTGGGGCGGGTAGGTTAGTGGGACGGCACAGGAGAGCTTTTTGCTGTGCTATTGGTGGCTTCCCCTTGGAAAAACGGTCACTGTGTTGGGTTTGCTTCTAGGTGGTATTGGTTAGGTGTTGTAGTGTGCGGTTCTATATGGGATTGTTTTGTGTGTCTTTGGCATAGTGCTGGAGATTTAGGGCCTCATTACACGGTAGGCGGTAACCATGGCGCTATTAGCGCCATGGTTGCCGCCGGTATTTTACCGTGTCCGCCTTGGTGGATGGCGGAATTACCGCCCTACTCCAAGGTGAGCGGGGGCGGTAATTCCCCATTCACCAAGGCTCTTCCCCATTCCCATTTTTGCCCCCATAGGGCATAATGGGAATGGGGAAGGTGCTAATTACAGTACCGCAAATTGAGGTACCGTAATTAGCTCTGAGGTCCCTTTGCGGCACCTACTTTAACGGCTGGTAAAACCAGCCGTTAAAGTCGGGTCTCACAAAGGGAACTCGTAGTAAAGGCGGTAGGGCTTTACCGGTACCGGTGCCCTTACCGGTACCAGTAAACCCCTACCGCCTAACGTGTAATGAGGCTCAGTGTGTTGAGTTTAGTTGGGATTACAAAGGGGGTTTGCCGTTTGCTGAGTGATTTCCGGTTTGTGCTGTGGTAGGGGTATGTGCATGTTGTATGTGGCGGTTGAGCTGCGAGTTTGTAGGAAAGTTGAAGGCTTTTACTGAGGTCAGTGGAGAGGGATGTCTGTGTAGTCTTGTAAATTGCATTGTTTTGATTTGGCTGAATTTCTTATTTGCGGTTGGTCAGTATTATTTGTTTCTTTCATTGGGTCAGTGGAGTTTGTTTTGGTTCGATTTAATTGATTTTGTAATGGTTTGTGCTGCCTTTCCTAATTTTGTGCGTTTTTCTCAGCAGTGCTTCCTGATTAGGTGCGTGAGTTAAAGAGCCAGGTTTTTAGTTGTTTTCTGAATTTTAGGTGTTCTTCTGTTGGTCGTAGTTCCTTGGTGCGTGAGTTCCAAAGTTTTGCTGGGATGCAAGAAAATGCTAATCCACCACATTTCACTTCCAAATGTTGCTTCGGTTCGATGGCGAATGTCATTGCCGGATGTCTGGGTTCTGAAGAGGGAGTCAGGATCCTGGGACCACCCCACCCCTCCTGTCAAGTTTATGGCAAGACAGAAGGCCAGGAAACACTGCAACCACCCCTTTTATTTCAGAGGAATCATCATGCACCAATGATCGACAAATATACTGAGAGGTACCCTCTCAGTCAGCCATACAGACCAGGTGTGGTACAAATCTCTCCATGCGTGAGTGAAGATCTGCAGGCCATGGTCAGAGACACCTATGTGGACAGCCTGGACTAAGCACCAAGAAGCCATGTTGCTGATGTCATTAGAGACACCGCGACATTGCAGAGTTAGACATGAAGCACACGTGCAATCCGCACTGCTCGCCCCAAACATACACTCGAATACATGAATAACATGAGCGTACAGTTCTATAGTTAGAGGATATATACATAAACATACCGTCATTGCTTTTGTTAGAATTGATTTCAACTCTGCTTTCCACAAGTGTAACAGCTTGTGACCCTACAGTGGTTTTCTACAAAACTCTCTAACTATGTGCAAGGCTTTTATTAACTATGATGTACCTCAGCTCCATAGGCTGTGCTCCAATTGACTTTGGCTGTCCTGGCTCCCTGCAGACTCTTCTAGTCCACTGACTTTGATATTTGCTGTCCCTCAGAGGGGTTAACTTGTGTTTAAACTGTTATTGATGGGAAAGGTTTTGTCTAGACTTCATTGGAAGATTTAAGTATACTCACATGCCCTGAAAACCTATTTAACCTTTTTAATTCCTTTAACCTTTCCTTTCTGCCACCTCAGAATCTGCAAAGTGTAACAGTGTTATATAAATGCCATTAATGTCCTTGTGAATGAAGTCCCCTCTGGGTGTAGGAAGTGTGTAAAAAGCATCTCTAAAGAGTATCCACTAAACTTATGCTGATCCTGAAAAAGTATTTTAAAGTATATTTGATTGTTACATATCTTGCCCTTTTTAAAGAACGCTTATTTAAAAATTGATGTTAAATAAATAAATACCTATTTATAACTGAAAACTTGAGTATAACTGTTACTTGGCTACTTGTTTTTGTGACTTTCATTGCTACAGCTCTACAGCTCACACTTACCCATTTTAAGATAGGCCTCGCTGCTCAGTCACACTACCAACTGGTATAGTACAGGCCTATACCAAAAGGTGGGTTACCCAATACCAAGCAGATAATTGTTGTGTAGTCTCACACTGTGTTACTACATCAATTCTTGCCTAAAAAGGGGGCAGCACAGATGAACAGGCATGGCTGACGACCAACTTGCGCATACCTACATAACGACACTACATACATGGACAGGTTTAGAGACCTCCCAGGATGAAGGTAGGGGGAAACAGCCATAGCTTTCTCAAGGGGAAGGTTAACGAGGAGATTTGACGACAGTGTCCTGGTGCCCATACTAGAACCCATACAGGTGTATGCTGGCATCGAGAGAGAGGAGAGAGGACAGACAGGTCAGACTGACTAGAAGCACACATAGGGGGAGGGGTTCATGCAGATGCCCTTATTGGAGAGGGGAGGGGCGTGATCTCAGTATATACCATGGAAGCACGCTGACAAGGAGAGCGCAATGTATAGACTGCCCTCATTAAGCGTGGGTGCTGGGAAGTGGATTTACGAAATGGAGAAGATGACAGCGGGAAATAGGTGAGCAGTGGGGGACGTCAAGGGACTACTAGTAGAAATCCCCAGGGATGCTGCTGATGACATATCGAAGAGGGTGGGGTTCACTGGGGTGACAACACAAAACATGGCGTATAATGGTTCACCATTTGCAAACTGCAGAACTACTGTATGGCAAGCATTAAGGACACAATACCCAGACACATCCGATATTGGGGCAATTGCGTCCCAGAAAATGAGGGAAGATGAAGACCCTGTGCAGCATATTCAGGAGATTCCAGAGCTTTAGCATCTTGAAACTTGAGAGCCGTGTGACAAAACAGTAGCAATATTCTATCATATACTATGCCAGAGGCTGACAGAGCCCGTTCAGAAACAATTAAGGAAGTTGGTATGGGATTGAAGCAAAAGGTTGGCAAGAAATACAGCTCACAACCTTTGTAGGCTATGGCAGGAGAAGCTCAAGAAAAAGGCGGAGGACAGGAAAATAGACGAAGTTGAGCTAGCACAGAAAGAATGTATGAAGTATGCAATGGAAGTGGTGGTACTAACTAGCCCAGCCCCACAAGGACATCAGCAGCAACAACAACAACCACAGCAGTTCGCACCACCCATGGGGGGAGGGTTCATGGGGTGGGGAAATGCACAGCAAGGCTTTCAAGTAAGAGGGGTGCAACCGAGAGGGTGCAGGTTTGGACCACAGATGCAACATACCCAACGGGGCTTTCAAGGAGGGTTTCAGGGATATGGCAGCAGGGCCCAGGGGATTTTTCAGGGGGTTTCCAAGGGCAAGGGAGGGAGCCACCATAGTGTTGGACGTGTGGGCAACTAGGACACATTTTGAGAGTGTGTAGGAGCAGAAGGATGCAGCAAAACTGGGGAGCAAACGGGCAGGAGCCATATCAAGGGGACCAGGATGACTATTATACACACGACCAACAGCATCAAGGACAGATACAGAGCACACACCAGCAGATGCCGCAAGCACAAGTACAAGCACCACAGATGCAAATGCAGATACCACAGATGCAATCACCAGTACCACAGTATTTACAAGCACCAGTACCACAGTAATTACAAGCACAAAGGCTCGCAGGAACACACAGCAATTTGCACAGATACAGAGCAATGACGCATTATCACACGTGGATTCCATGGCAATGGTTCCCGTCAGACAGCTGGCAGTAGTTACCATGGTAGGGAACAACCCCTGTACAGGGAATGGGATGTCCTTATACCCTCAACTCAATAGGACAGCCCACAGACAAACTTGATGTGTCCCATCCTGTCGATCACACCCAACCCTGCAGAGGAACCTTGCATAGGGGTGGTGATAGGTGACAAAACGTTGTCCTTTCTTGTTGACACAGGGGCGACTAGGAGGTCCTGCATTCGAGAAGGAACATTTAAGTTGTCAGGAGATGCCCTGAACACTCAAGGATTCTCTGGGGCTCAGGGAGTGGTTCCTTTCACAGACGACATCTCACTTTCTATAGGAGAACACAATCTATCTCTGCTTTACTCTACTCTCGACAGACACTTGTAAATATACTGGGACAAGACATTATGAGCAGACCGAACATGACAATTTCATTCACAGACAAGGGGATAGTGTGTTCCACACCAAGAATACACATGCTCAGTGTAAGAGAGATCGTTCAAGCTTATTGTGGATGCAGGGTACAGAGGGGGTTGCTAGTGGACAAGGAGATGTTCTAATACAGGACTGACCTTGCTATTGCATGGCTCCCAGGCATTGCAGGGACAATGTGGCGCGTTCCAAACGAGTACCTATTCAGGCCTGAGCTACCATTGACGAGTAAGAGGGAACCATAGTGCCAATAGAAAAAGAGGCAGTGGTAGCAAGAGAGGACTGGATAGCAGTGCATGGGATGGACGAGTGATCACAGTGGCAGAGGGTGCAGGTTGACCACAGTGACAGGCGAAGAGCTATTCAGGGAGTAGAGGTTAAGGGTAGAGATGGTGTTCGAGATGAGTGTGATTTTCTGGTTGAGGATACACTACAGGGATGTACCACAGGGGATGGCAATGGCGGTGGAAGTGCTCCCCCATTCTGCGCTGAGGATCTGGCCAAGGTGCCCAGCACCCTGTGAACAACCAGGCCCTATGATGTGGGACTCCTGAAGAGCAAAGGGGGACTGAAGATTAGGCTGAAACCAGGAGCAATTTTACCAAGAAAGAAACATTACCCACTTACCAAAGAGGCAGATGAAGGCATTTATTACAATCACAGCACTGATAGACAGAGGCATTCTGGTACCATCAGAGTCACCATGTAGCAAGGGGGCTGAGGGGGTCATTGTATTTTATACAGGATTTAACACCCCTTAACCACATTGTAATACAGAGTATCCTCTGGTTGCAAATCCAGTGACAATCCTATGCAACATTCTGGCAGAAGCTGCCTGTTTCACGGTCAGTGACTTGAAGAATGCATTCTTCTCAGTACCACTACACCCAGACTCACAAGATTTGACTTCCTTTATGTATAGAAAGCGGAAGTGGAAAGATACATCTATCTTTAACAGAGTAATACAGGTGGACCTGTGCAATATACAGATGGAGAGCACAGTGTTACAGTACGTGGATGACATTTTGATTTTCAGCCAGACAGAAGATAAGTGTAGGGAGGACTTAGTGCATATGTTGACAGTGCTAGCCGACAAGGGCTACAAGGTGGACAAGGACAAGCTACAGTACCATCATAAAGTGGTGCTATACATTGGACAGACGATCTCCCAAAATGGCCGACAGATTACACCAGAAAGGGCAGAGACAATACGCAAGACAGCTAAGCCCATGAGAGTGAGAGAAATGCAGCAGTTCTTGGGGTTGTATAACTACTGCAGAGCATGGGTCTTTGACTACAATACATACACAAGGCCTCTATTGGGCACTCTCAAGGAAGCACAGAAGGGACACAAGACACTGACATGGACAACAGAGATGACTGATGCATTTGACATGTTGAAGGAGGAAATGTGCACAGCACCAGTGCTAGGGATGCCAGATTACAAAAAAGGATTTTTTCCTGTTCTCACACACTGACGGTGTAGTGATGATGAAAGCAGTACTAACACATAAGACAAGCATGGGAAACAAGCCAATAGCCTATTACAGTGGGACGCTTGACCCAGTAATGAGAAGATATTAACAGGGCGAGCAAGCTTTGGCAGCTGCCGCGTTCGCAGTGGAAAAGTCAGCAACAATAACCATGGGGTGCACTACCACTCTTTACTTGGAGCACACCCTTCTTGTGATACTGCAGAAGCCAAAGAGCAGACTGACGACACAAAGAGCATCAGGGTACGAAATGTTACTATCAAACGCTTCATAGAAGATAGTAACATGCAGACTTGTCAACCCAGCAATTCTCATAGCAGATGTTCTACAAGGAGACTATGCACATGACTGCACAGAAAACATACAAGCATTTGGTGACACTCACAAGGTAGACGAGGATGCACTTCAGGGGGAGGCGTGTTGTACATTGATGGGTCTTCAACTATTCACCCGACAGATGGGGTCAGGCATACAGGAACTGCATTAGTGAGGTTGAAAGAAGATGGAACAAGTGAGGTAGTGGCAAGTGCGTAATTACCATCCCATTACTCAGCACACCCAGAAGAACTAGTGGCCCTACTACTAGCATTGGAGCACAATAGAAACAAGGAAGTGACAATGTACTCTGACTCAGCATATGTGACATCGACAGTACACACAGGACTGGCACGATGGATCAGGAGAGGATTCAGTTGGGCAGACGGGACAACAATACAACATGCACTTCTATGGGGCAAACTGATGGAAGTAGTTGATTATCCAGCACAGGCAGCCATAGTGAAGTGCCAATCACACACCATAGGGGAGGATTCTATCTCAAGGGGAAATAAACCAGCACACTTTGAAGCAAAATGCACAGCATATTTTGGAGAGCTATTAGAAATAGAGGCTGCATCAAGTGCTCGAGAGTGCACTAGGAACATGGTACTAAAGGAAGGGTACAATGCACTGCCAGAAATACAGATTATGGAACTGCAGGGAGCTGCACCCAGGGAAGAAAAATAATTATGGATTAAAAGGGGGTGTACAGTATCTCCAACAGATGCCCTATGGCAATAGAATAACACAAGGAAAGGGGTCATGCCACTAGCACTATTGAACACTGCACTGACACAATTGCACCATCCAACACACACGGGGAAAGAGGTCATTGCTGCTGCATTGGAGAAAAATGGTTCTATGCTAATTTGGTGGAACACGTGGCTGAATTTGTGAGTAACTGTTCGATGTGTAAGCAATCTACAGCAGGGCATACGTTGAGAGTTGGGAGCCAAACCTCGACCAGTAGGTCCATTCCAGCATTTCATGTAGACTATGTTGACATGATTACAAGAGTGCCAAGGCTACCGCAACATTATAGTAGTTGTGTGTTCATTCTCCAGGTAGATAGAGGCAGGTCCCTGTTCACATGCTGATGCCCTCAGAGCAGCCACATTTTTGGTCAGGAAGTGTTCCCAAGATGGGGTGTGTGTGAGGTCCTGCGGTCTGACAATGGCCCTCACTTCGCTAATGAGATGTTCCAGCACATCACCCTGTTGCTGGGCATTCAACACAAATTCACCTGTACATACCAGCTGCAAGCAAATGGAATGGATGAATGCCTGAACGGTCTTCTGAAGTAGGCCATAGTCAAAACACAGGCAGAGCACAGAGAAAAATTGGCTGCATGGCTTACCTCTCGCTTTGTTTGCATTACGCAATAAGCCTGGGTCCGACCACCATTTAAGGCCCCATGAGGGGGTGACATGATGGTACAGGCATCTTCCACTGGCTCTACCCACAAGAGCACTGAAAGACTGTGGGAATAGTGCAGATGTGTTAGAGCAATGTATGTACAACTACATTACTTTCTTGATTGCTAGTGCCTCTTTTATCTTTCCCCAAATACAGCGACACCGGGGGACAGAAGACAGCGGAGAGAGCAGCTGCGACCACACACCAACAGACACCAGACTAAAAAACCCAGTGAATGTAGGGGACATCGTGTTGCTAAGAAACTTTATCCAATGCTGGAATGCACCAAGGTTTACGTGTCCTCACATTGTAGAAAAGGTGGCAGACAGTGCTATCAAGCTCGAGGGGAATTCAGTCTGGAACTACCTATCAGATATCAAGCCCTACAATGCAGCGGCCTTACCTGGCAACGTGTTCAACAGGGCCAATGTTCAGCAGCTAGGAGAGGTACAAGCGGATTCTGAAGTTTGACTGCTGAGTCGAGGACACCCAATGGTTACTCGCCCATGTGCAGCAGAGTTAGTGACACTGGACTGCTCATCGACTTAGAGTGAGGATACACTGGGCCTCATTACATGTTCGGCGGTAGCCTTGCCGGTAAAACCGGCAGGCTGCCGCCAAACTTGCAAATTTTACCAGCACCCATGAATGGGCAATTATCGTGTTATTATGGCCCCACCAGACCCGGTATTTGCCCATTCCCGGGCGCCGGTAAAATATGCTCCCCATTCCCATTTGAGCTCCATAGGGCTCAATGGGAATAGGGAGGCCAGATGCACCAGCACTATTCAGAATGATGCTGGTGCACCCGACACGCTCTGCTCGCGGGTGCCAGTCCGCTCACCAGGTCCGACCTGGTTGGCGAAAAGGCACCCGCGAGCAGAACTCGTAGTTTGCCGGTCTGGTAACTACGGTACCGACAAGCTTACCGGTACCATAGTTACCGGACCGGCAAACTTGTAATGAGGCCCACTGTCTGTTATTTTATTCTCCACACACCTTCAATGCCAAAGCTGATGCAATTGTTGATGATTGTTCATTTTGCCCGCTGCCCACCATCCGGATACTTTCTCGAACCAATTTGTCCACACTGCAAGAAGACCCAGTAGATTCTGAGCACGATTCCCCGAAGTATATGATCTTGCCTTTATATAGTATTTGGCCCAAACATACCCACAGCTCAAGCACGGCGATCCTCCTATTTTCGACACACTGAGAGACCCATCAGTGAGGAAAGTTTGGGAAGAAGTGTTTGTATTTGTCATAAATGATTATTTGGTCCGTGGGGCTTAAGAGTTTCTTACAATACTAAAACAATAACATTTCTTCACGCATTTCAGGTGGACAACTATATCTTCAGGCAACAAGGACCAGCATCACAGGTAAAGATGAGTCAAATAATAAAGAATATAGCTATCCTGTTGTTTATGATTATTCCTAGCAGTATTGTTGTGTTTATATTTTAGAGGATCTCCTTTGTTGCTAGTGCTACCGGCGTGTTTCCTCTACTAGCATTCCCCCAACCCAAGCAGGTGGAACGACCATGTCAGGTGGACATGAGAGCACTGCAGACACAGTAAGGAGAGGTAAGAGCAGTGTTGACACAGACATGAAAGGGATAGACATGTATCTCACTGACACTGCTCGAATGTCTAATAACATGTGGTACAAACACATGACCAAAGTAGGTAAGGAAACAACTGGCGAGAGTTGTTATGTCTGCTCATTAATCCCCTATACCATGAGTGCATCCAGAATGTTCATAGCAATTGAAATACCAGCCACAAGAGCACAATGCGTGATGTATCTCTCAATGGTGACAACTTGAGGAAGGTTCCAGGGGTGTCCAGCAACAGACTATAACACTGAAGGAATTGCCATGTCCATGGACGAGAGTGAAAGAGACAGGAGGAGAACCTGGATGCTGGGAAAAACTGCAGATACCGGTGTATAGCCAAGTATACACAGGAAATGGATGGAAGGATGGGGTGATGGGAAGCAAGGCAATGACACTAGCACAATAGCGCCTAAAGGAGTGGGAAGTAAATGCAAAGTTACTGCCGTGGGTGGAGAATGAAGCTGCACCAATGCTGATAATACCCCTGAAGACACCAACACTGTGTTATCAGAATTACAGTGAAATAGAAGTTGGTGAGAAGGTCGGATGCAGGGGCATAGAGAAACATGCAGTGATGAAGATGGGCACAGCAGTACTGATGGACCACTACTGGGCATGCAGTTCAAAGGCATATGAGGAACTACCACCCAAATGGGGAGGAGTTTGCTCGTTGGTACACATCAATATGCCTTCATTGGTCGTTCCCCAAAAAGATGTGAAGCTCGATGAGTTCCAGAAGATGGACACCAACAAAAGTCAGAAGAAATCTGTGCCCCAGGAACTACCAGGCAAGGAAAAGAAGCCAGTTGAACTGGGTAGTGTAAAATGAGATGGAAATTACTTCTCAGAAGCATCAGAAACAGCTCTAGATGAAGTGCCAGCAGAACACAGACTATTTAGCAGGACACAGATGTTCTTCGCATCAATAATACCCCTTGTACAGACATACACAAATGTGAAAGGGATACAGATTACCCGCTGGTAGCTGATGGTGATGATCAACTCCACAGTGAATGGGTTCAAAGCAATAAATGAAGAGCTCTATGCAGTAAGGTTGGTGGCACCCCATAATAGATACATTCTGGATCTTCTCACAGCAATGGAAGGAGGAGTTTGTACAAAAGTTGGCAGTTCCTGTTGCACTTCCATACCTGCCAATGACGAAGACGGCAGTTAACAGTACCCTGTCGGAAGCAGTATTTCAACTATGATGCATGCCAAAATGGAAGAAGAAGCAAAGGATATTGGAAAGGAACACAGCTGGATAGCGTACATATGGTCATAGATGCCGTCATGGCTGTCAGATGGACTAAAAGTGAAAATTGGAGCACTGGCACTGGCAGCAATGTCAATGTGGGAGATTAAAATCTGCCTCACCAAGTGTAAGAAGATGGCGGAGGAAGCTATTGGCATGCACTTCTGATGGATGTGAACATAGGGGGAGCGAAGGACGTGAATGTGGCAGAAAGAAACAAGATAAGAAAGAGAATACCGACATAGGAATTGTTCCCGCTCGGAGAGATGAAGTTGGACAACCCATTTGATGCAAAGTATTATGAAGGAAAATGGATGTGGTGCAATCCCGAAGGAGTGTGCTGTTATGTGAATTGGAGTTTCGATGATCATGTGAACTACTATGGACACCTCAGAGGAATAATGAAGATATGGCGTATAAGGATATGTTCGACAAGTCGACCAGAGAGGGACTGAAGAGGGAGCCGGGATCCAGGGACCACCCCCCTCCCGTCATGTTCATGACAAGACAGAAGGCCAGAAACCACTGCAACCACCCATTTTACTTCAACGAATCCCGAATGCACCAATGATTGATAAATACAATGAGAGGTACCCTCTCAGTCACCCATACAGACCCGGTGCGGTACAAATCTATCCATGTGTGAGTGAAGAGCCACAGGCCACGGTCAGAGACACCTCTATGGGCAGCCTGAACTAAGCACTAAGAAGCCATGTTGCTGACATCATTGGAGACACGACTACATAGCAGTGTTAGACATGAAGCACACGTGCAATCCACACTGCGTGGCACAATCAAGCACAGTTCTATAGTTAGAGGACAGATACATATACATACTGTCATTGCTTTTATTATTTTTGCCATTAGCCAAAAGCAGTAACGAAGAAACCGCAAGGTACAAGAGATCCTGAGCGATCTTGATGATGCTTAAAGTCAATAGTCGCATGGATATACAGGAGAGCACATGGAACCTGATCAAACCACGTATTGCTAACTCATAGAGAATGTATTATAACATGGACAATGTAGAAACCGCATTATAAGGTTTAGGAAAATTACAGCAGGCCTCAAATCATAGAACAGGAGACTAGCTGAGCCAATTCAGGCTGGACTGGGAGCAAGTAATAAGTTTAGGGCGCCTGGCAGAGTCCTGATCTACCCAGGTGGGTACATGTATACATATCAAAAATGATCAGGAGGAGAGATTCTATAAGCGGTTGTGTGGTTCTGAATATATACATTTATTTCAAAATAACACAGAACTTTGTTGGTGACTTTTACAATTACTTTACAGTACTTTCGATAAGTACGAAAGTTAAAGACAACGGACAGAAGTGATTATATACGGTGGTAACACAGGTTGGTGTCAGCCTCAGTGGTATTGAGGTAAAAACTCCACAGGGGGGCACATTCACAAATGAAGTAGGTAGGACCTACAGTTGAAAAGAGGTGCACCTGGGATGAAAGTAGTCCTAGGCGTAGTTAACACAGGGTGTACACAATAGTTTCTACAAAACATACACGAAAGGGGGATTTCACAGTTGTGTCATGGGGGATCGACACGGGTGTGTTTCGGCCGGATCGAGCTTGATTGGAGCCTGTCTGTGTGTTGGCCTTCGTCAGGATGAACACCGATTGCGGTGTAGTCCGTGGTTTCTGTGGGTGAGATGAAGGCTGTGAGGATCTCAGGAAGTAGTTGACTCATTCAAAAGATTACTGAATAATGGCTGAGTGGTGCAGTGATGATACACCACGTGGTGTATCTATGTACAGCTTACCTGCTGCTGCAATGGCAGTGGGATGCTGTAGACAATCCTCAATTGGTTACCGGATTGCGAGGGCGTAATGCACTAGGATTCGGCCGTAGGTTCCTGAAGACCGAAGTCTCTCAGGGTCCCACGAGCCGGAAAGAGCCTGTGTGGGTCCCAAATCTTAGAGAAACAAAGGAGGACCATGAGGTGTGATGGCGGTCCCATTTGATTGAGCAATCTATTAGTGACGGATTCCCTGGTGGAATAGGAATGCCGTCCAGGGTCGTTGCGCCCATAGGACGAGCGGACCGGTGGAAGAGTGTTCGTGCCCGTGACTGTAAATGGTAATGTGCCTTGAAGTTGCGTGTATCGAGAAAGCGACATCTCGATGGGCTCCATGTGCCCGTGGTGGTGTCCATGGAAGCACGTGGAGTAAGCATGGACCAGGTCTGCAGAGGAAGTTGTTTACCTGGAGCTTAGTGTGTTGGAAAGCACCTTATCAATGGGCTACAAATGCCCGTGGTGGTATCCATGTAGGCACGTGAGGTAAGCCGACCCCTAGGGATGGGGTTTACCAGGTCTAGTGAGGAGGTAATTCACCTAGATCTTGTTCCGTGTGGTGCGGACGTGAGACAAGTCGTCTGGAGGTGCTGTGCTTTATGCGCTTCCATGTGACTAGAAACTGAATGCTTCAGCTGTGCATAGTCAATTACCAAAAGTGGAGTGAGTGGAGGCGCATAACCACATGAGTGGTAATGCCGACAGAGTTACACAGTCTGAACATGGTAATCGAGTAGTTGACCACTAGCTGATCCGAGACATGTACTACTGTTACCCGGCACGTTGGTGGGGCGTTAGTGAGAGAGGCTGCCCGGGTTTGCCAAAAGCCCTATGGTTGGAGTGGGTTGGTCTCCGAAGCGTGCTGGTGCCTGGACGACTCGAAGGGCTGGCAGAACGGCTCAGAAGTGCAGAATGCCTATCTCTAAGAGCTGCGTGGTGACGGTGCTTAAAAAAACATCACAAAACGAGATGCTAGATGCACCCGAGAGTGCGGTTTAAGCAGCGGTCCCTCAAAGTGAAACTTACCACAGTCTAGCTGGTGCGGGTGTCCCTGCGGGGTCCTCAGCTCGGAGTGGTTGCTGTGAGTGGCGGACCTGCTTCCGGGTGCTAAGTATGACCATCGGATGCACGTGAGCCAATGGGGATGCGTGGCTGATTGTGGAGGCAAGTGCCTCAGCCAATCACCACGATCCAGTCAAGTCAACCAATCAAGGACGGGCTAGCTCGTTGAAAAAGAAAGGAAAGCACCTAGTGTGTCACAGACTACCCAAGGCCCAAGGCATCATGGGATTTGTAGTCTCGTGCCTGTCCCCCACCTGCACTGAACCGTGTCGGTGGTGGGAAAGTGTACTTGTGTACATGGTAACTTAAAAGTGGTCTGAGCAGTCCTTGGGAAATAGGATGGGACTGAATCAGGGTGTGTCTGGACACAATGGGAGGGTGCATTTATGGCGCATGGGTTTACTAAACAATAAAACATGCCAATGTGTGCATCAGAGTTCGTGTCTGGAGAACATTGAATAGACATGTATTAAGCACATACAAATTGTCACTTTTTGCAGCTCTATGGCCAGTCACAGCAGGAGGTGCATACGGTAATACATATATGTGGTTAAAACCGGACACTTAAATTTGTGTGATTGTAACCAAATTCAATATCAGCCCTGGCACAATGCTAGCCACAAGTATATAAAACCTGATTATATTGGGTTTCCTGATAGGCCCATGGTATGTCCAGAATGCAAACCCAAAAACCCTGACCTGGATTACGGTCCCGCTAGTGGTGTTAAACGGGGTGGTGGTTGCACATGAGTTACTGCTTTGTAGACCCAATTCGAAGTTGTTTGTTCTAAGGTGTGGTCTCCTAGTGCAGGAGGAATGCGTATAATCCAGGGTTGCTCTGGTGGATGGGTGGGTGCCTTCAAAAATGTTTCCATTCCACGGTTATGTTCAGGCCGTTGCGGACTGTATCGAGTTTGTGCACCCATTTTTGTTCTAGTTTGATGAGGGCCAAGTTGATGTCGCCTCCGCGTCGTTGTGGCTGTAATTGTTGTAGCACAGTCCAGGTAAATTGTTCGTGAGTGTGCCCTTTCTTGCCAAAATATTCAACCAAAGGTTTATCTTGTATTTGGTTCTTGATGCAGGACCTATGTTAATTGATCCTCTGTTTCACGGGTCTGATGGTCTTGCCGATGTATACCAGGTCACACGGACACTTGATGGCGTAGACCACATATCTGCTCGCTCTCGCAATTGGTGTGGTTGTTCATCTTCCAGATAAAACTTTTGTGAGTGAAGGTTTTGCTGCTTGTAGTTTAGCGACATGCGACACATCGGCCGCAGCTGAAATGTCCCACTACTGGTGGAAGGTTCCACAAGGTCGTTGGTGTCTTTGTGGGTTCCAGGAAGGTGTGGACCAGGGTGTCTTTCAAGTTTTTATTCTTTCTGAAGGCGAACAACGTTTTTTTTTGCTAGGCTACCCTCGTTTTTTATCAAGTGCCAGTGCTTGGATTAACGTGGTGACGCAGACAGTCCTGTCGATCGGGTCCTTCTCTTTGGTGACGAGACAGTTGGAGCGGTCGGTGTTGGCCGCTCTTTTTTTGGCCGTCCTGATGGATTTCTTTGGGTAGCCCCTCTGTGCTAGAAGTGTTTGAAGTTGCTTGGCATGGAGTTCAAATTTTTCCTTGTCCGTGCAATTCCTGCGGATGCGGAGGAATTAGCCATAGGGGAGATTGTATTTCAACCCTTGTGGATGGTAACTTGAAAAATGCAGAAGACTGTTTCTATCGGTTGGTTTTCTGAAAAGTTCAGTTTTCAAAAGGTCTCCAGACGGTAGATATGCAAGTCGAGGAAATTGATGGCTTGGAAATCCCAATCTATGGTGAACTTGATGTGGATATTCTGTGTCTTCAGACAGAGGTGAAACTCCAGTAGTGAATCTTTACTGCCTTCCGAGATCAGGAGAATGTCGTCAATGTAACAACGCCAGATCTTGATGTGTGACCTGTACCGGTTGTTGTTGTGATAGATGTTGTCGTCTTCGTATTGGCCATTTAAAGGTTGGCCTCATCTGGTGCGAATGTTGCACCCATGCTGACGCCTTTAATCTGCTGATACATCTGTTGTCCAAACAGGAAAAAGTTTTCTCCCACGGCTATGCGAATGCACTCCAGGAGGAAGTTAGTAGGAATGGTGGTCGTGTTTGCCCTTCTCTCGAGACAGGTGGCAAGTGCTTGTAGTCCTTCCAGTTGGGGGATGGACGTATACAATGCCTCGACATCCATGGTGACGAGGATCGAGTTGGTGGTTAAATTAAGGGTTTCTAATATCTTAATGGTTTCTGTGCTATCCTTGATGTAGGATGCCATTTTACCGACGAACGGTTTCATGAAGGGGTCCGTGTATAAAGAGAGATATTTATATATTCAAAACCACACAACCGCTTATAGGATCTCTCATCCTGATCATTTTTGATATGTATACATGTACCCACCTGGCTAGATCAGGACTTCGCCAGGCGCCCTAAACTTTTTACTTGCCTTAGCACAACCTGTGGTTGTAGGGCTATTCAAAATTCAAGGAGTATACATTAGATCCTTATACTCCTACACCAACCAACATGGATAAGGTCAACATCGTGTCCTATACGGACGAATATTTTCAAAAACTGATGGGCACCACATCTGCCTTAGGATCAGAAGGCGGACCAATTGCACAAGGCGCAAACAAAGATGAACTAGACACTATTCTCCAAAAGAGGAAAACACTGGTACGTACAGAAATGCATGGAACATTCATGCTCGAATACCTCAAGGCCGGGATCATACCAGAAGGGCTACAAGTAAAAAACATTCCCCGGGTTTTCACGGATAACCCCAAGTTCAAAACGAACTTTAGCGGGGGTGGCAATAAATGCAGCCGTGATTGGATTATTCTTATTATAGACACTGCTCAGGAAGAGTGCAAGAAATAAGGTGAAGATCTGGCCACATTGGAAAAGAAATTCATTGAGGACAAAACTGTCAATGACGCCAAGAAGATACTAGAAAAACTGGAGGAGGAGGTGACCAAATTTAACCAACTCACCGTAGAGCGCAAGGTACAGAAATTCAGAAAGGATCTGACAAACTACGCGGAGGAGAAAACATAACCTTACCTTAAGGAGACGTATTACAGCGACCTACAGCAGCAACAACAAACCAACTATAACAGATGCAACCGTTTCGTAAATTTTTCTGGCAGCTCAGGTTCCTCCAGCGGCAGCGCCCCCAGTTCACCCGGCGGAGGCAGGAACACCGGACCACCACCACAACACCCGTTTTTTCGGAGAGGGGTTCAACGGGGCAGACCAAAGAGACGCCCACAAAAAACGGGCCAATACATGAGAACACACCAATGGTACTCGAATCAGCTCTAGCATCCTTCCCCATTTTCAATTTATCCTCAAGAACTTTAGCCCCAGCAGAACAGACCCTTCTTGAAAGAGGACTATCATTCGTCCCAGCTACCAAGGCAGATCCTTTCAAGACAGAGGCCGAACTCAGAAATTCTTCCGCACTTTAAGACTGAAATACTTCTTCGAGGTATATTTACCAGGAAGACTCTGAGAACGTCTGTTACACATTGTGGGAGGTGGTCTCTATGGGCTCGCAATCGGTTGTGTGGTACTCTTCTCTACGCAACTCCTGAGAATCCTTCTCAAGATGACTTCCGTGCTGAAGGAAGCGGTCTAGTCTTTTCACGTTTCTCCGAGACGTTCTGGCCTGCTCACGTGATCCTTTATCAAACACGGAAGCTGACAACTCCTCGCGTCGCTTCTGTTTCAACAGACGCTCCGTGAGTTTGCTTCTAGGGATTTCAATATCTCTGCCTCTACTAGTTGACTTCTCCGACTAACCCTGTAACCTTTTTGTCTCTCAAGCTCTCGTCTCCAGACTCCCCCTTCCATTCCGGTCTTCCACTCTCTCGGGATTTCTCGCCGAGCCCAGATATCCATCGGCGTCACGATTACGCCAAGCATGATTTCATCTCTGCTGAGACACCCGATAGCTGTAAGTGCCATAATATCAAAATTCCGTTCCGTCTCTCCCGATTCTAATTCTGACCCAAGTATTATTTCTTTTAGAGCTCTCGTCTCCCAATCTCTTCTCCCTCGAAGCCCTAAATCAATCATCCTCTCCTTCACTCCTGCCTCTGCTGGTGAGACACCTTTACTGTGTCGTTTAATTTCCACTCCCCATTCCCTTCTTTACGAAACTACGAAACTACTCTGACCATTTTCCTTTGTTCATCCAGACGAAGCCTTCCTGCCTACCTTCCACAGCCACTCATAGAAGACATTCATCAGCCATCCGGATCCATGACACTTCCAGATTCTACCAGGGTTTTCTTCCCCATCGAGGGTTTCCCTGGCGACCCTGTTCTTTCCCCTGGTTAATCCCACTCCGGGTCGGAGAGGACAGGGGTGTCCTAGGGTAGCTTTCACGGCTGCACTTGGTTGTTCTCTGGCGGTCTACTCGATCTGTCAAGGTGACATTATTCACATTTTGTTAATTATTGCGGGAAGCAGTATCGAAATTACTGTCGTCATAACAACGTCATCATCCAAGAACCAGATGCATCGCCAGACAACATGACAGGCTTCAAACCCAAGTCCAACTTTACTCCTCCCCCGCATACCATCCCGGGGTAGTTTGACACCTTCGAAAAAATAGTCATGAAAACTATCACCAACGGCTTGACACAGAAAAACTTTTACCAGGACAACTTGAACAGGGAAGAAAGAAAATCCCTCACGGATCTCAATCAGGACAAAACCATAACCATCAAACCAGCCGACAAAGGCGGAGGAATTGTAATCATGAACACCGAAGACTACAACAAAGAGTGCCAACGCCTTTTCGATGACACCACATCATACAAGAAACTAAACAGGGACCCCACACAACGTTTACAAGAAGAAATCAACAGTCTCACGAAGCATGCCGAAGAAGAGGGATGGATTTGCCCTGATGAATGGGTCTTCTTGAACAAAACACACCCCAGGATCCCAGCATTCTATATCCTGCCCAAAATACATAAGAATGCACGAAACCAACAGGCTGACCGATTGTTTCCGCCTGTGACTCCCTCCTGGAACCTCTCTCTTTATACACGGACCACTTCATGAAACCGTTCGTCGATAAGATAGCATCCTACATCAAGGATAGCACAGAAACCATTAAGATATTGGACACCCTTAATTTAACCACCGACTTGATCCTCATCACCATGGATGTCGAGGCGTTGTATACGTCCATCCCCCAACTGGAAGGACTACAAGCACTTGCCACCTGCCTCGAGAGAAGGGCAGACACGACCACCATTCCTACTAACTTCCTCCTGGAGTGCATTCGCATAGCCGTGGGAGAAAACTTTTTCCTGTTTGGACAACAGATGTATCAGCAGATTACAGGCGCCAGCATGGGTGCAACATTCGCACCAGACGTGGCCAACCTTTACATGGCCCAGTACGAGATGACAACATCTATCACAACAGCAACCCGTACAGGTCACACATCAAGATATGGTGTCGTTACATTGACGACGTTCTCCTGATCTGGAAAGGCAGTAAAGATTCACTACTGGAGTTTCATCTCTCGCTCAAGACACAGAATACCCACATCAAGTTCACCATAGATTGGGATTTCCAAGCCATCAATTTCCTCGACTTGCATATCTACCGGTCTGGAGACCTTTTGAAAACCGAACTTTTCAGAAAGCCAACCGATAGAAACAGTCTTCTGCATTTTTCAAGTTACCATCCACAAGGGTTGAAATACAATCTCCCCTATGGCCAATTCCTCCGCATCCGCAGGAATTGCACGGACAAGGAAAAATTTGAACTCCATGCCAAGCAACTTCAAACACGTCTAGGACAGAGGGGCTACCCAAAGAAATCCATCAGGACGGCCAAAAAAAGAGCGGCCAACACCAACCGCTCCATCTGTCTCATCACCAAAGAGAAGGACCCGATCCACAGGACTGTCTACGTCACCACGTTTAATCCAGTGAGCAACCTTATCAAGACCACGATTAACAAGCACTGGCACTTGATAAAAAACGAGGGTAGCCTAGCAAAAAAACATTGTTCGCCTTCAGAAAGAATAAAAACTTGAAAGACACCCTGGTCCACACCTTCCTGGAACCCACAAAGACACCAACGACCTTGTGGAACCTTCCACCAGTAGTGGGACATTTCAGCTGCGGCCGATGTGTCGCATGTCGCTAAACTACAAGCAGCAAAACCTTCACTCACAAAAGTTTTATCTGGAAGATGAACAACCACACCAATTGCGAGAGCGAGCAGATATGTGGTCTACGCCATCAAGTGTCCGTGTGACATGGTATACATCGGCAAGACCATCAGACCCGTGAAACAGAGGATCAATGAACATAGGCCCTGCATCAAGAACCAAGTACAAGATAAACCTTTGGTTGAACATTTTGGCAAGAAAGGGCACACTCACGAACAATTTACCTGGACTGTGCTACAACAATTACAGCCACGACGCGGATGCAACATCAACTTGGCCCTCATCAAACTAGAACAAAAATGGGTGCACAAACTCGATACAGTCCGCAACGGCCTGAACATAACTGTGGAATGGAAACATTTTTGAAGGCACCCACCCATCCACCAGAGCAACCCTGGATACGTTTATACGCATTCCTCCTGCACTAGGAGACAACACCTTAGAACAAACAACTTCGCATTGGGTCTACAAAGCAGTAACTCATGTGCAACCACCACCCCGTTTAACACCACTAGCGGGACCGTAATCCAGGTCAGGGTTTTGGGGTTTTGCATTCTGGACGTACCATGGGCCTATCAGGAAACCCAATATAATCAGGTTTTATATACTTGTGGCTAGCATTGTGCCAGGCCTGATATTGAATTTGGTTACAGTCACGCAAATGTAAGTGTCCAGTTTTAACCACATATATGTATTACCGTATGCACCTCCTGCTGTAACGGGCCGTTGAGCCGTAAAAAGTGACAATTTGTATGTGCTCAATACGTGTCTGTGCAATGTTCTCCACACACGAACTCTGATGCACACATTGGCATGTTTTATTGTTTAGTAAACCCATGTGCCATAAATGCACCTTCCCATTGTGCCCAGACACACCCTGATTCAGTCCTATCCTATTTCCCATGACTGCTCAGACCACTTTTAAGTTACAATGTACACACGTACACTTTCCCACCTCCGACACGGTTCAGTGCAGGTGGGGGACAGGCACGAGACTACAAATCCCATGATGCCTTGGGCCTTGGGTAGTCCGTGACACACTAGGTGCTTTCCTTTCTTTTTCCACGAGCTAGCCCGTGCTTGATTGGATGACTTGACTGGATCGTGGTAATTGGCTGAGGCACTTGCCTCCACAATCAGCCACGCATCCCCATTGGCTCACGTGCATCCGATGGTCATACTTAGCACCCGGAAGCAGGTCCGCCACTCACAGCAACCACTCCGAGCTGAGGACCCTGCGGTGATGCCTGCACCAGCCAGACTACGGTAAGTTGAGGGAACGTCGCTTAAAACGCACTCTCGGGTGCATCTAGCATCTCGTTTTGTGATGTTTTGTGAAGCACCGTCACCACGCAGCTCTTAGAGATAGGCATTCTGCACTTCTGAGCCGTTCTGCCACCCCTTTGAGCCGTCCAGGCACCAGCACGCTTCGGAGACCAGCCCACTCCAATCATAGGGCTTTTGGCAAACCCGGGCAGCGTCTCTCACTAACGCCCCACCAAAGTGCCGGGTAACAGTAGTACATGTCTCGGATCAGCTAGTGGTCAACTACTCGATCACCATGTTTAGACTGTATAACTCTGTCGGCATTACCACTCATGTGGTTATGCGCCTCCACTCACTCCACTTTTGGTAATTGACTATGCACAGCCGAAGCATTCAGCTTCTAGTCACACGGAAGCGCATAAAGCACAGCACCTCCGGACGACTTGTCTCACGTCGGCACAACACATAACGGGATCTAGGTGAATTACCTCCTCACTAGACCTGGTAAACACCACCCCGAGGGGTCGGTTTACCTCACGTGCCTCCATGGATACCACCACGGGCATTTGTAGCCCATTGATAAGGTGCTTTCCAACACACTAAGCCTGCTCCAGGTAAACAACTTCCTCTGCAGACCTGGTCCATGCTTACTCCACGTGCTTCCATGGACACCACCACGGGCACATGGAGCCCATCGAGATGTCGCTTTCTCGACACACGCGACTTCAAGGCACATTACCATTTGCAGTCATGGGCACGAGCACTCTTCCACCGGTCCGCTCGTCCTATGGGTGTAATGACCCTGGACGGCATTCCTATTCCACCAGGGGATCTGTCACTAATAGATCGCACAATCAAATGGGACCGCCATCACACCTCATGGTCCTCCTTTGCTTCTCTCAGATTTGGGACCCACACAGGCCCTTTCCGGCTCGCGGGACCCTGAGAGACTTCGGCCTTCAGGAACCTACGGCCGAATCCTAGTGCATTACGCACTCGCAATCCGGTAACCAATTGAGGATTGTCTACAGCATCCCACTGTGATTGCAGCAGCAGGTAAGCTGTACATAGATACACCACGTGGTGTATCATCATGGCACCACTCAGCCATTATTCAGTAATCTTTTGAATGAGTCAACTACTTCCCGAGAACCTCAAAGCCTTTATCTCACCCACAGAAACTACGGACTACACCGCAATCGGTGTCCATCCTGACGAAGGCCAACACACAGACAGGCTCCAGTCAAGCCCGATTTGGCCGAAACACACCTGTGTCAATCCCCCGTGACACAACTGTGAAATCCCCCTTTCGTGTATGTTTTGTAGAAACTGTTGTGTACACCCTATGTTAACCACGCCTATGACTAGATTACGTCCCAGGCGCACCTCTTTTCAACTGTAGGTCCTACCTACTTCATTTGTGATTGTGCCCCCCTGTGGATTTTTTACCTCAATACCACTGAGTTTGACACCAACCTGTGTTACCACCGTATATAATCACTTCTGTCCGTTGTCTTTAACTTTCGTGCTTATCGAAAGTACTGTAAAGTAATTGTAAAAGTCACCAACAAAGTTCTGTGTTATTTTGAAATAAATGTATATATTCTGAACCACACAACCGCTTATAGGATCTCTCATCCTGGACTGGGAGCAAGACATGTGATACAGAGCCCAAAGCCAAGGTCGAGAGATACAAAGGCGTTCCAAGCCCCAGACGACAGAGGGACCAGCTGCACAGAAATGCAGTAAATCCTCATAATGCAGAGCTGCAGAGGTCTCTTGCGTGGTCTCTAGACATGTGATGCATGTGAAGCAGACAATGGACAGTGATCGGTGTGAGAAAGGGAAGCCGATCCGAGGCAGCCAGGCGCATCCTGCAACAAGTGATGTACAAGTGTTGCGATGAACGGGACATGGTCTCATAGGCAAAGGTGGTGCACACAAGATACAATACAGACACATAATCATTTACATCACCTTGAAAAAGTGCACAGTGAGCTGAGAACCATTTCTGGTCCCAGGCCTGGGGACGTCAGCTCCAGCCGATCACAGTTTAGTACCGTAGGGGTGGGTAGTCCACTACTCTGCAACAATGTGTTAGTTAGATTAAATGGGGATGGGACAGGCCAGCCACCTGACATGTAAGAGACAGTAGAATTGCATGTATATGGTAAAATTTCACAACGCTGCATCCCATTTTCTTCCTTTTTTTCTCTTCTTTTTGTTTGTTGTTTTTGTTTTTCTTTTCCTTTTTAAAACTGATGAAACAATGTAAATATATGACACTTATAAAAAGGTAATTGATAAACCCCAAACATATTGGTTGAACAACTTTCTTCAACGTTTCCCTTTTTTTGGGTACCCTGCACCAATCACTTTCAAGAATATTGGAAAAAAGCCAATTACCGCAGATATATCAATTGAACTACAGAAATAGTAAAATCTTCTCACTTTTTGGAAATACTATAGGGTGAGTAGTAAACCCTTAAATTATTGAGGACACAAACATTGTGCAGAATATATCATGATGTTGATGATGATTCTGATATGTGTCAAACTTACTGTTTTAGACATCTCTCCTGATGAGCCACTAAAGAAAAAGTGGTGAAACACGTGTAGAGAGAGAGAAAATTAACACATTGGAAATTATATTTGGATAAAAATAAACAAATTGGAAAAAGTTGAACAGCAATTGACTGTTTTTTTAATCAGTATTCCAGTTGGCGCACAAGGTTAATACCTTTGATATGAAAAAATGTACTCATATAACTTATTAGGCTCCTGACGGCCCATCCCACACAACAATAGGTTTTTGGAGAGCAGACAAGTAATGACGGAGTAGTATCGCAAATTTACATAAAAACTGGCCTGCGAACCAGGAGAAGCTGAAGACGTACTGCGATTCACCTGTGTTTTTGTACCGATCCCTGTTGGTTTTGTCTGTAATAAACCGCAGTTTGAACTTGCCGTTGACTGAGTCCTCCGTCTATACTGCAGGAGGAAGTTGGGCCCTCCAAGTCTGCGGACTTCCAGCATTGCTCTGGCATACCTGGGAGTTCTCGCCACCAGTTTGTTTCAGTTTGTATATAGCGATTTTTCCTGCATGAATTCTGCTTCCTGGCCGTAATTCCGCTTCTTGGCCATGTATGCTGTGTGCTAAGCAAAGGCTTTTGAAGTAAATCCTTTTTTTTACTAGTACCCAGTGTAGGGCTCTCAATGCTGGTGTGATGTGTTCTCTCTTTTTGAGTCTGAGGAGTAGTCTTGCTACTGCCATTTTTTGGTGAGGTAATCTGGCCTTCCAAGGCAGATGCTGTTGGCGTTGTTGATTCTTGAGGTGACGAGGGAGTTGATAGTGAGTGTTCGACGTGGGAAGGTGGGGAAAGGAAGAACCTGTCTGATTGTGCGTAGGTGGAAGATGCCTTTCTTTACAACTGCATTGACTTGTGTTCAGTTGTTGTCCATTAATATTGTAAGATGTTTAACTACTTCGGAAAGTTGTGATCGGTTTCCCATTTCACTAGGCCATGGAATGGAATGCTGTTTGGTTCCAAAGAATTGTTGGGCCTGATCGTAATCCCTGTTTTGCGCAGGCTGAGTTTAAGTCTGTTGGTGTTCATCCATTAATTTATTTGTGAGACATTTGGTGAGGGTTTGATCTTGTTCTCCAGTAGTGTTGATTTTAAAGATGATCTGTGTGTCATCTGCGTAGTTGTAGCAGGTGAGTCTGTAGGACCGCACAGGTTGGTGTGCAGGGTGCTGACTTGAAGGGGCTTAGCCAGGCTGTTTCCGTTCTTTCTGTTAGGAAATAGTTTGCTCAGAGCATGGCTGTGTTGTTAATCCCTATTTCTTGTGATGGACTGTGTCGAAGGTTGCTGAAAAGTCTAGCAGTATTAGCGCTGAGGTGAAAGTGGAGTCGACGCTAGTTTTTAGATCCTCCCACATGGATAGTATTGCTGTTTCCATTCATTTCATGGTCAGTAACCTACTTCTGCCTGGTCAAGTAACTTATTGCTTTCTACATTCCCAGATTTGTTAAAATACATAGGTTGCTAGACGTTTAACCGGATAAGGGATGTTTGGGATAGGTCAGTAGTTGGTTATGTCTTTTGTGTTTCCTGAGTGATTTTTGAGGAGTGGTTTAATGTATGCTGCTTTGAAGTTTCACAGTACAACTCCTAGTGCCAGAGAATGGTTCTTGAGGGTCCAGATGTATACTGCAGCTGTAAATGATAAAGGACCTCATTACAAGTTTGCTGGTATCCCACTGGTTAGACCAGAATGATACCGGCAAACTGACCAACCGTTTCTGCCGCCTGATATCCTGGAATGGACAGACAGAGCGGAGGTCTTGGGACACATGGACAGACAGTGTGAGGAGCTTTGGATACATGAACAGGAGGTATGAGGACCTTGGGGACTCATGGACTGAGTGAGAAGAGCTTGAAGGACGTGTACAGACAGTGTGAGGAGCTTGGGGACATGGGCAGACAGTGTGAGGAGCTTGGGGCCATGGACAGACAGTGTGAGGAGCTTGGGGACATGGGCAGACAGTATGAGGAGCTGGGGGCACATGGACAGGCAGTGTGAGGCGCTTGGGCAGATGGAGAGACAGGGTGAGGTGCTTGGGGCACATGGACAGACAGTGTGAGGAGCTTGGGGCACATGGACAGACAGTGTGAGGAGCTTGGGGCACATGGACAGAGTGGAGATCTTGGGGTACATGGACAGACTGAAGATCTTGGGGCACATGGACAGACAGTGTGAGGAGCTTGGGGCACATGGACAGTGTGAAGTTCTTTAGACAAGTGGACAGACAGCGTGAGAAGCCTTGGGCACATGAACAATGGTATGAGTACCTTGGGGGCTCATGGCAAGAGTGAGAAGAGCTTGCAGGACATGGAAAGACGGTGTGGGGAGCTTGGGGCCATGGGCAGGCAGTGGAAGGAGCTTGGGGCACATGGACTGGTGGTATGAGGATTTAGGGGGCTAAGCGGACCGTGTGAGGGGAGGTTAAAGGACGTGGGCAGACAGTGTGAGAAGCTTGTGGACATGGGCAGGCAGTGCGAGGAGATTGGGGCAAATGGACAGGTAGTATGAGGCCCTTACAGGCTCATGGACAGAGTGAGAAGAGTTTGATGGATGTGGACATCCATTGTGAGGAGCTTGGGGCACATGGACAGAGTGGGGATCTTAGGATACATGGACAGACAGTGTGAGGACCTTTGGGTACATGATCAGGTGGTATGAGGATCTTGGGGCTCATGGCCAGAGTGAGAAGAGCTTGCAGGACATGGAAAGACAGTGTGAGGAGCTTGGAGCCCATGGGCAGAGTGGAGATCATGAGGCACATGGACAGACAGTGTGAGGAGCTTGGGGCACATGGACAGAGTGGAGATCTTGGGGCACATGGGCAGACAGAGTGAGGAGATTGGAGCACATGGACAGAGTGGAGATCATGAGGCACATGGACAGACAGTGTGAGGAGCTTGGGGACATGGGCAGACAGTGTGAGGAGCTTGGGGGACATGGACAGACAGTGTGAGGAGCTTGGGGCACATAGATACAGTGGAGATCTTGGAGCACATGGACAGACAGTGTGAGGAGCTTGGGGCACATAGACACAGTGGAGATCTTGGAGCACGTGGACAGATAGTGTGAGGAGCTTGGAGCACATGGACAGAGTGGAGATCTTAGAGCACAAGGACAGATAGTGTGAGGAGCTTGGGGCACATGCACAGAGTGGAGATCTTGGAGCACATGGACAAACAGAGTGAGGAGCTTGGAGCCCATGCGCAGAGTGGAGATCATGAGGCACATGGACAGACAGTGTGAGAGTGTGAGGAGTTTGGGGACATGGGAAGGCAGTGTGAAGAGTTTGGGGCACATGGACAGACAGTGTGAGAAGCTTGGGGCACATGGACAGAGTGGAGATCTTGGGGTGTCGGAATAGAAAGTATATTGTGCCTCCTATTGTAAAAAATATATTTAATATTGGCCTACGCCAAGCTGCTCGAAAGTCGCTTGCGAGAGAAATCTGTGTTGCAAGGTCCTGACCTTCAACCTATGTAGGCCGCCATTTTAGGTCAAACTGCCATTTTAGGATTCGTTGTGGAAAAGTCACCCTGTGAGCTAGAATGGTGGACGATGTCATTGCAAAATACAACATGGCCGTCTTGACCTCTGTACATAGCTAATGTGTAATCTGCCTGCAGGCCACTTGTTGAGGTCATGAACTGAGACCTCGTCCTTCGTTGACCTATGTCTAAAGGGATCACTTGTGCGATGAAACTAATCCACGAGCATATATTGAGATAATGTGTTTGCATACTGAACGAAGAACATCTGTCTTACTACATTGTATTTATGTTTAAGAAGGCCTGCATGCGAAACTTTAGAATACACAGTTAATGCATATGCTTGTTGTTACATGTATTAAAGACAAACCAGTTATATGCGGTTATTTGAGACTTGGCACGAACCCTAGAATTGGTGATGTATTAAGTAGAATATTAACCCGAAGTGGGGCTGGACATAGTGCCCACAAAATGTATAAAAAGCGAATGCATTCTAATGTACAGCGTCTCTCACTGAACACACTGAACCACGCTGGAGTTCGTTGTGTTGTACTGAGGGCCGATAGCTATCTGACTTTGCACTGTTTTTGTAATTGAATTCAGTAGAGAATAAAGTACTTTGTATGTTCCTTTGTAACCCGTGTTCGGTGTATTTCCTTTTGGGGTACTCAGCCTCGATATTTTATTTCTGTTTTCACAGTTGGCGCCCGAATAGGGACCCTCAAGATTGATGCCAGATTGTTGAAGGTTGACACATACTATCGGACCGGGATCGAACGGTGTGACAAAAAGAAAGGGGCCCCTGGATGAGACGCGACACCTCAGCAGCGCTGCACGTCCCGATCCCTGGACGATTAGCCTGTGGTCTGAGACGGCATCTTGATGAGGGTCCACTAATAGAGGCGGGCAAATTTGCTGAAATCACCATACACAAGGTAAGATTGGTTAGGTAAGATTCTTAGAAGTACCGATTGGTCCTCCTTAGATTTGGTCAGGTGAGTCATGACCCGATTCTTAATTCAACCCTGACAATCTGAATTTTGGTGCATTGTATCTGCAGACACAATTATTGACCAGGTAACACCAAGAATTTGAGATATGCCTGGGAAATTGTCTACCTGCTTTAAGGCATTATTCCGCAGTGATAGAGAATCATTGGAATTTATCCATCTGGCACCAAAGGAGGGGTCGCCGGCATGTACTATGTACTGTAAGCATGGCATTGGAAGTATAGTATTTAATGATATTTGACACAGACAAACCACACATGCCTCCAAACTTCAGTGGCCAATCAATGGTAGTTTTGAGATCCCTCACATTGAATATTTGGAGTCAGTTTTGTTAAAGAAAAAGGCTAGACCTGCAGCATTTGATGTTTTGCAGAATTGGAAAAAAGAAGCATTACAACAGCTTAAGAGTAGAGAGAAACATGTGTGGGTCATAAAACGAATGCCGAAAAAGCGTTGTTATATGGCCAGGATAAACAGTCTGAGTCGGCTAAAAAAATGGAAAGGGCTTTCTCACTTGGTATTCAGAAAATGTATCCTTCCAAAGATCTTCATGTTTCTGATGAGTTTATTGATAAAATACTAAATGAACGAAGGCCTGGTGCCTCTGCGCCACTTCCGTATGTTCCTCTTCCCGCTGCTGTACCTCTTCCTGCTGTTATTCCTGCTCTTCCTACTCAACCTGTTGTTCCTACTCCTCCGGTTTTTGTCCCTCCACCTGCTCCTCTGCCTCTTTTTATCGCACCAGTTATAGCACCTCCATCGAATTTGCCTGCTCCCTCTCTTCCAAGTGGTCCTGAGCCGCTTGTAATCGATCATGGTGCAGGGTCAAAGGTTGTCACTGGCAGTACTGTACCACCGGAGAAGAAACGTGAGCTAATTGCATGGACTAAGCATTGTATGGAGAAGGATGATGAAGCTAGCGTTTTTTCCACAGTTTTTAATACGGATAATTTTCCTGAGAAAAATGTTTTTATTGAAGGTTTAGGGATTCAGTTATGTATAATGTGGGGAAGATGAAATAATGCGGATGTTCACGTCCCGTTTTCACGACAGGAAGTGAACACCATTAGACAGTCTATTCCTGATATTAGGAAAAATCTGACAGGGTTTTATAAAGAGATGGAATCTGTATTGCAATCCTCAGTGTTCACCTTAGGTGACATTGATTTGTTGTTTCCTGTACTCCTGCCCGTAGATTTATGGAAACAAGTTAAAACTATTGACGATGTACCCGGGTTGGGAGATACATTGGCGAATATAACTAGACTCGATGGGGAAAGGCCAGCTGGCGAAAGACCACAACAGGTGATATTAACTCTGCCTGATAGAATCATTGCTAAATTAAAAACCATAATTCCCGAAAAAAGAATTATTTGGGACAAGCTTACCACCTGTGTCCAAGGAAAGTCTGAAGGTGCTACCGAGTTCTTTAATCGGTTCGAACAGGTATTCTCAGATTTCAGTGGACAAGACTTAGGCACAGAGTCTGGGAAAAGATTATTTGTGGACAAATTTGTAGGTGGATTACTGCCTGACATCCAGTCACAGATTATGTCTTCTGAGAGCGCTTGGCAGGCGAAATCACAATCAGAAGTACTGCACATGGCTCAGTACTATGAGAACCATGTCAATAATGAAAAAGATAGGATTGAAAAACGGAAATCTGATTTAAAAACTAAGGTGCTATTGCAGCAAATTGTTAGGGGCCCCAGAGGGGGTAACTCTCAGGTTAGAGGTCAGTATGTCCCACAGGGGAATGTGCCCTTGGGTCCTGTGAATATTAATCAATGTGCTTATTGTCGTCGAGAGGGTCATTGTGGAATGTGCCCTTGGGTCCTGTGAATATTAATCAATGTGCTTATTGTCGTCGAGAGGGTCATTGGCGAGCACAATGCCCCGTCCTTCAACAGAGGTCAAATAATACATTTGGTAATGTGGGTAGGCAATCCAGAGGTCGCCCGGGCGTAGGGGGCTCTGGTAGAGGTCAGTTTACACAGGACCCTCAACAACTTTTTTCCCAGGACAATCAGACTCCGAGTGCGGACACTAGGAATATATTTGATCATCCTTCCGCTGCATATTTATCTGAAGAGCTTCCTTTTGATAATATTCTGTTTCGTTAGGATTGCCCTAAGCAGGGTTTGGAACCTACACCTATTCCCGTCAATCAGAAAGGTCCCTACGTTCAAATGATGGTGGGAAATAGGAAACATCAGTTTTTGATAGACACTGGAGCACAGAAGTGTTCCATTGATCATTCACGGGTTCCAAACATTCCACTGTCAGGGCAAACCAATGTTTCTGTAGGGTTTTCCGGTACACCAGTTGTTTGTCCGGTTTCTATGCCGGTACCTATTTCTTTGGGTCCCTTTACGGACCAGTTTCCTTTTCTGTTGACCTCACATTGCGGGGAGAACTTGTTGGGGTTGAATTTGTTAAAAGAATTAAATGCAGTGATTTATTGTTCTTCTGATGGAGTGCGCTTTATTGTTCTTCTGATGGAGTGCGCTTGACGATTTCACCACAGCAATCTTCTGCCTCGCAATTTTTACTAGAAAATTTGCCTCCAGAATTCATTGATGTACCAGAGAGCTTATGGGCTGTCGACGACAATGATGTTGGTGTTTTACAGATTGAGCCTGTTAGGATAGTTTTGAAACATGGAATTGAGCTGCCACGCATTCCCCAATATAAGATTTCGGTTGAGGGCGAGCAAGCTTTGAAATGTATTGTTTCCGATTTTGTGCATCGCGGTGTGATTGAAGAAATTTGTGTAATAGTCCGATTTTACCCGTGTACAAGAAAGGCGATAATGTAATCCCATTCCGTTTTATAATTGATTTACGTGCCATTAATAAAGTTGTGGCACCGCAATTTCCAATTGTGCCTGATGTGACGACAATCCTAACCATGATTCCAGCTACAGCTACTTACTTTAGTGTTGTAGACTTAAAGAATGCATTCTTTAGTATTCCTATACACAAGGATAGTAGATATTTGTTTGCGTTCACCTTAGGGGGACGCTCGTTTACATTTACTTGTGCACCTCAAGGGTAAACAGAGAGTCCTAGTATTTAAAGTATGACTTTGAAAGAACAACTTGATACCCTTGAATTGCCCTTTACCTGTACTTTGCTTCAGTACGTTGACGATTTGCTTCTGGCTGCTGACTCTGAGAGTGCCTGTAAGGAGGGCACTGTGTTATTACTTATTCATCTAGCTAAGCATGGTCACAAAGCTTCGCTTAAAAAATGTCAATATTGTTGTCAGGAGGTCGCCTATTTAGGCTATCTCCTGTCAAAGGAGGGAAGAAGATTGACACCTGAAAGAATAAAACACATTTCTGGCATGTCTGTCCCAAATACGCAGAAGGAAGTTAGGGCCTTGATAGGTATGGATTCTTAATGTAGGTTGTGGATCCCAAATTTTTCAGTAGTGATAAAACCGATGCGGGCCTTGACGAAGAAGGGCATTTCTTCGCCGTTGCCATGGCCCTCGGAACACCAGCAATCGTTTGACTTGCTTAAGACTGCATTATGCTCTGTACCAGTTTTGGGCACACCAAACTATGAAAAGGCCTTTGTATTGTTTGTGCATGAATGTGATGGATGTGCTTTGGCTGTATTAACGCAGGAGAATGGAGGGAAGAATTGGCCGTGTGGTTACTATTCCTCCACCCTTGATCCTGTAGCATGCGCTTTGCCAAGATGTTTGCGCACTGTCGCTGCTGCTGCCGCGTCTGTAAAACAGAGTGAGGGAATGGTCCTAGGCCATGACCTGACCCTGATGGTGCCTCACTCTGTAGATGTTCTATTGAACCGAACTCAAACTTAACACCTCACTTCCGCACGGTTGACGAGATATGAATTGATCTTGTTTGCCCCTCACATTCAAATTAAGAGGTGTTGTGTCCTTAATCCGGCTGAACTCCTACCTTTTCCGCAAGATACTACTTGCGGTGATATAGAATCACGTGATTGTTTGTATTCGACCGAACAAGAAACAAAGGGCAGGATTGATTTGAAAGATACCCCTTTGGATAATCCGCAAGGAGAGCTGTTTTGTGACGGCTCCTGCTTTAAACTTCCGGATGGTACATCCACAGCCGCGTATGCAATCACTACATTGAGCACGTTTGTGGAAACTAAGAGAATTACGCATAATTCTGCGCAGGCCGCAGAGATTATAGCATTAACCCGAGCTTGTGAACTTTCTGAAGGGCTTGTAGTAAATATATATACTGATAGTCAGTATGCCTTTGGGGTGGTTCACAACTTTGGGAGACTTTGGTCGGAAAGAGGGTTCCTAACCTCGCATGGCACCAAGATTCAACATGGCTCCCTAATAGTGCAACTACTCTCAGCGCTTGCGCTCCCTACTCAGTTAGCAGTTGTAAAATGTGCAGCACATCGAAAGATTGTAGATAATATTGGAAAAGGGAATGCTTTTGCTGATCAAATAGCTAGACAAACTGCCACTGATCTCTTTACGGAGTTATATGTTTCAAGAGAGACTGAAAATGCCTATGTAATGGATGAGGGCGTTGGGTCTGTACGGGATATCCAAGCCGATGCCACATAAGAAGAATCCAAGAGGTGGGCTGAGGGCTTGGGAAAACTTGATGATGATGGGTGTTTGGTTTGACACGGTTGATGGAAAATGGCTACTTCCTGATTTGTATTTGTATTTTATGTATTTATAAAGCGCAAAGAACCAGGCCCATGGGCAACCGGGCGCATACTCTTGAAGACATGTTACAGCAAGTAATTACATTACATTAAGTACATTAGTTACAGAATTAGTTAATTACAAAGAAATTACACACAATATACAGTAATATACCTAGATGTACAGAAAGAGTGCCATGGCAGGTTGTAGTGTAAGTACAGTGAGGTGTAAAGCATGGCCTAAAACACACAAGAGTACTAGATAGAGTGAGGGTCTCATAAATCATGGGAGAACAGCCAATGATGCTTATGTGATGATGATGGTTGGAATGGCACACGGTCCAACGCATGTGTGTGCCCAGCAGATGACGAAAATGTTAGGAAAAGTTTGGGTAAACGACAAAATTTCAAAAATTGCTCAGAATTACGTCCAGAACTGTATGATTTGCCTACAACATAATGTGGGAAAGGGGACAGCAACCCCAAGGGGAAGTTTTGGGCCACCCTCTGTCCCATTCGAAGTAATCCACTTTGATTTTATTGAAATGGAACGATGCAACAATCTAAAATATATCCTTGTAGTCATTTGTGCCTTTAGTAAGTGGGTTGAGGCTTTCCCTGTTAAAGATGCTACAGCCATGACCACTGCGAAAACCATGTTAAAGGAGTACTTTCCCTGGTTCGGTTTGCCAAGAGTTATTTGGTCAGACAATGGTCCACATTTTGTTGCCGCTGTAATCCTACAGATATGTACAGCGTTACGAATTGACAAACAGTTCCATTCGGCCAGACATCCTCAGAGTGCCGGACTAGTAAAAAGACAGAACGGTAAGACGTGTGTCGGCACCAAATTAAAATGGCCGGACACCTTACCGATCGTGTTACTAGCCATGCGTACAACCACTCAAACTAAGACTAGGCTCTCTCCATTTGAGGTGGTAATGGGGAGACCTGCCAATATCTGGAATCTTCCAAAATGTCGAAATTTGAAGAATGTTGAAAATGTACTACTTTCAGATTATTGTAGCCAATTGACTAAAAACCTGTATTTGATTTACCACCAGGTACGAGAGGCCTTACCTGTGCGATACGAGTGCCCGGGCCAAGGCATACGACCAGGGAGCTGGGTGCTCGTCAAATCATTTGAGCGCACCTCCTGCCTGGCGCCTCGCTGGCGTGGGCCATTCCAGGTCCTGTTGGTCACCCAGACAGCAGTGCGGGTAGCTGGGCGAAAGAACTGGATCCACGCGTCACACATCAAGAAACTTCCTCACCCTGTGCCACACGCTACAGAAGAAGCAGAACCCCTCGCTGATACTGCAACTGATGATCCCAAAGCAGTAAGCAGCACTGAGAGTGTGTCGGAGAATATCTCTAAGCCCAGGAGGCTTGGGGGAGCTGCCATTTTGTCTCCACACTCTCCACAAGTTTTGCACCCGGAAATGGCTGTTTCAAATTCAGCCTCCTCACTTGCCTCTGACACGTTGCTTCCAACGGGAAGTGACGACACATTGTTTCCGGATCAATCAGTACCAGGAACAGCCAGGTACCACTTATGTTCGAGCAAATAGACGTACAGCACGGTTCTGCTGTGCATCTGATAGACATACGGCACGGTTCGGCTGTGCATTCAAGGAAGGAAAAGAGTCATTGAGGGCTTGCTTTTGCACAAATTTGAGAAAGTGGATTCTGTTGGCTAGGGTTGTGGAAGTACTAAGAAATCACGCGACCGGGGGGTCGCCAGCAACGAACATTGGGGTTTCCATCTGAAGAACTGAAATGCCCGCTACCACCGCCGCTCGTATTGGACTTGTAAATAAGGGGGTGACCAACCAGGACAATTGACAAAATGCCTGGGCCCCGGAAACGTATTGCTGTATTTTTGTAATGATATTTGGGTTTCTTATAGTCACTGCCTTAGGATTATGGTACCTTGAGGAAACTCATTCCTTAGAACCTTTGTTGCCTACTGAAAATGCACCCATTGTTCCTACTCCCTTTGTGCATTTGCACACTTTATCCCCTCGGGATTCCCAGCACAGACAAAGGTATCATAATAACACACTACTATTTATCATGAATGCTACACTTGCCATTTTTTATAAATCCAATTGCTGGGTCTGTTCGCATTTACCGCAACACGGTGATAAGGGGCTAGGTTGGTATATTCATCCTTTACTGTTGACAACTGCCTGCTATGCTTCTCTTAGAGCACTGTTCTTTGGTCGATGGAATTATAGCGTCTCAGGGAACTTTGATGGCACCAATTTGGATAGTTTTGAGAAACGTGTTTTGACTCCCCTGGGATGCTGCATTTTTGCAAATAGTAGTAAACCGAATGTTGCTTCTATTAGGCTTCTGATAAACTGTCTCGTCCTTTCCAATCTTTGATTTCCTTTAAAATGGCTCTGATAGGCAATAAGGATGCCATGCCTCCTTTCTACACTGTTAACCATAGCCCTGATTCAGTTTCTTTCTGCATACAGAGGA
Source organism: Ambystoma mexicanum (assembly GCA_002915635.3). NCBI lineage: Eukaryota > Metazoa > Chordata > Amphibia > Caudata > Ambystomatidae > Ambystoma > Ambystoma mexicanum. The sequence goes on from CM030325.1 coordinate 993,509,671, forward strand.
ATGGCACTCGGTCAATGCGAGATTTTAAAGGTTGTGGCAACGTTGCAAATTTGACTGGGGAAGACAGACCTTTGTATGTAGGCGAACCTGTCTATTTTGTTTGCGGTTATGTAGCGTTTCCATGGTTGCCCAGAGAGTGGCAGGGAACTTGTTATTTAGGGATCCTGCTACCTGGGGTGTTCATAGCAAGTACTATAGAAATTTCAAAGGCTCGTCCACGGCGGGACGAGAATGGTGACACCCCAGCACAAGTCTTGGGAGATATAGCAAAATCAGTTGTGCCATTTTGGGGGCAGATAGCAAATTCAGATGATATCAGGAGATTAGCGAGAGTACTGGAGAGAACCATCAACCGGACCATGGATATACTCTACAACATGACATTAGAGCAGAAAGCAATAAGATTAGTAGCACTCCAGAACCGGATGGCATTAGATGTCATTCTGGCTGAACGTGGTGGAGTATGTAAATTAGTGGGGTCCGCTTGCTGCGTTTTTCTACCAGATTCCTCCCCAACTATCTTCAAGGCAATACAGAACCTGCACGTCCTTAGTTCCGAAGTGCCTGTTCCCGAGGGAAATTGAGACCTTGGCACTTGGTTCTGGGACTTCTTGCGATCTTGGGGTTGGAAGGTACTTTCGTTCTTATTAATTATTTTGGGAATTCTGTTGTTTCTTTGTTGTTGTATTCAGTGTCTGCCTGGTATGTGTTTGATGCTAGGGGGTGTTGTGCACAAGCGATAGATTCGATAGGACATAAGTTGTATGCCTCAGATAAGACTTCCAAAGAATATGTGTTAAAGGATATTTTAGCAAAAGACCTAATGGCAGTAGATATTTCAGTTAGTGATTCAGGGTACATGGATAATGATGCATGGAGTTATTTGCAAGGAGACCCAAAGTAGTTTTAAGCACTTGGCATAGGCCAAAAGGAGGGTTTGTCGGAATAGAAAGTATATTGTGCCTCCTATTGTAAAAAATATATTTAATATTGGCCTATGCCAAGCTGCTCGAAAGTCGCTTGCGAGAGAAATCTGTGTTGCAAGGTCCTGACCTTTAACCTATGTAGGCCGCCATTTAAGGTCAAACCGCCATTTTAGGATTCGTTGTGGAAAAGTCACCATGTGAGCTAAAATGGTGGACGATGTCATTGCAAAATACAACATGGCCGTCTTGACCTCTGTACATAGCTAATGTGTAATCTGCCTGCAGGCCACTTGTTGAGGTCATGAACTGAGACCTCGTCCTTCGTTGACCTATGTGTAAAGGGATCACATGTGCGATGAAACTAATCCACGAGCATATATTGAGATAATGTGTTTGCATACTGAACGAAGAACATCTGTCTTACTACATTGTATTTATGTTTAAGAAGGCCTGCATGCGAAACTTTAGAATACACAGTTAATGCATACGCTTGTTGTTACATGTATTAAAGACAAACCAGTTATATGCGGTTATTTGAGACTCGGCACGAACCCTAGAACTGGTGATGTATAAAGTAGAATATTAACCCGAAGTGGGCCTGGACATAGTGCCCACAAAATGTATAAAAAGCAAATGCATTCTAATGTACAGCGTCTCTCACTGAACACACTGAACCACGCTGGAGTTTGTTGTGTTGTACTGAGGGCAGGTAGTAATCTGACTTTGCACTGTTTTTGTAATTGAATTCAGTAGAGAATAAAGTACTTTGTATGTTCCTTTGTAACCCGTGTTCGGTGTATTCCCTTTTGGGGTACTCAGCCTCGATATTTTATTTCTGTTTTCACAGTGGCACATGGGCAGACAGAGTGAGGAGATTGGAGCACATGGACAGAGTGGAGATCATGAGGCACATGGACAGACAGTGTGAGGAGCTTGGGGACATGGGCAGACAGTGTGAGGAGCTTGCGGCACATGGACAGACAGTGTGAGGAGCTTGGGGCACATGGACAGAGTGGGGATCTTGGAGCACATGGACAGACAGTGTGAGGACCTTTGGGTACATGATCAGGTGGTATGAGGACCTTGGGGGCTTATGCCAAGAGTGAGAAGAGCTTGCAGGACATGGAAAGACAGTGTGAGGAGCTTTGGGCACATGGACAGGTGATATGAGACCATTGGAGGCTGATAGACAGAGTGAGACGAGCTTGATGGATGTGGACAGCCATTGTGAGGAGTTTGGGGCACATGGACAGAGTGGAGATCTTGGGACACATGGACAGACAGTGTGAGGACCTTTGGGTACATGATCAGGTGGTATGAAGACCTTGGGGGCTCATGGAAAGAGTGAGAAGAGCTTAAATGATGTGTACAGACAGTGTGAGGAGCTTGGAGCACATGTGCAGAGTGGTGATCATGAGTCACATGATAGACAGTGTGAGGAGCTTGGGAACATAGACAGGCAGTGTGAGGAGCTTAGGGCACATGGACAAGTTGCATGAGGCCCTTGTGGGCTCGTGGACAGAGTGAGAAGAGCTTGATGGATGTGGACAGCCATTGTGAGGTGCTTGGGACACATGGACAGAGTGGAGATCATGAGGCACATGCACAGACAGTGAGAGGAGTTTGTGGACATGGGCAGGCTGTGTGAAGAGCTTGGGGCACATGGACAGACTACAGATCTTGGGGCACATGGACAGTGTGAGGAGCTTGAGGACATGGTCAGACAGTGTGAGGAGCTTGGGGCACATGGACAAACAGTGTGAGCAGCTTGAGGACATGGTCAGACAGTGTGAGGAGCTTGGGGCACATGGACAAACAGTGTGAGCAGCTTGGGGCACATGGACAGAGTGGAGATCATGAGGCACATGGACAGATAGTGTGAGGAGCTTTGGGAGATGGGCAGACAGTGTGAGGAGCTTGGGGAGATGGACAGAGTGGAGATATTGGGGCACATAGACAAACAGAGTGAGGAGCTTGGAGCCCATGGGCAGAGTGGAGAACATGAGGCACATGGACAGACAGTGTGAAGAGTTTGGGGCACCTGTACAGACAGTGGGAGGAGCTTGGGGCTTGGGGCACATGGACAGAGTGAAGATTTTGGGGCACATGGACAAACAGAGGGAGGAGCCTGGAGCCCATGCACAGAGTGGAGATCATGAGGCACACGGACAGACATTGTGAGAGTGTGAGGAGCTTGGGGACATGGGCAGGCAGTTTGAACAGTTTGGGGCACATGGACATACAGTGTGAGGAGCTTGGGGCACATGGACAGAGTGAAGATTTTGGGGCACATGGACAAACAGAGGGAGGAGCCTCGAGCCCATGCGCAGAGTGGAGATCATGAGGCACACGGACAGACAGTGTGAGAGTGTGAGGAGCTTGGGGACATGGGCAGGCAGTTTGAACAGTTTGGGGCACATGGACATACAGTGTGAGAAGCTTGGGGCACATGGACAGAGTGGAGATCTTGGGGCACATGAGCAGACAGTGTGAGGAGCTTGGGGACATGGGCAGACAGTGTGAGGAGCTTGGGGCACATGAACAGACAGTGTGAGGAGCTTGGGGCTCCACAGAGTGGAGATCATGGAGCACATGGACAGATAGTGTGAGGAGTTTGGGCACATGGACAGAGTGGAGATCTTGGAGCACATGGACAGATAGTGTGAGGATCATCTGTAGATGATCAGGTGGTGTGAGGACCTTGGGGGCTCATGACAAGAGTGAGAAGAGCTTGCAGGACATGGAAAGACAGTGTGGGGAGCTTGGGGACATGGGCAAGCAGTGTGAGGAGCTTCTGACACATGGACAGGTGGAATGAGACCCTTGGAGGCTCATGGACAGAGTGAGACGAGCTTGATGGATGTGGACAACCATTGTGAGGAGTTTGGGGCACATGTACAGAGTGGAGATCTTGGGACACATGGACAGACAGTGTGAGGACCTTTGGGTACATGATCAGGTGGTATGAGGATCTTGGGGGTTCATGGCAAGAGTGAGAAGAGCTTGCAGGACGTGGAAAGACAGTGTGGGGAGCTTGAGGCACATGGACAGAGTGAGGAGCTTGGAGCACATGGGCAGAGTGGAGATCATGAGACACATGGACAGACAGTGTGAGGAGCTTGGGGACCTGGGCAGGCAGTGTGAGGAGCTTGGGGCACATGGACAGGTTGCATGAGGCCCTTGGGGGCTCATGGACAGAGTGAGAAGAGCTTGATGGATGTGGACAGCCATTGTGAAGAGCTTGGGCACATGGACAGAGTGGAGATCATGAGGCACATGGACAGACAGTGAGAGGAGCTTGGGGCACATGTATAGAGTGGAGATCTCCGGGCACATGGACAGACAGAGTTAGGAGCTTGGAGCACATGGACAGAGTAGTGATCAAGAGGCACATGGACAGACAGTGTGAGGCGCTTGGGGACATGGACAGGTTGCATGAGGCCCTTGGGGGTTCATGGACAGAGTGAGAAGAGCTTTGATGGATGTGGACAGACAGTGTGAGCAGCTTGGGGCACATGTATAGAGTGGAGATCTTGGGGTACATGGACAGTGTGAGGAGCTTGAGGAAATGGTCAGACAGTGTGAGGAGCTTGGGGACATGGACAGACAGAGTGAGGAGCTTGGAGCACATGGACAGAGTGGAGATCATGAGGCACATGGACAGAGAGTGTGAGGAGCTTGGGGACATGGTCAGACAGAGTGAGGAGCTTGGAGCACATGGACAGAGTAGTGATCGAGAGGCACATGGACAGACAGTGTGAGGCGCTTGGGGACATGGACAGGTTGCATGAGGCCCTTGGGGGTTCATGGACAGAGTGAGAAGAGCTTGATGGATGTGGTCAGACAGTGTGAGCAGCTTGGGGCACATGTATAGAGTGGAGATCTTGGGGTACATGGACAGTGTGAGGAGCTTGAGGACATGGTCAGACAGTGTGAGGAGCTTGGGGACATGGTCAGACAGAGTGAGGAGCTTGGAGCACATGGACAGAGTGGAGATCATGAGGCACATGGACAGGACAGTGTGTGGAGTTTGGGGAGATGGGCAGGCAGTGTGAGGCGCTTGGGGACATGGGCAGACAGTGTGAGGAGTGTGGGGCACAGGGATAAAGTGCACAGAACAGAACATGGGATGCATGTGATGGCAGTATCCAGCGCTTCCCCTGCTAGGAAGTCCTTTAACATTCAGCAGTGACAATCTGTCACCTATGGCAGGCAATACATCCCTGCCTCTGGAGGCCACTCTGCAGAAGGCGAGGGCTGCTTGAAGGCATATACATGTGCTTTGTTTTATTCGTACTTTGTCATGCTGTACCGGGCACTGACACCCTTCGTGTGTATTAATTTCACTGTACAAATTAAAATCAACGCAATAAAGCACATGTACTCTATAAATGTATAAGGGTGTATGATGTATACATAGGTTAGTTTTCACGCATCTGTGCTGTGAGGGTGCCACCCTGCTACCTTTACAGGCATCCTCTCTGCTCCCCCCCCCCCTGTTTTAGGAGGGGGGGGCGTTTTAAGGACACCACACATTACCTTGTGCATGCTGTAATCCCAAGAATTCAATCAAATGGCCAATTAGGGCCGGGCAGGGGAACTAGCCGCACAAGCACACATGTGCAACCTCCGTGGGAGAAAACAATGAAATGGTGTGTCTAAGTGTGAGGAAAAAGGAGGCACGGGGAATGTGCCTTGTGCCATGAAACACTTATCTCAGCAGACACTGCCCCGGGGCCAAGAATGAGCTGGAAGGCCCCGTCCTCAATAACTCACAGCGAGCAGGTTGCGCACAGATGTCCGCCGGCTTTCTTCAGACTGATTCAAATCTATTTTATGCATTTTTCAAGTGATTACAAGCTCACAATTTCCAATTTATGCTGGGTTTTTTTGTGCTTGATACCAGATGTTGATGCTTTGGTGTGTGTGTGTGTGTGTGTGTACACTACACTATGCAGGGAAATGAACCCGGCACGGTACACAAATGGGGCATGGCACATCCTGGGCGGTCACACGCGGCCTGTAATGGGCAGGCTGCAAAGGGTGGAATGAAGAGTGGGCAGGTGGTGGTAATTTGGGCAGTAGTGATTTAAGTGGCATACGAAATCGATGGGGTAAGGTGTAGCTCTGTGGAGGGGCCTAGCCTAAGGGGGCATAACCCAACGGCAGTAGGTAAGTGCCACCGATACCCTCCAGGCATCCCTTTGCAGCAATCATCACCTTGTCTCCTAGGGTACAAGGGTGATAATCCCTGCATCTCTTAGATAAATGGATGGATGGCCGGGGTCAGCGCTACAACATTTCCTCCTTCATTGTGGCGCTGAACCCCGCCAGGCATCCCATTAACTAAAAGATGCAGGGATCATGACCCTCACACCCCAGCAGAGATGGTGATGATCCCTGCAACTTTTGACTAAAGGGATGCCTGGCTGGGGTGAGTGCCACATCTTTTCTTCCTTAATGGCCCGCTTCTAGCGGCCTAGCTTTTTCTTCCATGATGGTGGCACCAGCCCCTGTGCATCTCTTAGTTAAAGGGATCCCTGGTAGTTGCCATCACCACCATTATGGAAGAAAATGACTTTTTTTCGAGCTGTAGGCCTTTTGCCTCTAGCGGCCTTATTGGCTGGGGTTGCCAGCGGTCTTTAGGGCCCCCCACCCCTGCAGCGCCTTGCTTCAGAGACTACCGGGGCTGAATCATGCCCACTGAGCTACCCTCGCCTACTCTCGTGGATCCACTCTGCTAACCCATCATATTGGTGCTGCATCAATCACTGTATCCACTCTGCTCACATACCTTCTAGTGTCTGGGCCATATCTGCTCCGTATCAACATCATACCTGCCCTGCTGCCTGCACTGTATCAGCTCTGCCGCCCACATGGTATCCGCCTCAGTATCTGCCCGCGTCCTCTCAGCAGCTATATGGGCTATGCGGATTTCGCTATATCTGCTCTGCTTATCTCAGGATATGCATTATGCTTACAGAACGTTACCAGCTCTTCTAAAAGCACTATATCCACATAGTGTTCTGCCCCATATACACGTTGCTACATACAATATATATTATGTTTGCTACCAGCTCTATTTCCCCCGCTCTACCCACTCACCTACATCACCTGATCTGCTCTTCCAACCACTCAATATCTACACTGCTGCCAGCAGGAGGTCTGCACTACCCCCTTGCCATACCCACCATGTTATCCACATGATATCTGTGCTATGCCCTCTCTGTGGCCTCCACTACACCTGATGTGCTGACTTCGCTATATCCGACCTGCTTCCCAGCATACATCTGATATGCTTCCTGAGCCATACCCACTTAAGGGCCCATAGCATATCCGCTCTGCCACCCATATTGTGTCACTTCTGCTATCAACAGTCTATCCATTCTGTTACTTGCAGCATACCTACTCTGTTACCCTTGTCATATAGGCTGTTAATTTCACCGCAGCCACTCAGCCTTCCTACCCACCCTGTATCCACTGAACAATCCATGGAATAGCCACTATGCTGCCAATACTCTATCCTCTCTGCTACTGCCACTGTCTTTACTCTGCCACCCACAATATATCATGTTACAGCCCAGCATGTTATCTACTGTTACTTGCCTCCTAGCCACTCTGTCACTTACGCCATATCCACTCTCGAACAAGCACCATAATCACCCTGTGACCTGCACATACTCGCTCTGTTACTGTTACAATGTTTCCTTTTTATTGTGTATTTCTTATACAAATTGTACATTTTACACAAAAATGAAAAACAGTTTAAAATTCTCATACCAATGTACTGATGGCAGATTGTCATTTTAACCGGAGCTATGGACATAATCCAGATATCCTAAAACCAATTTCCACATTCCAAAGCTTCATATAGAATTTTTATGATAACAACTGAAATAGGACAGGTGATATTTTATTTATTTGACATTTTCAAATGTAAAATATTTTTTCGTTCCTTTTTTTCGGGAGTACAATACAGAACTTAACTAACCATTGCCCAGTGCCTAATACCTTGCTCAGTGACCTTATCAATGGCTGAAAAGTCTCACTAAGCAGCTTTACTCTGGCTCAGAATCGTAGGGCACTCCATTACCAAGTGGAAAGGTGACTCGGTTTACTATGAGCTGCACATTCAGACCCCTTGGCAGGTCATGGGGTACTCCTAGTTTAGCACCAACTACTTCTGGTCTTGGCAAACAGTTTAACCGAAATCGTATGCCCCACTCACGACAGTGGGAACTAGGACATTTGGCTGAGTAGGATCTTAAATTAGGCTGCGGGAGGTGCAGTAGTTCCTTACCCTCATAACGTTTTAGGTGACTTAGATTCGACAAGTCCATCGATTTGTCCCATCTTTTGATTTTGTTCTTGAGGGCTATTTCTGACATCAAGATCTATCATTATGGCAAAGCGATCGCATCTTTTTTTCAACTTCTTTGAATAAGGATTGGTATTTTGCTTTATGTGAATATTTAAATGGAACCCTAATGAATTCTGGTCTGATTTTGCGATGCTATTCAGCTTCGAAATAGTTCTAGTGATCTACTGGCCCCACCAAGATGTGAAAACCCAATTCCAATCTGATCGCGCTTATAGGTGTAGGGAGTGGGAGCTTCAATACTTCTTTTAGGATTTTCCCTTCCTGTACATCAAAGCACTGCCTGTTCGAAATGTTCATGGGTTCGCATCCTTACAGAATGATTGGTGAGAAATTCGCTCTGTAAAACTCTATTAACGGTACTCCCGAATAGGCACACAATTTACTTTTGACCCTTTTCAGCAAAGTCTGGGATGAGGCTAACTTCTCATCTATCCGGGCCTTATCCATTTCAGTTTGTTTCTTTACAGCTGTGTCGGAGCCAATGTATCCTATTGAATCAACTTGTTTGATTGGGGTGTTGTTCAGTTCCCACGTATATTTTTTGCCCTTCTTTTTAGTAGAGCTCACCATTATGTAGGATTTTGCCGTGTTTATTTGTAAAGAGTTTTCCTCTAGATATTTATAAAGCCCATTCAATGTTACAATATACCCTCCGTTACTTGCACCAAATGCACTCAGTACCGTGCAACATATCCACTCTTTTGCTTGCTCCATATTCGCTTTCCTACCTGTGGCGCATTGACTGTTCAATCTTTGGCGTATCCTCTGTTCTACCAATATTCTCTCCACTCTCTTACTGCCACTATATTGTCTCTGCTACTGACACTAGAGCCCTTTAGCTAACAACGGCCTGTCTACTCAATTGGCCCACTATCCACTCTGTTACATGCACCATTTGTTCTCTCTTACTTGCACGATATCCAATCAACTGCTTGCACCATATCAGCTCTATTAAATGCACCATATCCACTCTTATACGTGCACATGTTCCCTCTGTTGATTGTACCATGTCTGCTCTGTTGCTTTCACTATATCCACTCTGTCACTTGCAGCACATCCATTCTTTTGTTTGCACCGTATGCGCACTGTTAGTTTTACCATATCTACTGTGTTACCTGTACACTATTCACTATGCTACTTGCACCATGTTGGGTCTGTTACTTGCTCTATACCCACTATTTTGCTTGCACTATATCTTCTTAGCAACTTGCATCATATCCATCTCTTGCTTATACCATGTCCACTCTCTCGCTTCTACCATATCTGCTAATTTACTGGCACCATATCCAATCTTACTTCCTCCATATAACAACTTTTGCTTGAACATATCTACTCTGTTAAAGGCACCATATCCACTCTGTTACTTGCACTATATCCTGTCTGTTACGTGCACCATATTCACTGTTTTACTTGCACTATATGCACACTGTAACCTGCACTGCATCGATCTCTTGCTTGCACCATCTCCACTCTGTTTTAACATATCCATTATGTTACGTGTATCATATCCTCCCTTTTTCTTGTCCTAATTCTGCTGTTTTTCTTGCACCATATCCACTCTGATAGTTTCACCATATCTGCTCTATTACTTGCAACAATGCCATTCGTTTACTTGCACATATCTGCTCAGTTACTTGCACCATATCCTCAGTGTTACTTGAAAAATACCGACTGTTTTACTTGCACTATATCCATTCAGTAATTTGCGTCATATCCATCTCTTGCTTGCACCATTTCCACTCTATTTGAACATATCCATCATGTTACTTGCACCATATCAGCACTTTCACTTGCACCATGTCTACTCTCATACTTGCATTATATCGGCTCTATTACTTTCATCGTATCCACTCCTTTATTTGCACCACATCCATTCTGTTACTTGCACCATATATGCACTGTTCTTGCATCATCGCACTCCTTTGCCATATTATTTGCTTAGAATATACCTTTATATACCTATACCTATATATTAGAATTTACCCTCTGTTACTTGACCATATCACTCTTTTGCTTGAGCCATATCCACTCCTTTACTTGCACATATCCACTCTGTTGCTTGCACCGTATCCGCTCTGTTACTTGCAACATATCTGCACTGTTCTTGCACCATCCCACTCCTTTTCTTGCACAGATCCGCTCTGTTACTGTTACAATATACCCTCTGTTACTTACACCATATCACTCTTTTACTTGAGCCATATCCACTCAACTTGCACATATCCACGTTACTTGCACCATATCCGTTGTGTTACTTGCACCACATCTGCCATGTTCTTGCACCATATCCAGTCCTTTACTTGCACATATCCACTCAGTTACTTGCATCGTATCCGCTCTGTTATTTGCACCATATCTGCGCTGTTCTTGCACCATTCCACTCCTTTGCTTGCACAGATCAGCTCTGTTACTGTTACAATATACCCTCTGTTACTTACACTATATCACTATTTTCCTTGAGACATATCCACTCCTTTACTTGCTCATACCCACTCTGTTACTTGCACCATATTAGCTAACTTACTTGCACCATATCCGATGTGTTACTTGCACAATATCCGCTGTGTTATTTGCACCACATCTGCGCCGTTATTGCACCATATCCACTCAGTTAGTTGCACCGTATCCGCTCTGTAACTTGCACCATATCTGCGCTGTTCTTGCACCATTCCACTCCTTTGCTTGCACAGATCCGCTCTTTTACTGTTACCACACCCGCTCTTTTACTTGCACCATATCCACCTGCTACCACACCCATATCCACCTTTCTACCCATAACATACCCACTGTGCAATCACTGGCATAGCCACTCTGCGGCTCACATTATGCCACCTCTGTGGCAGATGCTGCTATCTTGCCATGCCCACCTTTCTGCTTAGATGCACTCTTTTGTTCTCCCTGCGCGTGCATCCACCCTGCCACCACACTGGAAACCCCCTCTGTCGCTGCCAGCACCTGTCAACAGTGGAAGCAAATGGAACTTCTAGTGCTGTAGCCCAGACCACACAGCCCCCTTCTGTGCACCCCCAGCTGCCCCAGAGCTTCACCCGGGACGCTTTTGGTGGGCACCAGCACCGTGCACTTCCTCTGGCATGGTTCAGCACGGGCTCCACATGAAAGGGAGGGGCCAGCGAGCTTGGGCAGAGGAGCAGCTGACGGCCAAACCTGCGCCTTTTATAGGATTGTAATGCGGCCGCGTGCCATTCCCCATTTGGTTCCGATCAGAGGCACATGGAAGCAATCAGTATTGCTGGATACTGGCGTTCTTTCCTGTTCCTCTCTTGATCGCCCAGGCGTGCAGGCAGCAGCGCTTGCCTTTTGGGAAGACCTCTTTCTGCATCACCTAAGCCTGTGTGCTTGATTTTGAGTGCTGTGTCTCGGAGAGTGGGGGGCCCTTGCAACCTTGCGTTAGAGAGCGCACTGCACTTATCCATTGGATTTAAATGGGAAATGTCAAAAAATGGACATGTGGTGAGTGGGTCTTCCTACCCTAGCACTTCCAGTCTCTCAGAGACCCTGCCGGGTACGGTCATCCCCCAATTTCGCGCTAGCACACCTGTAAAGCCAGTAATATAGCTCAGTGGGTTAAATCCCGTAGTCCCCGTCTTCCTGCCTGATTCCACTGCCTGACATATCACTTTCGTTGTCTCGTTTCTGAATGTTCTTCGTGTGCGCTCTGAGACCTATGGGCCTGAGACGCATAATAAATATGACAATAAATAAATAAATAAATAAATAAGCTACTCCTGGCTGAGAACTGTGTGTGATCTGCAGGCCTTAGGTTGGAATCCACACAACACCCACACAGCCTCTCGTTCTTCCTAAGCTTGTTGATCTTTGGGTGGGTAGTTATAATTGTGTATAAAAATGTTCGCTGTGCTGGAGATTGGGAGAAAGTCCAATATAAACTGCAATTTATTATTATAACAATTCAAAATGAGCACCAACATGTTAAAGCAATATCGAAATACATTGTTTAAAAAAATATATAAATCACCATCAAAACACTAAACAGCCTGAATGCACGTATCCCCAGCATAGCACGCATATAGCCAACCACAGAGTTGCTACTTGCATACATTTTTAGAAAGCAACCAAAAAAGTAATTGTAAAATGGACATCAAATTATAAAAAAGAACATCACAAATCAAGACACAAGAGAAATCAAAACAGTAAATGTCCATCAAAATGCAAACCAAGTAAAGTATCAAAAAGTAACAGTGTAAGAAAAAAGATGATGAAAATACAAAAGTAGCATCACAATGAGTGCCAATTTATGGAATGTACAATAAAATATAAAACGTGCAAGAAAACAAAAAATATAAATAATACAAAATATTAAAAAATACAAAATAAATATCACAATACAAAAGTACATCAGTTGGTGAGCAGGTGCAAGTGGATCTAGGTCACGTGACCTGAGCCCGCCCACCTTCTTAGCCCTGCCTCTTCCATTCTGCTCTGAATTCTCAGATCAAGTGCGTCCCTCGCCCGGGTATCCAAAGTGTAGGGCAGGTGAAGAAAAGGGCAACTCCTGTTTGGACCAGTTCAGATTGCGAGGACCCAGGGCCCAAACCTCTGCTCAGACAACAGGTAAGCACATGACGATTTGCGTTTCCTCCATCCATATACACAGGCCATACCCACCATCACCAGGAAACGCCAACGTCAGAGACATCACCCCTCCTCTAAGGCATAGGCTCCGCAATGCAGCAACCTCACCCTCACCCGCATCAGCCTCAAGCCCATCAGCACCGCCTCACCATCCACAACACAGACGTTGATATTCGCCAACATCTGCTGTACTCTGAGACCCCCGACCAGCCCATAGAGTCAGAGTTTGCTCAGAAGCACTTTAAGACAAGATTGCAGGACCCGTGAGATGGATCGGGGTGCATATTTATTACTCCAACACCAGTCAATAAGGCCAACTTGAACAGTTTGGCAAAGGGAGTCCATTTAATGACAAGTACAGAAAACGGGGAGTTATGAATATCAGCAATGATGCGATTTTCCTTCTCACTTCAACTCCAACGAACTTCATACAAGTTGCAACATTTATACTCAAAACTCGTCATCATTGACATGTAACACTCAAAAGTTAACATGCAATTCTATTGGTTAGAAAAAGGTAACTTTACTATAGGTACTATATCTGTATATGGTAACGGAGTGAGGGGATTGGGTAAACACTGTCAGGTGGGCATTTAAGCCCTTCCTTCAAAAATGACTACTGCAGACGTCACTAAAAGTACGACGTCCCATTGGTTCTACTAACTATAGGACCCTAGATTATTTGGTCCATTGTGATTGGGTTGGCACCACCCCCATGCATACTTTCCCACTCTGCTTAGCAGCACACAGAATGGTCAGCCAGGTGCGAGGTGCCCCTTAGTTACCCAGCCTTCCTTCAGTCCTTGCTACAATCAATCATAACTTTAGTAGCCATGTGTCAATTATTTCACTGCGGTTAGCCTCGAGGCAGCATCTTCTGTCTGGAAAAGTTCTGATATCTTCATCTGGCCTGGTGCCATGCATAAGTGTGAACTCTCGTCTCTTCTCTCTCGGCTGGTCACATGATTCAGACACTGTGAATTTGCATCTTTTCCATCAATTTGTGTATTTGATTTTTGTTTCACCCGCCACCTGCCTTCGCTTTCTTATCTCGACCTTTCAGAGGCAGGATATTCTGTTCGTAGTTTCAATTAGATGTAGCTACTGTTCATCTCTTCTATTAGTATGACCTTGGCTCTCCGGGCACTAGTTGCCTCTGCTGAGTTTCGTTTCAGCCGTCTCTTCTCGTTTATGCTAAATGTGAAGCTTTGCTCGTATCGCCTTTAGTAACCTGGGTTGATTCTGCTTCTTGTGCTTCCTAGCTTTCTTGCGGTTCCAAGCATATTTACAGGTGTAAACTGGTGAAATATCTTTGACTCGCTTACAGTCTAAGCTTCTTGCATTTTGACATCGTCCTTTCACTTTAAGTTCACAATATCCTTATTCATGGCATTTTGTCTCTTTGCATCATTCTCTGGTTGTCATTTCTTCTATCTGTGAGTCAGTCCGGGCCCTCATGAAGTCACCATTCGTCTTCCATTAAGGCCTTTTTGGTTTCTTCAGGGACTGTACACAGATGATCTTAATTTCGCTTCATCTGTTGATAGGGTTTCCTCAACGGATACCTTACTGTCCATGGTTTCCTTGGTTCAATAGGTGCTGTTCTTCGGATAGGTACTGGACAGAGCCATACTGCGGCTCTCTGCTGGTTTATTTGCTCATCATACATCACATATCTCGGTGTGAACATTCCTGGAACTTCAAAATGCACGACTGGGGTGCAGGCTTTATTTGGGACCTCCTCTACACTCCCCCCTCTGGACGATTCATCGACCACTTTCACTTCCATCTTTGGATTCATTTTACTTGGTTCTTCTGTATTCACCTTCACTTCATCGCCTGGGTTCATTCCTTCTTCATCTTCTGGATCTATAAATGATGGCCTGAAGAAGTGTCTTTTTGGAGTCCATATCTTTATGACTCCTTTCAGGCTTCCTGCTGTTCTCACATGTTCATCCTTATTCCATGTCATCAGTTGACATTGTCCATTTGGGCTCAGTAAACCCATCTTCCCACATAGTTTCGATGCTTCCTGGGATAGGTACATTTTGTCTCCTCAGGTACAAAAATGCTAGATTTCACAAAGTCTCGTATTTCTTCATCAGTCAGGTTTTTGGGCTTCCATCCTGGCTTGACATCAATCATGATCGTCATCCCTATGGATTTCTTTGCAGTTTTCTGTCACTGGGACATTATTATCTTAATAACACAAAATCCTAGCAATATCATCACTAGCAGGGCTCCCAGGAATTTGAATGTATCTGCCATCCATTGTGGAACCCATGAGAATAGTGATACAAACCGACTGTCATCATCAACTTCGTCTGTCTCGTCAATCATTTGGTTCTGCAGTTTTGTCAGCATACCTATGGCTACTGTTAGAGTTCCATTTTCCGCATCGTTAGAAGGTATAAATGTGCAACATGATTCTCCGATTTTTGCACAAACTCCTCCATCCATAGCTGTGATCATGCCAAGTACATATCTGTTCTGGAGAGTCATCAGTCGGATGGCCCTTAACTCTTCTTTGATTGCATTGAATCCCTTTATGGTGGTGTTGATGGTCTGCAGTAACTCCCATCTGGTCATCTGTAACCTTTTAGTATTTGCTCCAACTTGGAAACTTCAAATCTTGGCATGAAGATTGTCGCGAATACTGATGAGGTGAGGCTAAACAGCCTATGTTCATATGGGATTGCATGAAAGGCTTCTTCAGATTTGGCAGAGAAGTAATTTTCCCTCTTCAGTTGAGCCATCAGTTCCACAGATCTCTTCTTCTGCAGGTGAGCATCTGCTTTTGGGAAACTGTAAATATTCAAATAGCTTTTCGGGATCACCAACGCTGGAACATGGACATTCACTATTTTGCATATACCTCCCCAGTTTCTCGACAGTCTGATGTATGCTTTGGATCCACATGCCCAATAGTGATCCATAATTACTGCAGTTCCATGCTCCATGCCTGGGGCGTCAAAGATTTGTCCACAGTTCTGATTCTCTCCCATCCTTCTTGTGCCATTGTTCCT
The DNA here is from genome assembly GCA_002915635.3 of Ambystoma mexicanum. Lineage (NCBI taxonomy): Eukaryota > Metazoa > Chordata > Amphibia > Caudata > Ambystomatidae > Ambystoma > Ambystoma mexicanum. The sequence continues at coordinate 993,525,618 of CM030325.1, forward strand.
GAAGCACAATTTTGAGCTTTCCAGTGGTACTATCTGCAAGGGTCCTCCTCTGTCAGTAGTTTTGCAAGCTTTGGCCACAATGGTTGGCATAGCCTTTGTGAATTTTCAATTGCTTCTTTGCAGGATCCGAGGACCATCTATGCCCTGCAAATCACTACTCCTTTTTCCCATCCATCTGGCGAAAGCACTGTTCCCCAAATATGAATTCGGCCTCTGTTCTTCCAACTTCGAGCCTCTTCTAGAGTTTTTCCTTGGACATTTGGTATCTGATTTACTTCCCATCTAATTTCAGCTCCTTTTACTCCAGGTTTCTCATACCTGATCACGTGATTTCTAGTTTGAGCTCTATTTCTTGTCTTAATGTCTTGAACATAATCAACTTCATCGGGATAGGCTGTTTCAGTTGCCCATTTTATTGAGGCATCACTGCCCATGAGCTGGCCTCTAGTCTTGCACATGGCTACGTGTGAAAGGCAGTGTGCTGTCTGGACATCAATTTCTACAGCTAAAAAGATCTTGGACTTCCCCATGCTGTATGGTAGGAGTGCACAAACAAAGCATTCCCCTTCTGAACTTTGTCTTCCAACTTCTTTCATGTGCTGGTACCAAATGTTGTTTCCCAAATGTGCTCTGCTGTCAAAGTAATCGTTTAGTTCACTGTCATCTCCATGCATGCCTCTCTTGAGTCTTAATGTTTTCACGTAGTTTGCTATAACTACATCCCTGGATGCATCTGTATGGCTCCTTCTTGCTGGATGATTCTCAGGTATCCCAGTCCATGTTGCAGACCTACTCATCTGTGCCATTTGAGTAGATAAAAGTCTGGCAGCTTTTCCCTTCTCCTCGTATATCTTTTGCTTTCTGGTTATAAGTGCCCATATGCACGCTGGCATTGGTCCTGTATATGGTTGTATTGTGGAGCTTGTACTTGTCACTTTCCCTGGAACATATATGCTCAGCAATGTTGTCTCTGCGGGTTCGTTCCTCAGCTCCTCTAGTCTCTTTAGGGGTTCAGCTTCTTCCATTTGTCTTTTTACTTCGCTTGTAGTGGTATTTCTCATAGTAGGCCGTCTTTTCTTCTCCCATGCTTTGGTTTATGGTTTTGCAGTCATTTACACTAGGCCTGGTGTATGTGCATTCAATGTTTGCATGCGTGTGGTTGTCAGTAACCTTTTCACATTCATACTTTGCTGACCCTGTCTCCGACTTTTCGATTTGCTTGTCACCACAAGAGTGTGTGTGTCATTGTTTTTTCTTTAATAACAAGTTTTATTGGGTTTTTAAGAATGTATACAAAACAAACAATATCCAATCAAGACAAAGAAAATAAAGAACAAAGTTGAACACAACACTAAAACATAATTTGCATACATATGGAAAAGGGGTGGGCAATGCGCATGAAAACTGAAATTCGTCCAGGCGCACACGCACATCCACTGCGGATAGACACACATATACAAAACCAGTTGCATTATTGTCCGGCTTCACAACCGGTTGATGGCGAGGCAGTTCTTTGTATTAAAGTTCTGGCTTGATGGCAAGGCTACGTAATGCAATTCATTCGCCCAAACACTGCTTGCTCATAGTACTTGTTCCCATTTTTCCCATATTTTCTCTGCCTTGCCAGGGCAGCCCCTTTCTTGGTATACTTGACGTTCCATCAGGCTGACCGCATCCACGTCCGCGGAACATTGGTCATAGCTTGGGCAGATTTCTGACCCCCACAATTGTGCAATGTTTCGTTTGGCAATCCATGCGGATCTGACAGCAACAGTCTTTCGAAGCGGGATAGTTCTCCTTCCTCCTCAATACCTAAGAGGAGTAGTTTGGGGTCATTAGGTATCGGGCGTTCTATGACCCACGATAGTCTTTCAGTACATTTACCCCAAAAGTATTGCATGTGCGTGCACTGCCATAGGATGTGGTAGAAGGTGCCCTCTTCCTGTTTACAGCGCAGACATTTGGGATCGGTTGCTTTCCCCCAGTTATACAATGTTAGACGCGGGTAGTATATTCTGTGGAGCATCTTTAGTTGAATAAGTCTGATTCTGGCCGAGATTGCTATATCCCTGGGGTGCATCAGGGCTGAAATCCAATCTTCGTGAAGTATCGGGCCAACATCTCCTTCCCATTTGAGCTTCAGGCTCGATAGTTCTGTCGTGGCAAAAGCGGAAATGGCATTGTACATGGTGGAAGAGACTTTGTTTTCTACCCTGTCTAAAACTATGTTTCGCTCTATAGGCGTGCATTCCGGCATGTCTGTCAATTGATCCCTTTGGGTTGAGAGGGCATGGTGTAACTGCTCGTAGTGGTAGCGTTCGGTAACTGGGAGGGTATATTGAGTAGAGAACTCGGCAAATGGAATGAACTGATTATTCACAAATATTTGTTGTAGAGTGTGTATATCGGCTGCGGCCCAACTGGGCCATTTCGGGAGTCTACTGAGACCTGTGAGATGGGTGTTGTTCCAAATAGGCTGGACTGGGGTGATTTTATTATCCCAGCCAATATATTTGTGAGAGTCTTTCCATATTTGTGCTGTCTGTGCCACTATCGAGCGCTCGGGAAGGCGACATTGTTTCCCATAGAGACTTTCGAGTGGGGACACATCCTGCCTGGCGTTTATTTCCGCTCGTATATGCGGGAGTCTGGGGTTGCTATGTAGAATATCATTGACTGTCGCCATTTGGGCCGCCCAATAATAAACTTGGATGTTGGGGAAACCTATCCCCCTTCCCAGACTGAGCGTTGCAGGGTTTTGAGGGCTATCCTCGGGTGTTTCCCTCCCCAAAGCAGCCTACGTGTTGTTCCATCTATTTTGTGGAATTCTTCCACAAGATATGAAGGGGGGCATTTTGAAGGATGTATAGGAATCGGGGTAGGGTTAACATCTTGAAGAGCGCTGCTCTGCCTAGTAATGGCAGTGGTAATGCCTCCCAGTGAACCACATCTTGTTTGAATTTCCTCATTATTGGGTATAGGTTTTGGAGTATATAAGTGTCGAGGGCGTTGGTGATGATGATGCCTAAATATCGGAATTGTGTGAGCTCATTCTGGTAGGGGGAGCCTTGTAGTGGTACACAGTCCACACCCTTCACAGAGAAGAGCACCGATTTGAGCCAGTTCACCCTGAGGCCGCTTAAGGGTTTGTAGTTTCTTAGGATAGCAGTGACTATGGGGCCTGAGATCGCCGGGTCACCTAAATATATCAGGAGATCATCTGCATAGAGGGATATATTGTCCTCCCACTCCAAGTTCCAGCGAAAGCCTGACCATGTGTCCATGTCCCGCAGGATGACTGCCAGTGGCTCGATTATTAGGGCAAACAGCATTGCCGAGAGGGGACATCCTTGCCTGGTGCCCTTCCTCAATCGGAAGACATGCAAGAGCCAACCATTCACCTTCACCTCTGCCAGGGGTTCTTTATATAGAAGCTGGACCCATTTTATAAATGGTTCAACGAGGTTCATTTTCTTCATAATTGCCCACAATGCCTCCCAGTACACCGAATCAAAGGCCTTTCGAAGTCTATGGCCAACAGTGCCACTGATTGTTGCAGGGTAGGCGCTCTCTCCAAGGCCAGATGCAGCCTACGGATATTCATTCTGGTTGACCTCTGGGGCATAAAGCCGCATTGGTCCGGGTGGATCAGCTCCGTGATGACCGTTTGGAGTCTGTTCGCCAGTACCTTGGCCAGTAATTTCGCTTCCGTATTGATTAGTGATATGGGCCTGTAGGAGCCACATTCATCCAGAGGTTTGTTTTCTTTTGGGATCAAGATTATCGTGGCTTTTCAGAGGTCTGGCGGGAGCACGCCTTTCACTAGGGAGTCTTCAAACAGATTGAGTAGGTGCATGGGTAATTCTAAATGGCTCAGACATTTCCAAATATCAACAGGGAAGCCATTGGGACCTGGGGTTTTGCCGGCCTAGAGTTGTGTTATGGCTGTCAAGATCTCTTCTTCCGTCATTTTACCGTCCAGCGACTGAGCTTGTTCCAGGGTGAGGAAGGGTAGATCAATGTCGTCTAGTATGGAGCTATTCGGTGTATCGGTGGGTGGCGCATAGAGTCCTTCATAGAAGTCTGCAAAGCATTCCGCTATTTCCGTGTCAGTGGAGTCTATTCTGGCTTCTCTCGTTTTGATGCTTTTTACTATACGTTGACCTTCCTCTCGTTTTTCCAACCATGCAAGCATTCTGCCTGCTTTTTCCCCGGTTTCATATAGACGTGCTTTCATGGCACTATGTGCTTTTTGGGCACAATCCAGCGATAGATTATGTAGCTTCTTCTGCGCCAACATTAGGGCTCTATGTGTCTGGGGGGTGTCTCTGGAGACGTGTTCTGCTTCCTTGGTCATAACTTCCTTCTCAGCTTTGGTGATCGATTCGTGTTGCATCTTCTTCTTGGCGGAGGTCCATGATATGATCTCTCCACGCAGGACTGGTTTGTACGCTTCCTAGAGGATGGAGGGGTCATTTATCGAGCTTGCATTCAGCTCGAAGTATTCGGAGGTGGCTGTTTCTATTTTTTCCTGTAGTTCTGGGAACCCCGAGTAGTAGGAGTTGAGACGCTAGGTGGGTGGCGGACGAGGTCTCTCTGTCTCCAGCTCCACTACCAGTGGAGAGTGATCGGATATGCCTCTTGGAAAGAAGTATGCATTACAGGCCTTATGAATGTTCTGGGATGGAAGAAAGATGCAGTCTATCCTGGACATTGAGGCATGCGCACCTGAGTGGAAGGAGTATTCACGTTCTTCTCCATGCAATTCACGCCACGTATCTCGGAGCCCCAGTGCGGATGCAAAGGCAGCAAGTCTGGTGACCGTGTTGGGGTTTCTGGTCCGAAGGTGTGTACGGTCCAAGGCATTGTTCATTACTTCATTGAAGTCCCCTCCTATTATACATGTATCTGCCATTCCTGTCGCCAGGATAGGGGTAATGTCAGCTAGCAAGGTGTTGAGGAGGGCTGGTAGGGAGTAGATCGCCGTTATCGCCAGGGTTTGATTCCATAGAGACGCTTGCAGGTGTATGTATCGCCCGCCTGTGTCACGTATTACTTTTTTGACTTCAAGCGGTAGTCTCTTGTGGACCAGTACTAGCACTCCTCTCGCTCCCGTGGAGAAGCCAGCATGGATCGCTGTGCGGTAATTGGATCTCTGGAACAGTTTGCATGTGGTTCCCGCCAGGTGCGTTTTGGTCAAGAGGACTATATCCGGCGAATGTCTGTTTATGTATTGCAGCACTAGTCTTCTTTTGATGCTGGATCCCAGGCCATTCACATTCCAGGTTATGAGTTTTAGGTGCTTATTATTAGGAGTCGACGCAGATGCCATCAAGTGTTTGAGCGTGTGTTTCCTGGGTGTCCTCCATAGGTCGCATCCGCGCCGCGGACAGTTGGACGAGTCGTACTGCAGCCATTGCCTCTCGTGGTATTCTCATATTGTCATTGTATGCTAAACGTGAGAAAACTTTAACAATTCCAACTCCCCCCTCCACATACTCCACCCCCAACTGAAGCATCTGTCGGCCCAACATCAAGTTATAAACCAGTTAAACTTCAACCAGCATGCGCCCGCCCTGCTTTCGTGGGGGCATCCAGTCTGGAGGTGCCACCAGTTTGCGAGACACAGCCTACCAGTCGTGGCCTGGTTGTAGAGCACCTTCTCAGGGTACTTCGTGTTCCTTTTGTTGACTCGAGGGGTGGGTTGCTGATCAGTCGCCAGCCTTGTTGTGCCATGTGGTTCGGGTTTGCATTGTCCAAAGTGGGCTGTTTAGCTCACTTCATTCGGTATTTTCTTTCATTGGAGCGGCATTTTGACTACTTAATCATCTGCTTGGTGCGGGATCGCATTGTGCGGGTCCGGCTGGGGTACTATTTCCGGTGGACGTTCAGGATGCGGTCTGCCGCGATCCCCTCTCTGCCTCCCCTCAGCGCCCCAGTCCCCGTCTATGTGCCTTTCCGCCCAGTTCCAGGCCTCCTTGGGGTCAGTGAAATGGACCAAGGTGCCATTATGAAAAATCTTCAATTGGGCAGGAAATATCAATCCGTATCTCACTCCCATCGTTTGCAGGCGCTTCTTGAGTGGATCGAGGATTGGCACGCTTTCTGTACTTCTCTGGTGAAGTCAGGAAAGAAAGCAATTCTCGATCCGTTGTATGTGACTGTGCCTTTTGATCTTGCCAGTTAGAGCAGGGCGTCCCTGTCCCTATAATTTAGGAATCTTGCGATGACTGTTCGCGGGGGTGTGCCGGGTACGGCCTTCCTAGTCGGAATGCGGTGGGCTCTTTCTATGGATAAAAATTTTGAGAAGGCCTTTTCGTCGTATGTGTTTAACAGCCAATCTTCGAGAAACAGTTCCATACAGTCTCCTTCTGCCTTCCCCGGGAGGCCGAGTATGTGGATATTATTTCGCCGAGACCTTCCTTCGCTGTCATCCACCCTTGATTCTAGGATCTTAATCCGTGCTAGCATGCCGGACATCTGGCGGTTCACCTCTCATATGGAGTCTTCAGTTCCCGATATTCTCGCCTCGGCCTCTCCAGTGCGTGCGGTTAGTTTCTGAAGGTCATGCCTTAGCAGGGAGACATCTGCACCTATGTTGTCCATTTTTTTCTCCATTGAGGTTCTGGAGCTAGCAATGGTGGCCATTATATCACGGAGGGAGATCTCGTCTTCCATGGGAGCTGCCTCTGCCATTGGCAGCTGTTCAGGAGAGTGAGATACAGACGTTGTTGCGTACTGTTCAATTCGACTTTGCGTCGAGGATTTCCTCGGCTTATCCTTCCCCATTTTTTACCCTCACTCGTGTTGCGGAGATGGTAGTAGAGGCAGTTTCAGAGCTTAAGTCTTTATGTACAGGGTGGTAGCTGTAAGATACTGGCCACGGTTATCCCCAGAGGGAGGGGGGAATCAAGGGCACTGATCACACTCCCCAGTTCCAGGGCGTCGCCACCCTCCACTCCTTACCGCGTTGGTATTCAGAGCTGCGGGGATCGTCGTAGGAGGGTTCGTGGGCACTCTACACGGAGCGCCCACATTGTTGCTGATCATTGAAGCTACGTTGGCGTGTAGTGGCAATATCTCAGCAAGTAGGCCGAGCGGATCCAGACCCTCAGGGGTGTATTGACTGCGTCCGGCCGTGGCCCGTCAGTCTCGAAAGCTGGACTGGCGTCATGGTCTTGTCTCAGGCGCCGGATAGGGTGGTGAAGCCGGTTAAGTCGCGTCGCTCCGGGTAATTAGAGCGCCGATCACTCCTCGAGTTTCGGGCACCACAGCGTCGGGGTCTCGCACTAGTGGGTGAGTGGCCATCCAGGTGTGGTTGCGGCCCCTGCTTTCACTGCTGGCTTCGCATTAATGTGTCGTGCTCCCTTCGTATTTTGCTTTCGGCGAGCTGGCGGCGGCCATCTTGGGTGCCGAGCGCAGCTCCAAGCCCATGTTTGCTGGTGGTCGTATCTTTGGGAATCTGCATCGGATCCGCTCTGTTCCTGCAGGAATCGATGCCGCTTATGTTCGGACAGTTATATGTGCAGTTTTAAACAGTCCACAACAGCTATTTTCGCAGGATTTAGCTCAGGATCTGGCTGGCGGCCCAAGAGCAATGGCAGCTCACGTCTGCATCGTTCGGCGGTTGGCCACGCCCCGTGTGTTGCATTGTTAATTACATCCATCTCAAGTTCATTCACTCCACCATCGGATCTTCTAGGGACTGAAATGACCATGTAAGGTCTGGGTACTTTCGTAGGTTTCATGCGCACCTCATTAGGTGGGTGCACTGGAATAGGAACGCTTTGTGCACCAATAAAAAAATGCAGTTCTGATCGTCAATGATAATAAAATAATGATGAATATAATACATAAATACATTATGGGCCTCATTACGAGTCTGGCGGCAACCAGACGGTTTTTCTGACTCGGTTACCGCCAGACTCGTATTACCATTCCGCCTCCTTGACTCCCGGAATTACCAGGGCATTACAACCCTGGTGTCCCGGGAATTCCGGAGGCGGAATTCGGTAAATCCCCATTCCCATTGAGTCCAAAAGGACTCAATGGGAATGGGGAAGTGGAAACACCGGCACGATCTCGTGATGGTGCTGGCATTTCCATGTCCGCCTGCAGGCGAGCGGTGTTAAACCCACCAGGTCAGACCTGGCGGGAACGCCACCTCCCACCTGCAGGACTTGAGATCGGGCGGTCCGGAATTAACAGTGGTGGCGGGTTTACCGCCACTGTTATTTCCGGACCGCCCAACCCGTAATGAGGCCCTATGCCTCTGTAACTCAGGTGGCAGCATTTACTTCCTGAAAAACGTGGGCGTCTTTCCTCCTGTGGGAGGATGAGGTTGCTGCTCTGGATCCGCATCTCGATCATTCACCAAAATGTTAACTTTTACAATACTCCTTTAAACAATATTGGGCCTCATTGATCGTCTCACTCTTGGATGTCATACGTTTGGCTTCCGTGTCTGCCGCTTGATTTCCGTGTGAGGTAAAATCTGTCCCTTTCATGTGGGCAGCGCATTTCACGACCGCTATGCCCACTGGGAGCTGTAGTGCCTTGATCAGCCTGTCCAATAAGGCTGTGTGCTGCACTGGCGTGCCATCTGCTCGGAGGTAGCCCCGCCTTTTCCAACGTGCTAAGCCTGCTTGCCCTGTTGACGTCACATAGGCGGAGTCACTGTACACAGTTACTTCCTGGTCTGCGTAATTCTCAATGGCAAGTATCAACGCCAATAATTCTAGAGCCTGTGCTGAATAATGAGATGGTATTCCTGCTCTAAGGTGTGCTCGAAATTCTCCATTTGTGGTGTGTTTCATTACAGCAATGCCTGTATATCTTTGCCCATCATTTTGATCGATTCTCGAAGAACCGTCAATAAAGACACTTTCTCCTTCTGCCAAAGCATTTTCTTTTACTCTAGGGATTTCATCATAGAATTCTTCCTATTTCGCACAGTCATGTATTTGCTCTCCTTCAGTGACTTGCTCTGCTATGAACACAGCTGGGTTCACTATCTTGCATCAAACTATTTTAATCAATGGATGCAATATGATCACTTCATAGGCAGAAGCTCTCTGAGATGTTAGCATGCCCTTTGGTTTCTCTAAGATAGCAAATAGTGAGTGCTCGTCGTACAGCATCATGGAGCATCCCATTACAATGGTAGTAGCCTTTTCAAAGGCGAACGCTGCGGCCGCTAAACTTTGTTCGCACAGGAAATGGCCCCTCATTACAGGGTCCAAATTTCCGCTATAGCATGCCAGGGGCTTGTACCCCAATGTGGTCCTCTGTGTGAGCACTGCCGTCATAACGCTGCCATTCATGTGTGGAAACAGGTAACATTCCTCTGCATAATTGGGAATCCCTAAAACTGGTGCCATGCAAATAGCTTTTGTGAGTTCAGCAAATTCTTTCTCCATGGTCTCAGACCATTCAATCTTTTCTTTCGTCACCTGGGCCTTCTTTAAGGCCTGAAGCAAAGGTTTAGTTTAAGAGCTGTAGTCGAAGACCCATGCCCTGACATAGTTGCACAGGCCTAAGAAGATCTGCATCTGTTTTATCGTGTGTGGCTTAGCCGTGTTCAGTATGGCTTCAGCCCTTTCTGGGCTCACTCTTTTCCCCTCATACGAGATCAGCTGGCCTATGTACAGCACTTCTTGTTGAGAATATTGTAGCTTTTCTTTGTCAACCTTATATCCTTTCTGAGCCAGTATAGTCAATAGCTAAATAGAATCGTGTCTGCCGTACTGCAAATTAAGATGTCGTCCACATATTGCAGGACCACGCTTTCTAGTGCAATATTGCTTAGGTCCATCTGCAGGACTCTGTTAAAAGTAGAAGGAGACTCACAGTAACCCTGAGGTAGCCTCATGCTTTTCAGACGCATCTGTCTGAATGTGAATGACGTCAGATCTTGTGAGTCACGGTGCAACAGGATTGAGAACAATGCATTTTTCAAGTCAAACACCGTGAAATATTTTGCCTCAACAGGTATGTTACGTAAAATTGTAGCCAGGTTCGGGACTAAAGGGAACTCGGCCTCAATAATATCATTTATTGGGCGTAAATCCTGAATTAGCCTCCAAGACCCCCCCTTTGATTTCTTGATCGAATAAACCGCAGTATTGCATGACGATTCTGATGTTACTAAGATGCCATATTCCATCATAGCCAAAATTGTCTTAAAAATTCCTTCAACTGCCTCCCTGCACATGGGGTACTGTCGTGCTTTTGGAAGAATTGCTCCTGGCTTCAGTTTGATTCTCACCTTTCCAACTCCTTTCAATAAGCCTACATCATAGGGGCCTGTAGTCCATACCGAGTCAGGCACCTGAGCCATGTCGTCATCAAAATATTCAAGACGGTTTTGTGCCAACATCATTCTCTGAGGCACTTCCTTTTTGATCATTCTCACCCAAAAGGTGAGACTCACCTCCACTGTTGTCTCTCCCATATCTGCTTGCTCTTCAAACAGATCATTATCAGTGACGTCAGTAAATCGGTATCCTTCTTCAATGGCGATTACTGCGCACCATTGCCGGCCTTCATCGTCATAACCGTCAATTAAAGCCATTTTCCCTCGTACTGCAGCTGTGTGTATCACCAAGGGAAATACTTGTCTCTTTTCCTCGTGCATAGGTATTCTTAGCATGAATACAAATTGATCTGGGGTTCTCATGATCTTGTCTGCAAGGCCTGGCAGCCCTGCCATTAGCACTCATATTCCATACGCGAATATTTCGGGCTCCAATGGTATAGCCCTCATAGCTGTGTGTCCTGCGTATGCTCTAATCATTTCGCATACGTTTGAGTAGTGCATTCCTGGAGTTGAACATATCATGCCCTCCTCCGTGAATGAGATTGTCATATTTAACTTTGTCATTAGATCTCGACCTAAAATGTTTACTGGGGTCTGCCATGAATATAATAAAGGCACATTCATTTCACATTCTCCTATAGAGACTGGAAGTGCGTTTGTGAAGGGTACACGACTTGTAGCTCCTGTGAAACTCTGAGTATTTATGACCTCGCTGGACAAGGAAAACTTGCCTTCACGTCTACACAAACGTGTTGCACCTGTGTCAACTAAGAAGGAATATTCTTTATCCCCTATAACGACATCCACCCTAGGTTCCCGGTGAGGGTCTGGTGTCACTGATAGGATAGAACACATCAGGGTTCCCAGTGAGCTGTCCTAGTCCATATATAGTTTTGGCCTACCTTGTGCTGATGGATTTCTCCCATTCCCAGAGTTAGTTCCCATTCCAGGGTTCACGGTTTGCCCTGTGCTCACCTTCTGTGACAGTTGCATTGGTGACTGTTGGGACTGTCCTTGTGAAAAACTAACTACATTTTGAGGTTGTGGGCTTTGCTGTGCTCCTGGCATTTGCTGTTGCACTGTGTGATTCTGTGCAACTCCCTGCTGTAAAACCACAGGTGGATTCACCATACATGCTCCTATTCCTTGGCCGTTTTGCATCATGCCTTGATTTCTGCATGTGCGTGCTAAATGCCCCGTCATCCCACACAACCAACATACTGGCGGTGGTGTGATCATTTGCCCATTTGACATATCTTGATTGACATTTTGCATATTTTGAAAACCTCCTTGATTCGTTTGGAAACCTCCCTGATTATTCTGCCATCCTCTTCATCTAAATCATCTTCCCCTAGGGTAAAACCCTGTGTTGCCCTGATTACTCTGTTGAGGATTATTCACCTGTTGCATATTCAACCATCTGTGCTAGTCAGGGGTGGACTGGCCTATACAGAACTCTGGAGATTTCCCGGTGGGCCTCTGCACCCTGGGCCTATTTTCTGTGGTATTTCCAAATTTTCTCATAGGAAAAGCATTGGGCTTGCTGAAAATGTGTCATTTGGGGCCACTTTGAACTTTATTTCCAGGGCCTCTTTTGGTCCCCAGTAATTATTTCCAGGGCCTCTTTTAGTTCCCAGTCCAGCCCTGGTGCTATTTATCATTGCTCCTTCGAGAGCATATTTTGACAATTTCTTCTGCACTCGTTTTGCCTCTTCACCCTTTTGTGTAGCTTCCTTTTTGTGATTCTTTTCTTGCAGTAGCCTGCAATAGTGTGCGATGGTCAGCTGTATTTCTGACCATGGTTTAGCCTCGATTCCTACCAATTTCTTGAGCTGTTTCTGTACTGGCTCTGGCAGCTCTTGGCACAATATATGGTAGAATACAGGTATAGATTTCCCCCAAGATTCATGAGCCTCGAGTACCCACGCGTCTTGAAAATTCTGGATGTAAATCAACGGATCCTCTGACTCCTTCATTTTTCGTGTCATCATAGCTCCCATATTGGAAGTGTCTGAGTAAAGCACTCGTAGAGCTTTCCAAACGGCGGCTCTGCAATTGTTAAATGGAGCTCCGTCATGCGCAGTATTAATTGTGGTCACACCAGGGTAACCTGCTCGTGTCCACACATCGTCTGCTCTCTCACCACGTGGGATGCACCTGCACAACTCTGTATGTGCCGGTGCATCCGACCTCCCCATCCCTATCCAACCCTATGAGGCAGAATGGGGATCGGGAGGCACTTGATTCCGGCACCCATAAATAGGGAATTACTAGGTCCGCCGAGCTTGGCATGACCCGGTTCTTGCCCATTCGCGGGTGTCGTAAAAAATTGAACTCCGGCGGCAGCCGTGCCCTTAATAAGAGTTGTAATGAGGGCCACTGAAATGTTTACTGTTGTCCCCAATAAATGTATGGACAGATTTGTGATTATCTTACAAGGCACCTATTTCGATTTAAGATCATGAAGATATAAATACATAACTTGATCATTCAGCTCATTTGAAAAATAATGTATGGTATCAGCACACGAAAGAAGTGGAAGAAAGAACGTCAGATGAAAACTGCTACGTCTGTTCCTTAATACCATATACCATGAACGTAGCAAGGAAAATTATTGCCAAAGAGATGCCTGCACATGATGCAATATGTCTCAGTCATCTAGCAGCGTGTACAACCAGAGGGCACTTCAAAGGAAACTTGGCAACTTTAGGATGGCAATCAAGAGGATCATTTCCATATGACGACACTTATGTGAAAACCAAAAGGATGGAAAGTGAGATGGGGTGGACAAACAAAAAAACATATGTACCCAGCCCAAATTGGAGAACAAATAAAAACCGTTGAGACGAAGGGAATGGACTGCTCAAATATGACTGAAAGATCAGGAGAACCAGGATGCTGGGAGAGACCTCAGCTATTGGTGTATGGATGAATTGCCACCAGTACCGGTTGGGAAGAAGGACTATTAGCTTTCCCTACACACCTATTGACGAAGGAACCAGTCGGCATAGTGTAAATAGTGAATGATGAATGCATAGAGTCATGGGCCAAGTACTCTAAGTTACTAACATGGGTAGATAACGAAGCAGAACCAGTATCTACAATACCATTAAAGAATGCAACAATATGCTTTAAGAATGGAAGCATGGTTCTGGTTGGAGAAAACAAAGGATGTGAACAGACAATCGAGGTTCCAGGAATGAATGGAGGAGTTCAAGTACTGATGGACCGATATTGGGCCTGTGGATTCAGACTTTACATGCAGTTGCCTAAAAAATGGGGAGGAGTATGTTCCATTGTATTACATGTTCCAGCATTAGTGATTCCTCAAAGTGACCTCAATATTGATGGATTTCCAAAAATGAATGAGCACCAGAGAACAAAGAGGTTGCTCCTTCTTCGCCGTCTGAAAAGGGAGAACCTTTTCTCATCAAAATCAATAAAGGCCTATGAAGACATTCCATATGAGCATAAACTGTACAGCAAGACAGTAATGCCATTGACATCTATATTTATGCCAGGACACCAGACTGCAGTGAACGCCAAGTGGCTGTAGATCACCAGATGGGAGCTGTTACAGACGCTCAAAGCAACAATAAAAGGATTCAATGTAATCAGAGAAGAATTGAGAGCCATCAGGGTGATGACACTCCAGAACAGATATGTTCTACCTGAACAGAACAGATATGTTCTACCTGATTAAAGCAATGTATGGAGGCGTGTGTGCCAAAAATGGGCCTTTTTGCTGCATATTCATACCATGCCATGACGGAGAAAATGGAATACTGATGGAAGTAATAACTATGCTGATGACCCTGCATAACAAGATGGAAGATGAAGGCGATGAGACAGCAGGAGATGACTGGTTTTCATTTCTGTTATCGTCGATTCCAACCTGGCTAGTGACTGCTTTCAAAATACTCAGAGCAATACTAGTGTTGGTATTATTAGGATTTTATCTCATAAGGATGGTCTTGGGACCATGCCAGAAGACAGCCAAGTAGGCTAGTGGACGTATCCTCGCCATCACGCCAGAACTTAACGCAATGATTTGTCAACACCCGGTTGTGTAGTCAAGACAATAACGCAGCTGTCTTGCATGTGTGTAACTCTCCTTTGTATATGTATATATGCACCCAGACAATAATCATACGCAATGCCTTTTCATATGTATGCACAGTTATTTTTATTTTATTTTGCTTGTTCGGATATTGAATGTTGTGTATGCATGTACAAAACTCAATAAAAAGTGTTATTAAAAAAAAAAGAAAGCTATTGGGATGAATATAATGATTGATATAGATGCTGGAGCTGGTGAGAGAATGCAAGATGAAGAAAGTACCATGAGAATATAAATAAAAGTCCCCTGGCACAGTCCGGAACAAAGTTCTACTATACAAACATGTAGGACATTGGATATTCTGTCCACCGTCAAAGAATGCTGTTCCATGACGTGGAGTGTGGATGAACATATAAGGAATACAGGCCACCTGAGGTGGGTGACAAAGATATAGATCCCAAAGAAATGACAGTATGAAAAGAAGGGGAAGGAGATTGAGAGAACAATATGGTTGAGGACTTCACCAGATGGGGGAATGTACAGGAGCAGGTGGATGCATTCTCCCTTGCACCTGCCCCCTCACCGCTGTCATACTGGAACAGCAGAAGAAGGGCTATTTGTGTGACTCCTGTGTTGTCCCTATACTGCATTGTGTGTATGAGAAACGAGGACAAGGGATAACACAACAACGATCTTCCTAGGCCCAGTGACATTGAGAACGTGCAAGTGCATGGGAAAGAGAACGTTGAAAAAGTGCATGGAAGGGGGAGAGTGGAAAGTGCGGAGCGGGGGAGAAACAGAATAAATAGTGATGAATAAAAAATAAAGAGATAATGGAGGCAATAAAGAGTAGTAGTGCAGCCAGCAAGTGGCAAGTGTTGTGCTTACAGCAGCAGACTGGGTAAGTCGGATAAGTGCAGAAAAAGAAGAAAAAGGAGGGGGGGGACTGCAGAGGTACAGATACAGTCCCCAGTGCAAGGGATGGCCGGGAGGCAGTCCAGGAAGGTGCAGGGTGGCAGAGTGGACAGGTGACTGGGCCCAGGGGAACAGAGGGTGGCCAGGTGCACAGTGCCAAGAGAGAGCAGATCAGCAGGGGAGAGGGCGAACGAAGGCAGAAGCAAAGAGGAAGGTCTTCAGGTGCTTCCGGAACAAGAGATGGTTCTCCTCAAGTTCAAGAGTGATAGGGAGGCTGTTCTAGAGGGAGGCCCCAGCTGAAGACAGTGATCTACCCCCAGCTTGTTTCTTTGAAAAATGATTGACCCTGAGGGAGGTACCTAAGAAGTAACGATGTAACTGAAGTGGCAGGAGAAACATGTATGAAATGATAAAGTAATCACATATAAAGAATATAAAGTAGTTTGCTGACCAATGAGTGTAAATACACAATAACGCAAGGTAGATGAGACACATAGAAGCTTGACATAGAGGAAAATATAACGTGGCAAGTACGTCCATGATATGAAAATGAACGTCGTCTTGTGTTAAGACTCAACTCAGCTACCTCAGAGACAGATCAGGGATGCAGAGTAAGGAGACGTTGGAGAAACAGCTTGGTGTGCAGAATAAAGAGTACTCTGTGTTGGCCTGGGATCAAGGGTGCTATTTTAAGAAATAATTGCAAAGCACAAAGGGAGGCAGATGGATAAGGCATATACATACGAGATATATCTCTAAGAATAAAGAAGAAGAAAACATTTGCAAGAGCCAAAGTATTGGACAATTAACAATGGACAAGGCTCCTACAAGATGGAGTGAGCAAGTCCCTAGAGGCCAAGAGGAGCAAGAACACTGAGCATAAGTAAATCAAACAGCAGTAAAATGGAGGTCAAAATTGACAGATTTGCGGGGTTCTCACATGTGATTCAGATGTCGAAAACAAGGGCAATTAATTAACCCTCGGTTGAAGATAGTGATGTGCTTACACTCCCTCAAATGTCCCAGAACAGAGAGAAGACTACAAGATTGACTAAAGATGGGAGACTTTGTCTTATGGTTGGACTGATGAGAGATGATGGACTAATTGGGTAAGCGGGGAGTAATCTGACATGACTCAAACACCTGGGTTTCGCTTTGCTTACGTGCTGCTAACAAGTCGAAAGTCCAAGGTTGAGTGAGAATGGCAACCAATCAGAGGGTCTATGTGGCAATGTGCTATACAATGTTCTAAAAACCAATCCATTGCCATTTGCTCTGTTATAATCAGTATTATATGTATTTAGTGGTAGATCAAGGCGTGTCCTACAGATAAGGGTCAGCCAATGAAGTACTAACCCATATGCATGCATAGGTCCGTATGTTCCACTAACCAACCATTCTCTTCAATAGTTTTTGTATTTTGCCACCTAGGATAACGTCATGAATTATGCATATTAGGGTATATAACCGTTGTACAATCAAGTGTGTTTGTGAGTGTGCGAGCATCTGTCCGTTGTTTGTCAATACGCCCTGCTTTATTGAATTGAGAATAAAGTAGTATTTTGTCATATTTTTGGAGTCTGTCTTGTTATTTGGTCTGAGATCTTTATTGGTAATTACATCTAGCACAAAGACGCTTCAATGTGCTAGAGCACACTGTCATACCACATTCTATTGAAAAGGGTTTAGTTAAGTTTAGTTTAGTGAAAATGTGTTTTAATGTTAAAAAATGCATTTGATGGGTTTTTTTAGATGCTTTTTTTGTCAATGGTATGGTTGTCGATGGTATGGTTGTCGATGGTTTGTCTGTCGATGGAATCACTAGGAACCGAAAAATCCACTGCCATCAACACCTTCTTCATCAAAACAATCTCAAGATTCGGCAGCACAAAAGTCATTTTGTGTACCTGAGTTATTGTACTCAGTGTTTTGGAAAATTGTTAAATCCATTTATTGTCTGTTTTTTGTATTGCTTTTTATCTTTGAATGTGGGTATATGTTTGTATAGGTTGTGATTCGTATTGTTTTTATACCATGCTGTGTGAGGTTGGGTTGCACTCATACCAAACACTTTTATGAGTGTTTTTACGATTGTGAATTAACGATTAAAACTAAAAAACTTTTTATAACGGAAACAACACGTGCCGGGTCTATTTTTTCAGGACTTAAGGTATCAGTTTTTTTGGGGTATACACCAACACATGTGCAAAAGATCAGAAAAATGTTATTTGGTGTAATGATCTCCTTGACATATTAACACACACGTGATGATTATCTTAACATCAACTTGTCTTTATTGATTTTGACATTGCTTTTTTGCACAATATTTATCTTACAGTCCGTTAAGGCTCTAGAAGAAGAGGAAAGACTCCTCAAAACGTGTCAGCCACTGAGGACGGACTTGCCTCTTTGCATTTTTTGCTTCACTTTGTATGTGAATTTTCTGTTTGTTTTTCAAATAATACATCATTTTACAAAAACCTGATTTAAATGTGATTTATTTAATGAATAGCCTCAGCAAGATACAGAGTTAGCATTTTCACTAAGTATTAATAAGCTTTCTGCATCAGCTTTTGAGAGTGTGCAGGGGGCGGGAGGATTCGAATCTTGGATCAACTCTTTTCTCGTTGTATTATGTAGTGACCTTGTGCCAAGTTCACAGTTCCTGCCCAGCACCTTTAACCCTCGCATTAAGGATATTGAAGAATATTGAGATTTCTACTCTGAAACATTTGGTGTGCACCAACATCCTTTTCCCCCCATTGTTGAAGGCAGCAGACTGTTCCACTCTCTAGAGCCTGCAAGCATCTTCATTGAGGCCATCAGCAACCCAAAACTCCTGCTTGGATGCAGAGGCCATTTTCTGGGAGAAGAAATGGGCATCGTACAGAGTGTGGCCCATGGGTTCGCACAAAAAACAAAACAAAGATGGCCGCCAGTGAAATGATGAGTGCTCCCTGTGGAGAATTCCCATGGTGGCAACGGAGCTGGCAGGAGAGAGGATGGCAGTTTAAGGGTCAGAAGAGATGATGGCAGTTCAGGTCCAGCACTGAGGCAAGTAGGTGAAGTTATTAACCATGGCGGAGGAGGTGGCGAATGTGAAGTGCAAAGGCCTGGGGGCTTGGACTACTAGGTAATGCCTGCAATCCGAGCAACCCGATTGGTTGGTCGCCAGCACCAAGGTGTTAATATACAACAGTTGATCATCACCTTTTCGTCGCTTCGTGGCCGATCATTCCAATTCCCTAATGGGAACCAGAAATGAAAAATCGTCATGCCCTTATGACTCATTTTTGACAATACAGGCCCCTCTCCACTATGACCTTGTCACTCTTCTTGTTCTCACGCCTTAAATTTTAATTCCATCCACTCTAATATATTCTTATTCATACAATTGCTTGATTCTTATGTCTCTGAACGTTTCGTTTTTTAGATGAAACGCATAATGATGGAAGAACATGTTTAAAGGAAGTATACATACAAAAAGTCCATCAAAACAGAAACTGAATATAAAAATAGAATATGTACATTGAGGCATGGAATGATGGTCAAAACACAAAAGCATGAACATGTGAATGGGCACGAGAAAGCAGGCTAAAATACAAAACCAATGTCAAAAGACAAAGGTACATCAAAGCACTAAAGGAACAACAAAATACAAACATGCGTTCAAATACAAAATAAACACCAATACGCCATTTTATTTCAATGGAAAGACTACAAGATAATGCATATATAGCTGACAACACACATCCATCCTAACATAAGCCTTTAGCCCTGCCTCTCTCCCGCCCTGTGTCTGCAAACTCCTTTCACGCTTTCTGTCCCTCTTCCTTCATTCTTACCTCCTGCTCATGCTGGTCTCCCCAGCAAGTCTCGAGGCACAGTACACCTCGGGCAAGGATTCGGGGCTTTGAAACTACTGTGCTGGTCATTCGCCGAAGCACAAAGCAGAGCAAGATAACATTAAAAAAATTAGCAGCAAGATTTTCAGTTGAACAACAGAGTATTGCATAACTATGTAAAAGCGAGCAAATTAACAATTGTTTTTTTAGAGTAGAACAATCGGTTGACCTACAGTAAGCCACTTATCCCAATGTTGGGTGTGGATATTTCAAAAAGACCCTTTGATGCAAAGTATTCCTCGGAGGTGGACCAGACTCCACCTCTGTGTCGCAAGACAGCCCTCC
Organism: Ambystoma mexicanum; assembly: GCA_002915635.3. NCBI lineage: Eukaryota > Metazoa > Chordata > Amphibia > Caudata > Ambystomatidae > Ambystoma > Ambystoma mexicanum. The sequence goes on from CM030325.1 coordinate 993,545,101, forward strand.
GTAACGTGTATTTTGTGTTGCGCCTCTCCACTCCCTGGTCCTAAACGGTGGTATATTCTGGTGGGATAAACAGCCACAGGTTCTGTTTCCTAGCCAACATGGTTACCCTCTTCAGCCACTTTATTTCTGTGGGCAACATGTAGACCAGGCCTTCAATGTACAAATTGATAATTAAAATAAAAAATCATCAAAATAGAAGACGGACCTCCAAGAGTCAACGCCACACACAACAAAGCAGTACTTCTTGAGTTAACTGATGAAATCACCAGTTTTCCCGTCCACCCTCAAACTTTCTGGAATTTTGTTTTTGACCAGCAGGTGAAAAGAAAATTGTAGGGAATCCCCTGACGTCATACAGCGAAGGCACATCGTTGGGTGTGGCATCCATCTTGGCAATAACAATATTTGGATTTGAAGAAACCTTTTCTCCCAGCTCCTTGTACTTGGGTTCCAGGTTCTTGCAGTGTCCACACCAGGGAGCATAGACTTCAATCAAAACACTTTTGCTATCATCGTTTACAATTTCATCAAAATTCTCAGCGCCAACCACCTTGACAGGACCATCATTACTCTCTGGGACAGGTTCAGATTTCAGACATCTCTTCAGATTACCATCAAAGTAATCCTGGAGAAATCTTTCCAAAGCTTTGACATCACCAGAGAATTCCTCGTGCATGACAAATTTATTGCCTTTCGCAGTTTTGATCCCAACCTCAGGGAGCTCGATACTGCTGCCGTCCAAACCAAACCCCAAAACGTCATGACCAAACGATTTACGACTAGCAACAGCAAAATGTAGCTGATGTCCATTGTCTAGAAATGTCTTCGCAACCAGCATCACTCTATTCCGCCATTAGTTGGACCCCATGGCGTTCTTCTCATAGTCTACATCGTAATAGGCAACCAGCAGGTCCTTCCCTTGTGTGAGTTCCTTATTATCTTGCGTCATATGAGGGCAGATACCAAAGATGTTATCCTGGAGGAATCCCTTGATCTTGTTGCTGCTTATCTTGTCTTCTGTGTAGGAGACAGTTTTATCCTCAAATGTATTAGCTAGGGGTTGAGGATGGAATAAGACTGCAGTTGCCTTGCCATATTTCTCTACAAGTGGCTCCTCATCCGAATGAGCGAAGCGGTAGTATTCCTGTCGAGAGTTTGCTGCTTTCAGGTACTCTGAATGTTTTTTACTATACAATTCTTTAAAGGAAGCACCAAACCCACCAAATAGCCAGGAAGATGAAAAGCCCAAGAAGAAAAAGAAGGAAGTGTTGTAAGAAGCAAGTAACCAAAGCACTATTTTTATTAAAGTGAATGTGTTGGGGGACACCTTAGCTGGTAGGGACACCTATGGAAAGGTTTATAGTCTTTGAATCCAAAACTTTCAAACGAAAATAAAATGCATCAAAGGTTTTCCAACAATTATTTTTCCATCTAATGCATTTCTTTTTTGGGGGAGCCCCCCAAACCTGCGTTTTTTACCCTTAAAAACCCACCCTAAACAAAATCAACCCTATACCCCACACATATATGCATTTGATGGAAAAAGTTTTGTTGGAAAACTTTAGATGGAAAAAGTTTTGTTGGAAACTTTTTCGATGGAAAGACTGGATGCCCTATGGAAATGTGAAATCCTGGGAGGAGAGTGCCCCCCGCCCGCCACATCTGGCGTAAGAGTCAAAAGTCATCCAGTGGAATTAAACAGGTCTCATTTTTGTTTGTGTATACGTTTTCTTACATGCACTGTTTCCGAGATTATTCCCGGACCAGAACTAGTCTGTTTTTGGCAGGGGAAGGATGTGTAAATCCTTTTAAGGGCAAAGAGGGTGGGGGAGGGACAAGTAGGGTGATAATTATTTTTCTTTTTGTACGTTTGGAACAATCCAACAATAAATACAACCCACTTTTAAACCAAAAAATAAAAACAAAGCAGTGCTTTAGCAAAATTAAGAAATGAGGCTGGTTGTCCTTCTCAAGTGGGCAAGATGTTGCGAGACAAAATTTGGACCCTCAAATAGATACCGCATAAACTGTGGGTGTGTGCTTCATGCAAGCTTCATGAGTTTTTCATGAGACTGCCTGGCAAATGGCTTGGTCTAGCGCAGAGGAAGAATTTTAAGAGAACCCGAGCCCACATGACCTCGAGTGAGTCTCCTCGATTGACGATCAATTTCCACCCAGGTCCCACAGTACTCTGCCTCCCAGAGTAACATATATAACCATCCCAGATGTGTCTGAAATCCACGCAGCTCTGCTCAAACGCGGCTCCAGCAAATGCAGACACCCCCACATCTGCTTGAAATGAACATAATCAGCAACAAATCTCAATACATGTATTCAGTTACCTTCAAATGCCTCTGGAATGCTGACCGTTCGACTTAAGACTTGACAAAATAAATAATAAGCTTGAAAATGAGACGAATCCTTTTCATTAGATTTAGAATTTGCACATACGCATTTTTTCATTAATAAATTAGGGAGCGACACACAACAGCCTGTCGACTTTCCTCAACTTGGACATTCTGGCATCATATGCTGCTTACTGAAGTGGGTGGGGGGTGGGGGTTCAGGGACAGAGGGAAGGAAGCTTGGCCATCAGATGCCTGATACTAAGGACCATTTGACGGTTCATAACAAGCTTTGCCTGACATCTGATATTAAGAGCCGTCTGACGTCTGATATGAAGCCCTGTCTAGTGTCTGGCTTTAGGGACTGACTGACATCTGATATAAAGCATAGATTGTTGTCTGACATCAGATACTAAGTGGCATGTGATATCTGATATTAAGGGTCATCTGGCATCTGATATTAATCACTGTCTGACTGCTGATATTAAGTGTCATCTGGCATCTGATATTAAGCACTGTCTGACTACTGAGATTAAGTGTCATCTGGCATCTGATATTAAGCACTGTCTGACTGCTGACATTAAGGGTCATCTGGCATCTGATAGTAAGCGCTGTCTGACTGCTGATAATAAGGGTCATCTGGCATATGATATTAAGCACTGTCTGCTGATAGTAAGGGTCATCTGGCATCTGATAGTAAGCACTGCCTGGCTGCCGATATTAAGGGTCATCTAGCATCTGATATTAAGCACTGTCTGACTGCTGATATTAAGTGTCATCTGGCCTCTGATATTAAGCACTGTCTGACTGCCGATATTAAGGGTCACCTGGCATCTGATATTAAGCACTGTCTGACTGCTGATATTAAGGGTCATCTGGCATCTGATATTAAGCACTGCCTGGCTGCCGATATTAAGGGTCATCTAGCATCTGATATTAAGCACTGTCTGACTGCTGATATTAAGTGTCATCTGGCCTCTGATATTAAGCACTGTCTGACTGCCGATATTAAGGGTCACCTGGCATCTGATATTAAGCACTGTCTGACTGCTGATATTAAGGGTCATCTGGCATCTGATATTAAGCACTGTCTGACTGCTGATAATAAGGGTCATCTGGCATATGATATTAAGCACTGTCTGCTGATAGTAAGGGTCATCTGGCATCTGATATTAAGCACTGTCTGACTGCTAATAATAAGGGTAATCTGGCATCTGATATTAAGCACTGTCTGACTGTTGATAATAAGGGTCATCTGGCATCTGATATTAAGCACTGTCTGACTGCTGATGATATGGGTCATCTGGCATCTGATATTAAGCACTGTCTGACTGCCGATATTAAGGGTCATCTGGCATCTGATATTAAGCACTGTCTGACTGCCGATATTAAGGGTCACCTGGCATCTGATATTAAGCTCTGTCTGACTGCTGATATTAAGGGTCATCTGGCATCTGATATTAAGCACTGTCTGCTGATAGTAAGGGTCATCTGGCATCTGATATTAAGCACTGTCTGGCTGCTGATAATAAGGGTAATCTGGCATCTGATATTAAGCACTGTCTGACTGCTGATAATAAGGGTCATCTGACATCTGATATTAAGCACGGTCTGCTGATAATAAGGGTCATCTGGCATCTGATATTAAGCACTGTCTGACTGCCGATATTAAGGGTCATCTGGCATCTGATATTAAACACTGTCTGACTGCCGATATTAAGAGTCACCTGGCATCTGATATTAAGCACTGTCTGACTGCTAATATTAAGGGTCATCTGGCATCTGATATTAAGCACTGACTGACTGCTGATAATAAGGGTAATCTGGCATATGATATTAAGCACTGTCTGCTGATAGTAAGGGTCGTCTAGCATCTGTTATTAAGCACTGTCTGACTGCTGATAATAAGGGTAATCTGGCATCTGATATTAAGCACTGTCTGACTGCTGATAATAAGGGTCATATATTCTATTAAAAGCACCATATGACATCTGCTACACAGAGATGTATCCCCCTGATATAAAGCACCAGTTGACGCCTGATGCTGAGGACCATCTGACGTCAGATAGTAAGGGAAATATGACATCTGATATTAAGCAGTGTCTGATGTCTGATATTATGGGATTTATGAAATCTGATTGGAGAGTTGTACCAATCTAGGGTAGTTCAGCTGGTACCAATTTAATCTGTTGCCTCTTGGTATGTGCCATCAATTCAGGAGACCTCCATTACTGTGGCAATAAGCCCCTCGACTGCGGGTCCATCACAGAATGCATCTACCCTACACGCAAATACGTTGGATATAATAGAGAAGGAAGTAGAAAGAGCGATTCTAGCACAATCAGGGGGCACAACACCGGGCCCAGATAAGATCCCAGTGGATCTATTTAAAGATGAACTTTCAATATTGGTCTCTTTATTGAGCCGTGTATTTAGAGTGGTGCTGGAGCACAGAGTGATACCAATGTCATGGTGTAATTGTGGAAATTGTTCCGATTATTAAGAAAGGGAACAGAGATCGGCCTCAAACTACCACCAGTCCTCAAACTACCAGTCAGATAGTGCTTAATATCCGATGCCAGATGACACTTAATATGCCCTTGTTGGGATGGGGAAAATTTTTGCAAAAGTCCTTCGCGAACGCTTACAGTGCTGGGTGGATTCAGCTGGCATTATTAGTCATTTCCTGAAAGGGTGTAGTACTATTGACCAGAGTTGTCGACTCCGCTTAATCTTGGATAAATATACCGTTCTTAATAGAGCAAGGATATATGCGGGCTTTATCGATTGAAAGACCGCTTTTGACAGTGCCCCCAGAAACTCCCTGTGGCAAGTATTGAGTAACAAAGCCATCCCCCAAAATGTGTTAACCCCAATTCAACGATTTCTCACTAATAATAAAGCGTCTGTACTTCTCAGATCTGTAGGGTGAACTGACAACCTAGTTTGCATAGAGAGTGGTGCAAGGCAAGGCAGCATACTGACCCCACTCCTCTTTAGTATTTACTTCAATGAGGTTATTTAGGAGTTGGAGGCACACAGCCCTGACCCGCTAAGATTGGGGAGCTTAAGGTTACCCGCCCTATTATTCGCAGACGATGCTGTTCTGCCGGCTACATCCCCAATGGGCCTCAAGACCACCTTGGTAAAGTTCATCGAGAAATGTAATGATTTGGGTCTTGAACTAAATAAAGACAAAACGAAAGCATTGGTTTTTGGATTCCGCTTAGCCCAATCTTTAAAGGTGGACATCAAGGTGGCTGCTACCACATTAGAGCAAGTTCCATCCTATGATTATCCTGGAGTTAGGTTCACAGGGATCGATGTGATTATTGCGATGGCCGAAAATGCTGACTTTTCTTTTTTATACTCTAAACCCCCCCACATGTATATGAGGTGTAAGGAGGGGTTAAAAAAAAAAGTCGGCATTTTCGGCCGTCGCAATTCCCAGGTCGACATTTTTGTATGATTCTAGTTCATGGAGAATCGTTTGTGGTCCCACCAGGTAACTAAAGCTGCAGCAACACTTGAAAAGTACTGTGGTGGAATAGGGCATTTATCCTGAATCCATCATAGTGGCGCAATTAGCCCAGCCCTAAAATTACTTCAGATGCAGGCAGTTGCGGCGTCATTATATGGTGCTGAGCTATGGGACCACGTAGAAGTGAAACCTCTAGCCAGAGACGAAATCTATAAAAATGCTACTTATGTTACCTAGCTCTTCGACTAGCACCAGTATGTTTTTGGAATGCGACCTCCAAACAGTACAAGATCAAGCCAGACTAAAACCCTGTTTGTACTGGATATGGATATTGACCTCACCAGATTTGGTTATTTATAAAGACGCAATGGTGCATGTTCTGTCTTTGAGTGGGGCAAAATCTCTACCATGGTTTACATTTGTAAAAACTGAATTGTTTAAATTGAATATGGGCCATTAGTAGTAAAAAAAAAACACTTACCTGCGGTTGGCTGAATTCCGAGCCTTACCTGATGGTAATCCCGATCACGCAACAGCATGCAGCTCGCTCCCATCTCTGACGGCATTTTCGTTCCGGAATGGTCCCCATGGAAAGGGAGAACTAACTACGTGTAGTCCCTTCTCCCATGGCGGCCATTTTTTCTGTTTACATTTTTTTTCCTACTTACTTCAGTGGCCGTCATGGAAATGGGGAAGGGACTAGGCATAGTCCCTTCTCCCTTCCATGGCGGCCATTTTCTTTGTTTATCATGCCCACCACAGAAAGAGAAAACGGACTCTGTTTTCTGTCTGCGGTGGGCATATTTGTAGACTTTTTTTAACTTTTTTTCCGGTTGCACAACGCGTGCGCAGCCAGGAAAAATACATTAGTAACCTGGTCTAACAGGCTGGCGTTCTAATGGCAATAAGACCCTCGACGGTGGGCCATTACCGCCTATGGTAGTGACCCCTGTGGGCCCTGGGGGCATTACCTTAGGCGGTAATGGCCCGCCGTCGAGGGGCTTATTGCCACAATAATGGAGGTCTCCTGAATTGATGGTACATACCAAGAGGCAACAGATTAAATTGGTACCAGGTAGTTGTTCATGCTGTAGGTTGGTAGAGGAATGCACCTCTCCTAGTACCGGGCCACTCTATCTAGAGTGCAAACCTGATTTGGGGTTTGAGCCCCATTTGGACATGATTGATCCCCAATATGCTAGGAGTTTATATATTCAGTTTTGCTTTGATGCCCTAAAGGTAGGAGCTTTTTCGCAGAATTGGCGAGGCACAGGGGGAAGCCTGCCTGGTCTGTGGGGCAAGCGAAGAATGTCTTACTCTAGAGAAATATTTGCTCCCACTCCTCCGATGAGTTGGAGTTTGTCATATCGAGCATGCCCAAAGCTATGGTAGGGATTCACGCAATTAGTCAAGGGTACACTTTGTTTCCCAAATATATCCATGGGCTGAAATGAAGTAACATGAGTGATGCATTGCCACCTGTTAATTATTACCGGTAATGAACCTTTGCACGTGTTTCCATGGCGATTCCTTGAAATATCTTTGACCAGCATATCTGTACAAATATCCATTTATTTTCAATTTGTTTTTATTTGTGGAATTGTCTTTGTATTTTAAGCATTCTCGGTCACTCTATACATTCTTCTATTTTGTTATGGTTGTTCTACTATTTGCTGCTTTTTGGCTAATGCCGTAATAAAGCTGAATGACTGACTGACAGACTGAAATCTGATTGTAAGGACTGTCTGACAGATGATATTAAGGAGAACCAAACATCTAATAGTAAGCACCTTTCGACACCTGATATAGAGGGTTATCTGGTGTCTGATATTAAGCATTGACTGACAGCTAATAAGAGGGGCCATTTAACACCTGCTATTAAGACCTTCTGACATCTAATATTAAGGGCTATCTGATGTCTGATATTAGGTGCTCTGTAACATCTGATATTAAGGACCATCTGAGGTCTGATATTAAGGACCAACGGCATCAGATGTCTGATATTTATATTTGTTTGAAGAAAAGGGTTATGATATATGATAAGTCATTTATAATGCACCTGTACACAAGTATTTCTAGGCGTGACACGACAAGGGCGAGAAGACAGATGGAGGACAAGACAAACGATCTTACAAGGCCTTGTATCATTCAGTTCGTGCAAATGCAACAGCGAAAAGTGCATGGGGAACGGAAGGGGAATTCAGAAATTGACCTACAGGCGCACATGTACAGTTGATGGAGGCGTGCCAGGGAATAGTGCCTGTACAAGAGCACACAGATGAGAAAAGTTGATAAGCCAGTTTATGTGGGACATAGACCACGAACAAAACAGAATAAAAACAGGGGATTTACAAAAGGTAACATTAACTTTGGGGGGTACACCATGCAAATGAGTGAGGAGTACTATACACATTTACAAAATTACATTATTACGCAGCACTGGATGGGAGTGGTGAATTCAGGCACGTGGGCTGGGGAAAGAGGGTGGCTGGAGCCCACTCTTTAGCCAGTAGGTGAAATGGAAGCTGAGCATTGGAGAGGTCCACAGTTTCCTGGCTTTCATTGTGATAGGCAACAAGTTGTAATGGAGTGGGGTGAGGAGGGAGAAAGAGCAAAATGAGAGCATGCACAGAGGGGTAAATGGCAATGCTGTTGAGTGCAGAGGAGGAGCGGAGGGAAAGAGATGTTAAGCATACAGAGATACACTTAGGTACTGAGGAGCAGGATCATTGATTGCTTTGTAGACTAGGAGAAGGAGCTTGAAAAGGGAGGGGTTGCGCATGGAGAGACAACCAGCATGCTGTCAATGGGTAGAAGTGGGGGAGTATCTGGGTAGGTTGCAGAGAGTGTGAGTACCAAGTTGGGGTCTTTGTATAGAGGGAGGAAGGAGTAAAGAGGAAGGTGAAGGAGTAGGCTTGGGCAGTAGTCAAGTGTGCAGAGCATGATGGTGGAGATTAGAGCTTTCGTAGAGTGATGAAGAAGAAATGTACACATTTTCAGAATGTTAAGAAGGTTAATACGAGCAGCGAGCCAGTTCTAGTGAAAAACAGTTTCAGTCGAAAGTCGCTATCACAGAGGATCTCAAGGTTGTGATTCTTTGGCAAGAGAGCAAGGAGGTATGGCGGGAAGGAGATGGAACGGTATGGATGGCCTTGGAACCCAGGAGAAAGATATCTAGCATTTTGAAGAGTTTATCATGATGCAGCAGAGAGCTATCCAGTGATGGATTTCAGCGAGATAGTTGGAAATCTGGTATGAGATGGCAGGGGTGGATGCAGGAAAGGAGAAAAAGATTTCAGTGTCATTAGCAAAGAGGTGATGGTGAAAGCCAAAGGATAACATAACTCTACCTAGGTGAAGGGTATAGAGGGTGAAGAGCAGAGTCCAAGGACTTATCCAATTCCGAAATGGAGAGCGGTGTGATCAGAGGTTTGGGAGTTCTTGGACATTTCTAACTAGTGACCGTCAAAGTTGGGGGCAATCCAGCGGGAGCAGATTGGCAAAACCCAAGGTCCTGGGGAATGAGTTGGAGAGAGGAGTAGTTGATAGTGTCAAAAGTGGCAGAAAGGTCCAATAGATTGAGTATAGAAGAGAGTTTGGTGTGATGCGCATCAAAGAGAAGGTTGGAGACACAGGGGGATAGAGGTGGCTGGAGACTCTGGGAGAACACGAGAGTCGGGCGTAAGGGGTCTGGGTGCAGGGAGAGAGGGAGAGAAGGGAGATGTGGAGAGGGCAGAGTGAGGTATAAGTTAGACTGAGTGGTGGCTGAAGGCTACGATAGAAGGGGATAAGAGTGAGTAGGATGAGGAAGGGAGGCTAAGCATGGTGCATAATGGAGGGTCAAAGTAATAGGCAAAGGAAGACAGTGCCTGGTAGAGGGAAGGTGAGTGAGAAGCAAGGCTAAGAAATGAAAAGGGGAAGGGTTGGCTAAGAACCAGTAGGTATAAGATCTGAGCTGGGCTAGAATCTGGCTATAGGTGACCAAAACACCATTAGACTCTTAGATCTTCAAGGTAATAAATGGAGAGTTGCTTAGTCGAAGGATATATATGTATAGGAGCAGGAGTCAGGTGAAGGGCCATCTCGGCAACGTCCTGTCTTGAGCAAGGGCTCTGGCCCTCTGCCCTTTCAAGTCCTAACAGGCCCAAATAGAATGTTTCCCTTTGCTGCTTTTGGCCCTTAGTTGGGGACATCCAGGGGAGACCCAATAATCAGGGAGGCAGTGTGACAAATCAACTTCTGGGGTGCCTGTAGTCCAGTGATGAATATCAGTTTCTAAACCATCAATCAGACCCACACCTCCAGTACACCAGAAGGGATCTGAACAGATTGGAAATACAAGCAAATTATAAAACTTCTTGTCCAATTTTCCTAACATGGACAGAAAAGCAGCCTTATCTCGGAAGGGTCGTGGATCGTTGGCTAGTTACAACACAGCAGAAAATACAATTATTACCCAATGATAAAAGAGACTGTCCAGTCAAAGTTGTATAAAAATGCTTTATTATTATCACAACAGACAGTTCTAGCACACTACAAAATACAACCCACCTGGTATAGGAATGCAGAGGACAGTTTCAAAGAAGGAAAAGGGATGCACCCTGGATACTGACGGGAGGGTAGTCGGTAAACTAAATAATTGTAACTGCTCAAGGATACTTGGTTTCAGCACAAAGGGAGCAATGAGTCATAAAATGTCATTGGGGGCCTTTGGACGAGGACAAGGGCGCCAGAACTACAATGTACCTTGTGCTGTAGGAGTTCTTGGTGCTCGACAGGGTCAAGTTGGTTTCAGGGTGCTTTGCAGCTTCTGCAATACAGTCCAAGATGGGAAACAGCTGCGGGTATCAGGCGACAGACAGTTTGGTGTGTGAAGATGGACTGACGGCTGCAGGATAGCCAACATAGCAGCTATGGGTCAGGAATGATTGTCTCAGTGCTGGTCAGAGGTTCTGAAGCACTAGTCGAAGCATCTCGGATGGCCTTAGCGACTGCTGTGTGGGGGACCACTCTGGTGGTGATACTGCACGGTAAAAATATCCTTTAACATTATCATTAACATTAACGGTCATCAGTGCAATCAGTTGCAGCTCAAATGGCTCGACTGGCTAAGAATTTCCTTTATGGCAGAAGTCGGTAGATGCTTGTCGATGCATTTCTCCTAGCTTATTCACTGGGCCTGTGCCGTCCTTTAAGGAGGGTGGCCCAAAGCTGAGGAGTATGTTGCAGGCAGCTGTCTTGTTCTTGGTTTGGTTCAGAGACTCTCTGGCACTTCCCAACTAGGAAGCCTGCTGCAAAGCCTAGCAGGGCATGCTGTGTGCTGTCTGGGTACCGGTTATGGAGCTGCTGGAGTGTCATCTGGATCCAGCATCTCCCTATGTTCTCTGGTAGATGTTTAGGGGAGGGATCTTGCTTTCCTCTTAGAGGTCCTGGCCTTCCTTCACTGGAAGAAGATGTAAGGCAGGCTGTACCTTCAGCCAGGGTTCAATGCTGAGTTCTTATTGTTACTCCTTGCAAAGTCTTCAGATGATTTGCCAAAAGAGGGCCTCTGCCCTATTGTAAAGCCAAATGAACCACATGGATTGGTTTAGGCTAAGCCTACCTTAATGAACCAATCATGGTTCCCCACCAACAATCTCATGTTAGTGTGGGGCCATAACCAGAGTGCTTTGCAACATAAAAGGTAAAGGGGTGAAAACATGCAATACTAAGTCCCACCCATCTTCCTGTCTGTTGTAGATCAAATGATCCCTTGTGTTAATGGAGCTTTCAGTGGTTCCTGATTAAAGCAGCAGGTCTCCCTTAAAGCTGTAGCAAGACCTGACAACTCTGGCTCGGCAAACCACATTCTCACACCTTCTGAATGGGGTCCCACTGCAGGGATCACTACTGTAAACACACAGTCCCAGACATAACATTTCACTGCCAATTGATACTGAGGGTGGAAGCTGGCTTCAGGTTGACAAAGTGCATATGAAAGGTTGTTGGGGTTGCCTGCTTCCTTTGTTAACCTATGCAGCCAGGCCCCATGTGGCCCTGTCTGCAATACACTCTATTAGTATGGTAATTATGTTAATTGTTGCCACCAGTTGCAGGGCTCAACTAAAGGACAGCATGAATCCGTGGGGCCTTTGTCAGTTAATCAGGCTGGCCATGGCAGGGGGAAGGATTGGCCCTCCCTTTCTGGAGATGCATTGTGCACTCTACCTGCCAGATCCCAATTAAATATGACAGTGGGGCTGCGCTTGTAGGCTGTGCCCACCCAGAGTGCACGTGTCTATGTCATGTGGTGAGGTGAGCATGGGAAAATGTGTGCAGATTAGCGCCACACATTTTCTGGTGGTTGATCTACCATCATTTAATTTCATTTAAAATTTCAAAAAAGGCCAGGGGAGCACACACCCTCTATGCGGAGGATCAAATTTCTCACAAGCAGTATGCTACCTGTCTGTCTAAAGCCAATTAGTGTATTCAAGAGACTTCCAAGCTTTCTAGCTGAATGGAGCCCGATTCCCCAGTGTTGTAGGTCCTGGGAGCTTCGATTTAGCATCAGGATTCTCTGAAATGGGACAAGATGTGGCAAACAAATAACGTTAAAATTAAATTCCATATATGCACATATATATGTATTATGCCTCCATGCTAGCGCAAAGCATAGTAAAGGTTAAGCCGAGGTTCCTATGATTTTTTAGAAAATACTTTTTCAATAACTTTCGAACACGTGCCTCAAAAAAAATCAGAAAATATTCCAGAGTGTTATATTTTGATTGCATTTTTAACAGCTTTTTAACATGGGGTGTTTCCATAAGCCCAAGGATCTCAAAATTGGCTACTTTGATTTTCCAAATTGTTTGCCGGCGCCTAGATTTTAGTTGGAATTGGTGCAATGAAAAATAATTTGGAAAATCGATTTGGCCAATTTTGAGATATTAAGGATTTATAGAAATGTATCTATAAATGGCACATGCCCAAAAAGAATGCACATATTTCATGCAAACTGTGCACAGAGATTATGAATTTTAAAGTTCGAACATTATGCAATTAGCATTTCGTACACTGCTCAATTAACATCTAAACACTCACATCAAAGGCAGGTCTTAGTTCACTATGATGTCAGTTTTAAGGTGATGGAATAAATGCACACATTTATATGAACTGTACACAGAGCATATGAGTTTTAAATTTTATACATTATACAATAAAAATCTAAAAACTCCTATGACAGGCAAGTGACAGTTGACTTTGATGTCAGTTTTAAAGTGATGGAATAAATGTACATTTTTCTTGCGAACTGTACACAACGTGTATGAGTTTTACAGTTTATACAATACACAATTAACATCTAAAAACTCACATTAAAGGCAAGTGACAGCTAACTGTGATGTCAGTTATAAAATGATGGAATACAGTTACAATTTTCATACAAAAATGTATACTCTAGGAGACATAAAATGCATGATCAGAATGGAGGTATGATTTAGATTAAAACCCTACACTTACATTTGTGATATTAACATTGTGCATTTCAACACTAATAACGGGTTCCTAGGATATTTGCACCTAATACACACGCGTTTGCTACATATAGAATGTAGACGTATGACAAGTGCTCTCACATGCACCCAGGACACATGCACCTATGACACATGCACCTATCACATTTGCACCTATGACACATGCACTGATGACAAATGCTCCTATGGCACATGCTTCTAGCACACATGCTCCTACCACACACACTCTTACGATAGATACTTACCGCATGCACTTATGACGCACTCTCTAAAGACACACACTCCTTTGACATGTGCCACTACGACATGCTCTGCTACAAAATGTAATCCTACAACTCACTCCTATAATATATGTTCCGATGACAAGCACACCTACTACACGCCCTCCTACAACATTGCGCCTATAACATGCCCAGCTCCTACAAGTGCTCCTACTACCCACACATGTTCTTATGACACATGCTCCTACAACATGTGTCCTAAGACATGATTCCTACAACATATTGTCCTACCACAGACAGAGTCTCGGGAGGATAGCTCAGGAGCAATGTGCTCACCTTGGAAGCAATACGACACGGAGCACCAGAGGTTCGATCCCCGGGTCCGCGTTTAAAACCTCTGGGTATTAAGCATATTATAAATAACCTTTCATATCATATCATTCCTACAACACATTCACCTACCAGACAGATGCCTAAAACATATGCTGCAATCACGTACGCAGATGGTATGAGTTTTACAATTGGTACGTTTAAAAATTAACATCAACTGAAAGTCAAATATAATGCCAAGTAATACTAACTAAGCACAGACCATATGAGTTTTACTGTTCGTACATTATACAATTAACATCTCCGAAAAACTCACATGAAATGGAAGTCACAGCTGACTTTGATGTCAGTTTTGAAGTGGTGTAGTGAATGTACATTTTCATACGAAATTTACACTTTTCATACACAAAAGTACACTTTGGGAGGAATGCAATACATGAGCAGGACGGAAGTACTTTTTATATTAAAGCCCTTCATTTGTGATATTAACATTGTGTATATGAACACTAAAAATGTTCTCCTACGACTTGGGCACCTAATACACACACACTTAATACATGTACTATGCAGATGTATGACAAGTGCTCTCACATGCACCTAGGAGATATGCACTGAGGGCATGTGCACATAGGACACATGCACCTATGACACATGTTCCTACCACACATGCTTCTACCACACACACTCCTATGATATACACTTACTGCACTACTCTTACAACACACACTCTAATGACACACAGTCCTATGATACGTGCTGCTATAAAATGCGCTCCTACCACATGCACTCATGATATACACTTACTGCACACTCTCACAACACACACTCTAATGACACACACTCCTATGATACGTGCTACTATAAAATGCGCTCCTACAACACACCCGCCTATAAGACATGTTACAAAGAGCACACCTACTGCACATGCATGTACTACACATAACATATGGATGTAGACATGAGCTCTTATGACACATGTTCCAATCCCACACACACCTACAATGCACACTCCTACAACATGCTACATATGGCATGTAGATGTATGACAAGTGTTCACACATGCACCCAGAAAACATGCTCCTATGACAGAGTATCATAAAAAGTATCATACTTTACATATCAAATATCAATTAACAAGGTACATGTCGTCAATGTGAATACATTTCATGTACTAAACAATAAACATAACATTATAAAAGAAACATACACTAAACAACTAAAGAATTATTAAAATATCATATACAGTAAAGGATTAATAGCTTTTGCTTCTACAAATAGCAATATGTACACATTTATAGTCATTATGGTATGTATAAACATTGCAAACATAATATGTGCGCTAAATAAAATGTAGTAAATAATGCAAACTATTAATGAAAGCAGCACAAATGCAATAAATATTTTTTAAATAAAAACAGTTTAACATTTTTCTTAAAAACAAATATGCATATTACATTACTTTCACTATAAACCATTTTAGAGCAAAATCAAAATGTTGCAAAACAAAAACAGGTCGAGTTAAGGTTATCATGACACTTGATTTTAATGTAATATGTTTTAAAATGTATTAATAAAGCTTATTATGTTAATAACCTTACTGTTATTATTTCTGATGTTTGTAGACTTGAAGTTTTTGTTAGTTTAACCTTTAACTATTTCGTTGGACATTTGTGAAGGGCCCAGGATGGTGAGGAGAACATGTGGGATGAGACACAGTACGTAACCTCTGAATGGAAGTGCCTTTCTGGGTTATCAAAACAGGTAATGGCATTATGTCATTATAATGTCCCAAACTCTCATATAAGATCATGTCCCAGGAGATCTGTTACAAGTTCTGTTAAATCAAAGCAAACCTTGTTAACAGAAAGGTCTGTTAAAACATTTCAGGATGAACGCTGTTCTTACTCCTAAAGGCATAAGGTAAAAGAATTAGACAAAAATGCCTTTAGTCAAATATTTTCCTCTGTAACCACAGATTCTAACAGAATTTACCTTTTAATGAGTTTGTAACAAACTAGAGGACTCCGCTGGATTACAGGTACCCGTATTGCCCCCTATAGACATCTCAAGGTCTACGGCACTAACAGAGACAGACAACATAGGATTACGGTGGGGCCGCAACGTGGAACAGCATAGCAAGAAACCATTAAAGACTGAGACAGGCAACCCGGGGGTAAGGGGAAAACTAGATACGGAACAAAGTCCCTTTCTCCATTCTTGTTTCCTGAACCAGGCGGGCGTGCCCTTCGACCGCATAGCAGAGACGGCAGCAGAGACACGAAAAATTGTCACGGCGGCAGATGAGCCGAAAGTCGAAATAACGGCAGAGACGCCGAACTTCAGCAAGTCGGCTGCCATGCCGCGTTGCAACGAGAGCCGGATGCCGAATGAATGGGAAGGCACGGGAAGCCCGAAAGACAATGGGCTTGATACAAACTGTGACAATGCAGTAACAGTGAGGACATCAAAAGTGTTTATAGCCCTGAGACATTAAACATACCTGAGCTATGAGGTTTGAGCCGGCAGGACTGTTGAAGGAGAGGGGGAAAGAAACTGGAAGCCATGTCCCTCGGCTAGGACCCAGGAGAAAGGTGTGGGGATTGGGAGGGGTTTTATAACCTGCCTTGTAAAATGGTTGATGATTGGCTAATTAGACCATGCATATATAAAGCGGAGGTAATGAATGGATTGCCGGCTTACTCTCGCTTTTGTTGCAGAGAGCGACGGACGTGGAGACAGGAGCTGCAAACGTGTGGGCTTATGAAGATTAGGAGCTGGAGGATTCAGCCGTACTCCATTCTTAACAGACAACATGAGAGAAACCCAACTGACCCCAAGAGAGAGAAGAAGAATTCTGTTAGAGTCTCTTGAAGATTCTGGGCAGTTCATTTATTCTTTATTTTTTTAAGTCAAATAAAGACCCTCCTAAATTACAATTCCAGCCCGCGTGTTATTTGTCACATAATTTGGTGACAGCGGTGGGATTCCAACACGCCATGCAAGCCATAATTAAAATGCTGGCAGACGGACAACAACAGCTACAACAACTCGTCCAGGTACATAGTCACCAAGCCAGGCGGATAGACAAACGCTACAACAGGCATTACAATTACAAGCTGCAGCACAAGATGCTCTCAAACAAGTTACTGAAGCAGTGGCTGCATCCAGAGGACCAACACCAGCACCCACCACGTGTTGCAGAGGTTCCAACCAGGAGATGACCCAGGGTACTTCTTCACTAATTTTGAACGGGTCGCCAGGTATTCACAGTGGCCAGTGGAGAAATGGGGACATTTTATAGCACCCTTGTTGACAGGCTCTATGCAGGGGGCTTACCAGGTGGCAAACCCGAATGGCGAAACCACATATGCCGAAATTAAGAAAACCATTCTGGAAAGGATGGGAGTTGATGAAGAGGCCTATCGCCAAAGACTCAGAGAGACCCGACTTCGCAATGGCGAAACCCCAAGGCAGCTGTATTATAGAATACATGACCTAACAGATAAATGGTTGAAACCTGCTACTGGAACAATACAGGAGATCTTAGAGAAAGTGAAACTTGAGCAATTTGTGGATGCGCTCCCGACAGCGATGCAGCGATGGGTCCGCCAACATCATAGGCCCACCCTAAATGAAGCTATCGACATAGCGACCGCATTTCAAAAGGTGGGAGGAACACGGATGCCTCCGTTAGAAGTAACCAAGACCATGAACCCCCGAGCTACAGGAAACATAGAGTCTAAAGTACCAAAACCAGACAACAAAGGAGTGGGAAGGCCCCTCACCAACAGACAGCCCCAATGTTTTGATTGCGGGGAGTGGGGGCACATTGCCAGGTACTGCCCCATAAAACAGAAGTCTGAACCGATGGAAATAGGATTCATCCAAAATAGGGATTTCCGAAAAGGAAGAGAGCCGTACCTGATGGAGGTCTGAGTAGATGGGGTCTCGAGGCCGGGTCTTCTTGACAGCGGAAGTGAGCAGACCTCCATTCGACCAGAAGTAAGTGCACAGGGATCAGGGGGGGATAGGATGATTCCTGTAAAATGTGTGCATGGGGATATAAAAACGTATCCATCCAAACAGGTTACCTTAGAAGTTAACTGAGTCAGCACACGTATGGAGGTAGCCCTAATGCTACATCTACCCACCACAGTATTAATTGGAACAGATCTAGCCACCTTCCAAGACTGTGTTACCAACATGGATTGGCTAACGGTGGCCCCCTTTTCACACACTAACATTGAAAATCCCCAAAACAGGGCACCAAGAAAAAGTAGGAGAGAAGTACGGGAGGAGAAAAAGAAAAGGCTGCAGAAATTCAGTGGTTTTGTTGACTGGATACCAGAGGATAAAAGAGTGTCCTTCAGAAGTGAAACCCTAACAGACCCAACCTTGAGAAATGTAAGAGAACAAGCAGTGGATGGTAACAAAAACAGTGAAGAATACCCCAGGTTTAAACTATTGAGAGGCCTGCTGTATAGAATTAACAAAGACCAGAATAACCAGGATTCCGAACAATTGTTGGTACCTACAAGTTTCGGACTGGCTATAATCAAATTGGCACATGATGATTGGACTGGAGGACACATGGCCAGGGAGAAAACCCTAGAGAAAATCCTTAAGAGGTTCTTTTGGCCAGTGGTATATGAGGAAGTGGCCCAGTACTGCGAAGAATGCCCTACCTGCCAGAAAATAAACCCAATAAAACCTTCCAGGGCTCCATTACAACCCATGCCGCTGATAAAAGAACCTTTCTTTCAGATTGGAATGGACTTAGACCTTTGGAGCCTAGTAGCCACGGATATCAATATCTATTTGTAGTGGTGGACTATGCCACGAGATACCCAGGGGCCTTTCCCCTGAGGGGCACCAGTGCGGTACAAATATGCAACCAGTTGGTACCTTTCTTTGCCAGGGTAGGAATTCCATCAGAAATTGTAACAGACCAAGGCCGGAATTTTGTTTCAGGAATAATGCGCAGGGTATGTCAGCAGTTACATATTAAACAGATACGAACTTCCATTTACCACCCCAAACGGATGGATTAGTAGAGCGCTATACCAAAACCCTCAAACAGATGCTTAGGAAGGTTACGGCCCCTACAGGGAAGGACTGGAACTGGGCGGTTCCTTGGGTCCTCATGGTACCAAGAGATACACCCCAGTCCTCTACTGGTTTTTCTCCTTTCGAGTTATTATTTGGACACCGGCCAAAAATGATTCTGGATATTGCAAAGAGTGAATGGGAAGAGGAAGAAGAGATAACCCACCTCACAAACTATGTGATAGACTTACAGTCCAATCTGTCTAAACTACGAGATTTAGCAAGAAGCAATCTCGGCAGATCACACTTAAGGCAGGAAAAATACTACAATCAGAAAACCAGAGTACGCACCTTTCCCGTGGGGGACAAGGTATTGGTGTTACTGCCCACTAGCCACAACAAGATGTTGTGCACAACGGAGAGTGCCATATCGGATAAAGGCAGTTTTGGGGCCCGTGAATTACCTGGTGGAACAACCGGATAGGAGAGAAAAGAAAACAGAATTACCACATAAATCTCCTCAAAAAGTGGAAGGAACCGGACAACAGAATTGTGCCTCCAAGCGTAGCCATGGTAGAAAAACCGAAAACAGCTTTCGATACGGTTCAATGGGGCACTCAACTGAATCAGACCAAAAGAGAGGAACTGGAAGATCATCTATGTAATCTGAAAAGTGTATTCTCTTTCTATCCTGTAAGGACTTCCCTGGTCGAACATAAAAAAGAGATCGAGACAGGACAAACAGTACGAATACGTCCATACCATATTCCGGAATCCAAAAGGATAGCAGTACGGGCAGAGGTGAAGGAGATGCTACGGTTGGGTGTAATAGAACCCTCGAACAGCCACTGGTCTTCTCCTATTGTCCTTTACCAAAACCTGATGGTAGTATCAGGTTTTGTATGTATTATAGAAAGCTAAATTCCATATCTACATACCAAGCATATCCAATTCCACGAATAGATGAACTTCTGGAACAATTGGGTTCAGCAAGATTCATTAGCACCATTGACTTGACAAAAGGCTACTGGCAGATTCCTCTGAGACAAGAGGATAAAATAAAAATAGTCTTTTCTACTCCTTCTCGGTTGTACCAGTTTACAGTTCTGCCGTTCGGATTGCACGGGGCCCCGGCTACGTTCCAATCGTTAATGAATCAAGTTCTAAAACCACACATTAAATACAGTTCAGCCTACCTAGATGATATAATAGTTTTCAGCTGAACTTGGAAAGAGCACTTGGAACATCTTAAAGCAGTAATAACCACATTAAAAGCGGCCGGGCTTAATATAAACCACAAGAAAACCATACTAAAGGCCGCAGAAACCCAATACCTGGGGTATTTAGTTGGGAATGGGATTATTAAACCAAAATTGGACAAATAGAAGCGATCATAAAACTTCCCATGCCAAGCAACAAGAAACAGGTACAGGCCTTTTTGGGTTTCATCAGGTACTACAGAAAATTCATTCTGTTTTTCCTCTATTGCAAGCCCTTTGATGGATGCCCTCAAGTCATCTTATACAGGAGACATACTCCAGGACCAGAAAGCCTTGAATGCTTTTCTTGAACTAAAAAAATACATATGAGCACATCCAGTACTAAGATTCCCTGACTTTGAAAAGCAGTTTTTTCTACAAACCGATGCATCCGGGACGGGTCTGGGTACGGTGCTCTCACAAGGGAGTAAAACGGAACTTCGCACAGTGGCTTTCATCAGTCGTAAGTTGCTACCCCACGAAGTAGGATACTCGACCATTGAAAAATAATGCTTGGTGATAAAATGGGCAATAGAAATACTCTGGTATTACTTGTCTGGCAGACAGTTCACAGTGTTCACCGATCATGCCCCCCTGCAGTGGCTGGCTACTCACAAAGACTCTAATCAACGAGTAATAAGATGGGTCCTCACCCTTCAGGAGTTCTGTTTCCGTACGATTCACAAACCAGCTGCCTTTCAGTTAATTCCTGATTATCTATCCGGGTGTATAGATCGACCCGACTGGCTCGATGCTTCGGGGGGTATGTGTAATAAACTAGAGCACTCTGCTGGATTACAGGTACCCGTATTGCCCCCTATAGACTTCACAAGGTCTACGGCACTAACAGAGGCGGACAACATAGGATTATAGTGGGGGTGCAATGTGGAACAGCATAGCAAGAAACCATTAAAGACTGAGACAGGCAACGCAGGGGTAGGGGGAAAACAAGATACGGAACAAAGTCCCTTTCCCATTCTTGTTTCCTGAACCAGGCGGGTGTGCCTTTCGACTGCACAGCACAGAGACGGCAGCGGCGGCGCCAAAAAGTGTCACAGCGCCAGATGAGCCGAAAGTCGAAATAACGGCAGAGACGCCGAACTTCAGCAAGTCGGCTTCCATGCCGCATTGCAACGAGAGACAGATGCCGAAAGAAGGGGAAGGCACAGGAAGCCCGAAAGACAATGGGCTTGATACAAACTGTGACAATGCAGTAACAGTGAGGACACCAAAAGTGTTTATAGTCCCGAGACATAAAACAAACCTGAGCTATGAGGTTTCAGCTGGTGGGACTGTTGAAGGAGAGGGGGAAAGAAACTGGAAGCCATTTCTAGGCTAGGCCCTAGGAGAAAAGGGGCGGGGATTGGGGGGGTTTATAACCTGCCTTGTAAAGCGGTTGATGATTGGCTAATTAGACCATGCATATATAAAGCGGAGGTGATGAATAGATTGCCGGCTTACTCTTGCTTTTGTTGCAGAGAGCGACAGATGTGGAGACAGGAGCTGCGGCGAACATGTGGGCTTATGAAGATTAGGAGCTGGAGGATTCAGCCGTACTCCATTCTTGACAGACAACGTGAGAGAAACCCAACTGACCCCAAGAGAGAGAAGAAGAATTCTGTTTGAGTCTCTTGAAGATTCTGGGCTGTTCATTTATTCTTTATTTTTTTAAGTCAAATAAAGACTCTCCTAAATTACAATTCCAACACGCATGTTATTTGTCACAGAGTTTAAGGGAAATAACTCTACCCTCAAAAACTTAATTATTAAAAGAACTAACTTTGTTGAAGGGGACTACATGTCCTATAATCCCATGTGTACTGGGAAGAGGAAGAGGACTGAAGAGGCATGAAGGCAGTAATCGGGTAATTAAGCATAACAGCCCACACCTGAAGGAACCTGGGAGGCATAAAAGGCCTCCTCAGGTGCAGGCAAGGGTAAGAGAAGGAAGAAAAGGAAGGTGCTGGAATTGTGACTGGAATGTGATCTGTAGCAGCAGTAGCAGACAGAAGAAAACCCATAACTGGCAAACCAAGCAGAACCGGTAGAACAAGAGGGACACTGGTACGTGAAGACAGCAGATTTCTCCTGCTTGTTCTGAGAGGGTCCTGTTCCCCCAAACTCTGAATTGCAGAGACTGCAGAGCGGAAGGCATGTAGACAGGCTGTCTTTCCTCATGTGAACCTGATTGTCGTGGTTGCTGTGTGGTGAAGGTGAGGAGCAGTTGTCAAGCCGTGGGTCTCAGGAGTGAGAGGGGATCCATAAATGTGTGGCCAGACCCAAGACACCTTCAGAGAGGCAGGGTGTAGGTCCCTAAGAAGCCAGAAGTGTAGAAGTTGGGGCAAAGTCATGGAAGTTGTGCGATCCGCACAGCAAGTGTTAAAGAAGACGGTAAGTGAAGCATGCCGTTCTGATACCTTGCGTGAGCATTGCCAGCAACAGTATTCCAGAGGAGCATGTGGATATGTTCTCCCTAGCTCCTCACCTCTGTCATATTGTAACAGTAGGAGAAGAGCCCTATGTGGGACACCAGGTATCATCCCAATACAGCATCGAGTGAATGAGAGACGATATACACTGAGACAACCGTATCAAATGTACCCTCTCACTGAGAGGGTGGAAGGATGTCTGCACACACCATTGGACATCATAGAGCTATAAGTGAAATCTGACAAGAGCAGAGTGACGTCATAGAGGAGAGATACTGAGACTCACTGAAACGATATGCAAATACTCAACGAATAAAGATGTAACTGAAGTAACAAGAGAAACAAGCAAATTAATATGAAGAAATTGTATATGCAAAGAGATCAAAAAAACCTGCTGATTAATAAAAGTATATACACAGAAACACAAGGTATATGAGACATATAGAAGCTTGCTGCAGAGGAAAGCATAACATGGCTGGAACGGCCATGATGAAAAGATGGGGGTTGGACTCTTATTAAAACCATTCAAGCTACCTCGGGAGACAGACGGGGCTGCAGAGTCAGGAGACACTGGGAAACAGCTTTGTACATTGGCTTGGGATCAAGGATGCCATTTCAAGGAATAATTGCAAGGCACAAGGGGAGTGAAAAGGATAAGCCATGTGCAGAAGACATCTTTCTCTTAGATTCAGCAAAGGAGAAAATATCTGCAAGAACCAAGTATTAGACAATTAAAGATGCAGAAATCCCATGTAAGATGGAGTGAGCAGGTCTCCAGATGCCAAGAAGTGTAATGACACCCAGCAGAATCGAAACAAATAGCAGTAAATGAACATTGAGATGGGCACATTTGTGGTCTCCTCACATGTGGTTCAGAAGTTGAAAACAAGGGCTATTCATTGAGCCCAAACGAAGATGATAGTGTGCCTACTTTCCCTTGAATATCCCAGAACCTAGAGCAGGCTTCGAGGTCAACTACAAAGGAGAGGCCTTGGTTTGGGGCCTGACCGAAGAGAGATGATGGACTAATTGGGAAAGTAGGGAGAAGTCGGACGTTGCTTGCGGCACTTGAATTTCGTTTTGCTGCTAACGG
Organism: Ambystoma mexicanum; assembly: GCA_002915635.3. NCBI lineage: Eukaryota > Metazoa > Chordata > Amphibia > Caudata > Ambystomatidae > Ambystoma > Ambystoma mexicanum. Next base: position 993,568,819 of record CM030325.1, read on the forward strand.
GCCAAAGGTTCAAGGTTGGGAAAGCAATGCAACCAATCAGAGGGCCTATGTAGCAACATGTTATATAATGTAGCAAAGGCCAACCTGCTATAGAATGTTGCAGAGACCAACCCACTGCCATTTCATCCGCTATAATCAGTATAATATGTATTTAGAAGTAGATTGAGGCGTGCCCACCAGATAAAGGGCAGCCAATGATGTCAATAACACTTATGTATACTAAAGGTACATATGATCCACTAACTAATCCCTCCCTTCAATAGGTTTTAGTTTTTCACGTAGGATGACATCATAGATGACACACATCAAAGGTATCAAACCTTTGGATAGGAACATTTGGGCTTGAGTGTGTGAATTACTGCCTGTTATTTGCCAAATTGCCCTACTTTATTTTATACTGACAATAAAGTAGCACTTTGCCATATTCTTTGAGCCTGCCTGGTTATTTGTGTCCAAGATCATTATTGGTAATCCCATCTAGCACATGAGACATTTCAAGGTGCTAGAGCACATTTTGGGAGCTGTGCGGATGGTTCTGGTCTAATCGACGGAGGCCCAGATCTAGGCTCTCAGACTCTTGATTGATTCCACCATTAGCCAGAAGACTGTGGAGCTTCCTGTGGAGATCGTTGTGCAAATACACACTTGTGAGAAAAATCGGTTGGCAGGTGCCCCTTTGACGAAATTCCTGTCCGGTCCCTGCAGGTGCCCAGCGGACTGAAGGCGAACTGGTCGATTGAGGAAGAGTCGATGCAGAGGGACACGAGCCGAGCCACGGATGTAAGTAGAACATTGAAGGTGGCAAAAATAGAGGGAGGGACAGTATTGCAAATATATGCAAAAAACTAACAGGATTGCGGGGGAATAAGAAACAAGAGAAATAGATACCTTTATTTTCGGTTCCAAGAGGGGCAGAAGGGTATGCACTAAACCTCCAAATAGGGGTATTATTTAAGGATTCCTGAGGCAAGGCCAAGAGGTCTTCCTGGTGTGTATCAAACTCCAAAATGGAGTAAAAAGTGAGATGAGATACAAAGATAGTAAAGGAAGGCGTACACAGAAAATGTAAAAGTGCACATGTGTATGGGGTTATAAATATGTCAGTATAAAATGTTTATTGTGTCTACATTAGAAGATATAAAACGATAGTAAAAAATTGAGGAGATCATCAGAATTTTGAATCAAGAAATTGACGTCAATCAGAAGGGTAAAAATCAAAGTAGAATAACAAATAAAGAAGAGACTCTTAAAACATCAATAATAGAAAAATGAAACAGTTAAAATTGATACAAAGTGTAAATGAAGGAACAAAAAGAACATCATTGCATAGATTTTTAAAGTGGTTAAAGAATAGTTTTTTGGGTAATAAGCGGTGATTGATGGTGCCTGCTCAAATTAATCAGTGTGGTATACTTGATAAAATAAATAAGAGAAAGAAAATATCTGGTAAGTATTGACAGTCGAGATCTACTTCTCTTCTACACCTATGTAGGACACTGCCGAGATACACACCCAAGATAAGACAATATCACGCGGAGTGGGTCAGAGGCGCGACTAATAAAATACTCATGCCGTGGCCATAGCAGGGTTCATTGTCAAGATGGGGCGTAATAATGTCACACAAAGAAAGGGAAGAAAACGGGAAAGCGCAAAGAGAGGGCGCAGGTGGGTTCTCAAAAGATTTGCATGTAGAGAAAGGGGTACAATGGTCAGATCTAAAGGACCCTAAAGAAAAAACACCAGAAACGACTTCATACACTGAGTGACCACAAGCACGTTTGCACAGTTTAGGGGATGTAGCCACGCCTTATTTAAGCAGATTAAGGTCACTACAAGGACGGAGACAAATGGACGAGACTAGCCCCACCTGGAAGACACAAAGCGTAGGTGGGTATGATTATGGATCAGGGTTTTCACAATTCCCATTGTTAGAGAAAGGGGAGGATGACCACAATATATTCTGTGGCCACAAATGGACACTTTGGAATGTAAATTACCTAGTTTGACGTCAGGTGCAGAAAAATTGATGTGTGAGTTAGAGAGAATGACATCAGGAATGATGTTGGCAATAGGTGACATAAAAGGCCAGCTAGCATCCATCCTAGAGGAGCGGGCTGACGACATTTGGAAGTGAGCGGGATATGCGTGTGTTACTGCACAAAACACGACACATGATGGAGCGCCATTTAATAATTGCAGAGCAGATGTATGGCGAGCGCTCAGAGTACAATATCCCGATACATCATATATGGGTGCGATCATGACTAGGAAGATGGGACGGGGAGGAAGATCCTGTTGCCTTTATTCAAGATATTCAAGAGAGATGGTGTCTCAAGACAAGGGAACTGTGGTACAAATCGGTGGCATTATTTTACCACATTTTATGTCAGGGACGGCCCGAGCCAGTGCAAAGGCAGATGAAGAAACAGATAGGGATGAAAGCGAAGCCATGGCCAGAAATACAATGGACTATTGTGCACTATAGCCGATTGAGAGAAGAATAAGAAGAAAACCGAGAGTAGAAAGCAGGAGGAAGCAAAGTCAGTTCAGAAACAATTGTCCAAATTAGTCATAGAAGGAGCGGTATTGACAAGTAATGAGGGTATGCAGCACAAGAGATGCGACCAATGCAGCAGAGTAGTATACTCTACGGATCAGAGTGGGTAACATTTATGGCCACAAGGAAGAGGGAATGGACCCAGGGGAGGGGGACGAGGTGGATTTTAGAACCCTCATGGAGGAGGAGGATTTAATGGCAGACAGCCGCAACAATTTTGGAATTGTGGCAGGATGGGACATATAGCCAGAACATGTAGAAGTAAAGGGGGCATGCAGAAAAATTGGCCAGCTCCAAGAGAGGGGATGGGCTATGTTAGACAATATAATACACATGCGCCGCAACCACAGCAAAAACAGCAAGCTCCACTACAAATGCAGTTGTCACAAGGGCAAACACAGCAAGTGCCTATGCAAGCCCAACAGATACAGACCCAGCAAGCACAGACACAACAGACCATGGTACCACAGTGGAACACAAATGTAGGAATACTGCAAACAATAACACCTAAACTAGGGAGTGTGACCATGGTAGGAGGAAATCCTTTCACTGGTGCAGGGAGGAATTTGTATCCACAATAGGACAGCCCACAGAGCAACCTGATGTGTTCAGTACTATCAGTGACACCATACTCCCAAGAGGCACCAAGGGTCAAAGTAATGATGTGAGACAAGACATTTCCGTTCCTTGTAGACACTGGAGCAACTCGTTCCTTTGTCCGGGAGGGAAAATACCCAATGTAAGGCATTGCCATGAATGCGCAGGGATTCTCTGGGGTGATGAGTTTAGTTCCTTTTACAAACAAATTACCAATCTCTTTAGGAGAACATGATGTGTCTATGCCCTTATTATATTCTCGGCAGATACCAGTTAACATACTAGGATGTGATTTGATGACAAAACTTAACATGACAATGGGCCTCATTATGAACCCTGCCGGTCCGGAAACAAGTGATCCATCGTGCTGAACTGGTCTGACCCTGCTGGACACAGTGGCCATGGTAGGTAGACCGGTCATTGAAGGACATGGTGCTTCCATGTCCCCATTCCCATAGAGTCCTACGGGAAGTCAGGCGCTGGTAAATATTTGCGGGTCTGGTAGCAACCCACCGGTAGAACCAGTACGGTTACCGCTGGACCCGTAATGAAGCCCAATATCTTTTCCTGACGAGGGAATAGTGTGTTCCACTCCAGGGATACATTATATGAATGTTAACACATTTATAATAGCCTTCACAGGCCAGAAAGCATTATGAGGAGTCCCTTTAGATCCAGATGTATTTTTATATGGAGTGACTGTTTTAATATTGTGGTTTGTATTGCATTTATTTATTTATATAGCGCACCAGGCCCACGGGCATCCGGGCGCATCACTTAGGTTACAACAAAAGTATAAACATAAACAAGAAAGCATTTTGAAATGGTTACCTTTTTGGTAGGTAAAATATTGAGAATACCTGAAAAGTTTATGTTTAGACCAGAAATACCCATGGATGATGAAGAAAGACAGGTTATCCTTTTAGAGTTAGAACGGCAGCGGTCAGAGAGGAAAGAGTGGTTGTCCATGGAACAGATGGAGAGCAGTGATAGCCCTTGGTGAAGGATGTAGGTTGACAGACTTGATAGATGATGAACGTTTTAGGCATGATTATTCTGATGATGAAGTAGTTTTTTTTTATAAGTCTCACTTATTGAATTAAAGTGGAGAGTATGGAAATACCACAGAGAATGGCAATGGTAAAAAATAAACTGGGCCTCATTGTAAGTATGCCGGTCCGGTAACAATGGTGCCGGTAAACTACCGGCACGATTGCTACCGGACCGGCATACTCCGAGTTCTGTGAGCGGGTGCCTTTCAGCCCACAAGGTCCAACCTGGCGGGCGGAACGGCACCCGCTCGCATACCTTGACGGTAGTACCCGCACCATTCATGACTGGTGCCGGTGCTACTGTCCTCCCCATTCCCATTGAGTCCAATGGGACTCAAATGGGAATGGGGAGTAATTTTTTCAGGCGCCTGGGATTGAGGAACTAACGGGACCACTGGGGCTGTAATGCCCCGGTGAGTCCCGATTGCCAGACGCCGGAAAATAAATGAATCCGGTGGCAGCCATGCCATTTCTACCGGCACGGCTACCGCCGGAGACATAATGAGGCCCACTGTCATTTTTCCAGGAAGATTTACAGAAAGTGCCAAATATTATATGGATCACCATTCCATATGACGTGGGCCTATTGAAAGGGGTTGGAGCAGTTAAAATCCACGAGCAACACGATATCCCATGCCCAAAGAAGCAGATGAAGATATGCTTGAGACCATTTCCACTTTAATGGAGCAAGGAATATTGGGGCATGTAAATCCGCACGTAGCAAGGCAGTGAAGAAATCAACTGGGGGTCTTAGAAATGTATTCAGGATCTCCGCCCCCTAAACAATATTGTAGAAGCATAGTTTCCTTTAGTTCCAAATCCTGCCACTATATTATGTAATATTCCATCTAATGCAAAATATTTTACACTTATAGATTTAAAAAAAACGTGTTCTGCTCAATTCCCCTTCATGAGGACTCACAAGATTTAACTTCCTTTTTGTATCGAAATATTCATCTGAAACATACTCGTTTGCCCAAAGGGTACTGTGAGACCCCATTGATCTTTAAGAGGGTCCTTCAGATGTACCTGGGCAATGTACAGCGCAAGAGTGCAATAATGCAGGACGTAGATGACATATTGGTGTGCAGTGAGCCAGAGGAAAGGTGCAGGAAAGACTCAGTATGACTCATGACCATATTAGCAGAGAAAGGATACTGGGTAGACAAAGAAAAGTTACAATATTGCCAGGAAGACATAGGACAGCTCATCTCTCAAGAGGGGAGAAAAGTGACACCTGAAAGAGCAGAAACAATTATGAAGACTTCAGAACCTAAAACAGTGAGGGAAATGCAACATATTTGAAGCCTATGTAGTTATTTTAGGGCCTGGCTTTCAAAAATAGCACCTATATTCAACCACTTTTAAAATGACTTAAAAGCAGCACAGGTAATCAAAAGTAAGATAACATAGACAGATGAAATGACTGAAGGATTTGAGGAATAGAAAAGGCAATCAGTACAGCCACTGTGCTAGGAATTCCAGACTATCATGAAGAATTGTACGTATTTTCTCATTCAAATGGAGAATTTGTGACGGAAGTTCTCACACAGAAAATTACATTGGGACATGGACACAAACCATTGACTTATTAGAGTGGGATTTTAGACCCAGTCATGAAAGGGAATTTCCATTGCGAACAAGCTTTTGCTGCTGCTGCATTTACAATTGAGAAGGCTTCAAGTATTACAATGGGTTGTTCAGTAACAGTATTCATTGAGCATGCTTTGTGGGCCATTCTAGAGAAACCCAAAAGTACATTGACCACACAAAGAGCATCAGGGTATGAGGTAATTATCTCGAACCCTGCGATCAAAATTGTTAGATGCAGAATAGTGAATCCAGCAACATTTGTAGAGGACCCAATAGGGGAGGATGATTATGTACATGATTGCACAAAGTATACTGAATTTTATGATGACATTCCCTGTGTTAGATAGAGGAAATGCTCTGGGGGGGGGTTCTTTTTATTGATGGTTATTCAGAAATGTATCAAACTATTGGCGATAGGCATACTGGCTTAGCAGTAGTAAAGATGAACTGAGAGGGTGCATTTGAAGTAGTGACAAGCGCAAGATTGCCTTTGCATTGCTCAGCACAGGCTGCAGAATTAGTAGGGCTTATTGCTGCATTCCAAAGATACGAGGATGGCTCTGCCTATGTGATGTCAACTGTGCATGCAGGTTTGTCACGCTGGAAATGGAGGGTCTTCCTCTACGCAGACAGCACTCCAATGCAACATGAGGCCCTATTGGATAAGCTTATTGAGTCATTGACTCCCATTGGCTATCGCAGTCATAAAATACGCAACACATAGTAAAAGAACAGATGTAATCTCTCATGGAAATGAAGCCGCAGATGTAGAAGCCATAAATGCAGCATATTTTCCCAAAATTCCTGGTTTCGAACTAAAAAATGTTAAGTAAATGACAGGATGATGCATGTTGGCAAAGGAAGGCTTTAACATGCTGTATATTGTTTACTTAATTGAAATACAAGGTCGAGCCTCACATGAGGAGCAATATTTATGGAGAAAGTGGGGGTGTTCTTTATCCCCCACTGAGGCAATCTGGAGGCAGGATAGCACTGGAAAGCCTGTTATGCCTCTAGCATTATTGAGGGTAGCGCTGGAGCAGCTTCACTAACCAGCGTATACGATTCATGAACGTCTTGCTGCTACAATTGCAGAAGATTGGTCTTCACCAAATTTGTTAGAACATGTGGCACAGTTTATTGTGAATTACATCGTGTTTCAGGTACTTACTGCAGGGCACACTTTGCAAACAGTGAGAGGAGCAATTCCCAGACCCAATGGCCGATTTCAGCATCTACATATAGAATATGGCCGTATGTTGCAGACATGCAACAGTTAAATGGGCATGCTGGTAGTGGTATGTCCCTTTTCTAGATGGATCAAAGGAGGTCCAGGTATGCACCGCAATGCCACATGCGCCATCAAGTTCCTTGTGCATAAGGTGTTCCCAAGATGGGGTCTGTGCGAAGTGGTGCGGTCTGACAATAGACTGCATTTTGTAAATGAACTATTTGAGCAAGTAATTATTTTTTTTAGGTATAAAACACAAGTTTTCTTCTGCCTATCCCCTGCTGGTGAATGGGATTTACAAGAGATTAAATGGACTACTTAAAAAGAGGATAGCAAACATTAAGATAACTTTGAAGAAGGGGTGGTTACACTGTTTGCCCATTGTGCTATATGCACTGCGAAATCAGCCTGGTTCAAATCACCACCTAACTTGAGAACAGCCCTTGCTCCTCCAACTAGGGTAGAAACTGATGCCCACAGTGTAGCGAAGGCTTTAGGTGATGAGATGCATGATTACCTAGCAACAATGACTGCAAGTGTTTCTTTCATGTCTCAGCAGCTCAAAAACATAAGGCTCAAAAAGAACTGAAGAAGAAAGCCAGCCATCTGCTTCAGATGGCTCATTGAAACAGCCATTCTTATATCCAGGGGATCAGGTGTTGGTGCACAAATTCGTCAGCACCTGGAATTAGTGCCGCTTCGAAGGACCCTATGAGGTGGAAGTACTGAACCCCACAGCTGTTAAACTACAAGTAAGACGCGTCTGGCTGCATGTGCACGACATAAAACCGTACAAGGGAGAAACATCGACCCCTCCTGCATCTACAGGCAGTGAAGCAAGAGAAGAAGTTCCACACATGCAGACAAGATCAGCAACCAAGAGCAAATAAAATAAGTTTATGGAACAATAAAAAATCCTGGAAATAAAGATTGACATTTCTTAAATCGAATAAGGAATGAAAGGACTTGGAGATATCCTGGAACTTTTTTAGATAAAATAAAGGAACAATGCATTAATGCATCAAAGACAAAAGATAGGGATTACATTGCATCTTCTATGCTACCCATCATAATAACATTACGCACATTCTTGTATGCTGGTTTTACCTACATATTACAGTCTTACCCAGCTCTGATAAGACATCATGAGGACATTGTAACATTTTGTGGCAATCCTAAAAACAATCACATTAGTTTCAGAATTATTGTGGCCATTATTTTGCACTCCTTGATATAAAATCTTAATTTACAGAAGATAACACAATGCATATTGAATTAAATAAAATGGGAAGGTTGCAGAATATCAGAGACTCACTACCATCGAGAAAGTTGATATGTTTTTTTCGGGAGTGGTAATTGTGATTTCATTTTGTCTCATGATTTGTCTTTTCTTCCTCATATTTATGGCATTCAGATACATAATGATTAAACATGCAGATACTGTGGGACAATGAAACATCCTTTATAATTCATAACAAAAGCACAAGCAGCATATTCCCTAATTGTATTAAACAAATTACTTGATTTAAAAGAGATGTTGGAGAAGATCATGAAGGCATAAATACATATATTGACAATTCCGCTCATTTAAAGAATAACCTCTGGTACCAGCACATGAAGGAAGTGGGAGAGAGAATGTCAGAGGAAAGCTGCTTTATGTTCTTTCATCCCCTGCGCCATGAACACAGCCAGAACACGTATTGCCAAAGAGAAGGCTGCACATGATGCAAAGTGCCTCGGCCATCTGTCAGCGTGCACAACCAGAGGACAATTCTAAGGAAAATGGGCAATCCTACAATGGTGATCAAGGAGAACATTTCCATATGAAGATACGTATGTAAAAACGCAAAGGATGGAAAAAGGGATGGGTTGGACAAGCAAAAAAACCTATGTATCCATCCCAGATTGGAGAACGAAGAAAGGTTGTCGAAATGAGGAGGATGGATGTTCAGAAATCGTGGAAAGATCAGGAGTACAAGGAATGTTATCTTGCCCTGCACTATTATTGAAGAAGGGACCAGTAAGCGTAGTACAAATATATTTATTTATTTATTGTGCATTTGAATGGGGAGGGAACATGGGAATGAAAGGCAAATATAATAACAATGAAGAGAAAGAACAAAGCGGTCGTACTAGGCCTTGTCATCATTCAGAACGTGCAAGTGCAGAGATAGAGAGAAGGGACAAGGGGGGAGGAGGGTAAGTGTTAGGGTTTCCACGGATGGAAGTGCTAGGGTGTACATTTGCAAGCAGCTGTTAAATGCCTGGCAGAGATCACTTGGTAAGAGTGGTCAACTGCCAATACAATAAGTGCAGGCCTGTGAGACATCACAGGCGGGTGGGTGCCCAAAGGCAAGTGCTGGGAGTGGTGGAGGCTGAAGGCGATTGAGGAGGAAGGCCAGGACGTAGAAGGACACATAAGGGCCATGGTCACCAATCTCATTGACTCATAGGTTTAGCAAGGAGGGTAGAAGGGGAAGGAGGAGGTGAAAGGAAAGCCCTGAGGAGCTTGCAGAATTTGAGGCGATCCGGCTCAAGACGGAGAGGAAGAGGGAGGCTGTTCCAGAGGAGGGAGTCAGCCGAGGAAAGAGATCGGCCACCAGCTCCATCTTTAGAAAAGTGCTTGACACGCACAGAGTTGGCACCAGAGGAGCGTAAAGATCTGGAGGGAGAGTATTTGGTGAGAGCCAATCGTAGAAAGCATGGTCCCCAGCCCCAGAAAGCCTTATGGATGATGTAGAGGGATTTTAATTTGATCCTTGCAGCAACCGGGAGCCAGTGGAGAGATTTTAGGGCTGCAAGGATGTGGTCTCTGGGCTTGAGGCTAAGGATTTATTTATTTATTTTCACATTTATTAAGTGCACAAAACCCTGGAGCATTATGGCGCTGTTACAACTAGTTACACTCAAATATAGCAAAAAAGTGAGGTGCATATGACTAGGGCAGTAGCTACGAAAAGTCCAGGTGCTTGGGCAAATAGCCGTGTTTTAAGAGCCTTCCTGAAAGTTCAGTAGGAGGGTTCTTTCCTTAGGTGTGCTAGAAGAGCGTTCCATTGGTTGGCTGCCACTGATGGGATACTCGCACCCCCACTTTTTACCCTTTTATATTTGGTTGGGATCAGTCTGTGGGTGGAAGCCCTTCTGATGGGTCTGGTGGACTGGGATTTGCAGAATCTTTGTGCAAGGTAAGGTGGGGTGGAGTTGGAAATGCATTTGTGTGTGATAGACATAGGGCCTCATTATAAGTTTGCCAGTCCAGGAACTACAGTACCGGTAAGCTTGCCAGTACCGTAGTTCCTGGACCAGCAAACTACGAGTTGTGCTCGCGAGTGCCTTTCTCAGAGCGCAGCATGTTGGATACACCAGCACCGTTCAGAACAGTGCCGGTGCATCCGGCTTCCCCATTCAGCCCTATGGGGCTCAAATGGGAATGGGGAAGAATTTTTCCCGGCGCCCAGGACTGGGCAAATACCGGGTCCGGCAAGGCTGTAATGACCTGGTAATTGCCCATTTCTAGGGGCCGGAAAAAATAAAATACTGGCAGCAGCTGTGCCTGTATCACAGGAACGGTTACTGTCAGCCTCGTAATGAGGCCTATAGTTTTACATATAATTCTTTCCTTGACTGGCAACCAATGGATGTTCTTTCTGGCCTGTATTATGTGCTCTCTTTTTGGAATGTTAAGAGCTGCATGGATGGCATTGTTTTGTATCACTTGGAGCTTGTGGATGTTGTGAGCTGATGTGGCTGCGAAGAGGGTGTTACAGTATTCTAGCCTGGCCCCAATAATGGCTCTGATGACAGGAAGGCAGCTGTTAGGGGTAAGGAATGGTCTGGCCGCATTAATTCATTTCATAGTGTAGGCTGCAGAAGTAGCGAGAGCATTGACCTGTTGTGTCAGGGAGAGTGTAGAGTCAATGTACACTCCTAGTGTTTTCACTGCTGTAGAGACAGGTATCTGTAGTCCATCGATGCTTAAGTTGGTATATTGGGAGCCAAGATTTTTGATTACTGATAAGGGCCCCACTAGTAAGATTTCTGTCTTCTCGTCATTGAGACAGAGGCCGGTGGCTGGCATTCAGGCTTGGATTGTAAGGTAGATACTATTTAGGGCTTGAGTGTCTTTGGTGTGGCCGGAGAGAGGTAGGAGAATTTGGTATCATCAACATAGTTTGTATAGGAGATGCCGATGGAGTCCAGTAGATTGCAAAGGAGCTTGGTGAAAATGTTGGCGAAACGCATGATCCTTGGGGCCTCCCACAAGATATGGGGGATGGTGGGGCACAGGCAGCTTCTGAGAAGACTCTGATTGATCTTCTGGCCAGGAAGGAGGGGTATGACGTCATTTCATCACGGTGTGTTTTTTCACTGGGTTTTTTACTGCAGATTTTTTAATGGCAAAAATTCATCGAAATTGTTAGGGGGGTTATAAAAATATATATTTGGGGTGTGGGTGTTCGGGAATATATAAAACATTTAAGGGGACAGGAGACACGGGGGGACACCCCCATAATACAAAAATCTGCAGTAGAAGTTGGATGCTGATGTGAGATGATGGCAAAGGGTGTTGTGGTCAACCAAGTCAAAGGCAGCCGATAAGCCTAATAGGAGAAGGGCGAGCTTGCCTTCATCTCTGATTTCCTCAAGTACATTTTTGAGGTCTAGTAGGGCAGATTCTGATCCGTGGCCAGGTCGGAAACCTAATTGGCATAAGCCAAGGATCCAGTTACTTTCCAGATAGTGTTGGATTTGATTGTTGGCAACCCAGTGTAGGATTTTTAGCAGGAAGGGAACTGTGGTGATGGGGTGGTAGTTATTTGGTATTGCTGGATCCAGCGTGGGTTTCTTTAACAGGGGGAGAATCCAGGCTTCCTTGAGGGAGGCAGGGACTACGCTTGCGGTGAAGGAGGCATTGATAAGACAGGTGAAAATGAGGATGAGGGCTTTGGCACAGTCCTTTATGAGGGGAGCTTGGCAGGTATCTTCTTTTCATTTGGAGGGTCTGAGGTTCTTGAGAATGGTAGTCACCTCTGTTTTTGTTACTTTGTGAAACTGGAATGGGGTTGGGGGTGGGGTGTGGTGAGTGTGGGACGGGGAGACAGGGGGGTGGTTATTGGCAATTATTTTGCAAGGATTTTCTCCTGTAGGGTGGGGATTTTGTTAAGAAGGGCCGTTTGGATGTTCGCACACCAGGTTTCATTTTCGGGTGATGCCTGGGGTTGGTGGGGAGGGTGATTCTAATTCCTTGAGAAAAGTCAGAGTTGGCATTGGCAATTCTGAGGTTATATGAGGATGCTTTGGCTTGAATGATGACTGATTTGTAAGTCTTGGCAGTTGATTTGAATAGAGCTTTGTGTGCATCTGTGTGGATTATTTCCAGGAAATTTCTGCCTGGCGTTGCTTGGCTCTCAGTTCTTGCAGAACAGCTGCCAGTGTTTTTAGATAGATCTCTGCTAGAGCAATTGGGTCATTGGCCAAATGGAGGATGTGGTTGCATTGGAGGTCCGACAGCAGCAGTGTGATGCTATCCTTGGTAATTTTGTGAGAGCTCAGTGCCCATGTGAGAGGCGGGGTGGGCCAGTGTGCTGTCAGAGGGCTGAGGGATAGAAAAGCTCACAATATGCTGATGTCTGGCAGGATAAATCTTGCAGCCCCATTCTGGATATGCTGGAGGGGACGTAGAGAGGAATAGGGTAGATTAAGAAAGAGGCTGTTGCAGTAGTCAGGCCCACAGAGTACCAGAACTCTAGATACATTGAGCTTCTGCGGAAAGGTGAGGAAAAGAAGGATTCCTTTGAGGAGGTGGAGTTGAAAGGGGACCTTCCTTACAAAAGCCTGAATGTGAGGGAGGAAGGAAAGAGAGGTGTTGAAAATCATTCAAAGGTTTCTGGCTTCAGATGAAGGAGTAGGGGGAGAGCCCATAGAGGGGGCAGAATGAAGGGAAGAAAGAGGGGGCAGGAGTCCCAATAGGAAGGATCTCAGTCTTGCTGGCGTTGAGGTAGAGATCACTGGAGGAACACCAGGACTGTATGACAGATAGGCAGTCAGGGATGATGGAGGAATAAAGAGAGGATATGGGGCAAGTTTGAAGAGGAGTTGTGTGTCATATGCATAACACTGGAAATCACGGGAGAATGTGGAATTTACGTGTGCAAGCGGAGCAAGAGAGATGTTAAAGAGCCAGAGCGAAAGGTTGGAGCCTGGGGAACACCACAGGTGGAGATAGAAGTAGGAGAGGAGAAAGAGCTCAGGATAACCTGGGAGTGACGGTCAGTGAGGAAGGAGGTCAGCCGGTCCAGTTAACGCTCTGAGATACCAAGGGTATCGTTCAGCCATTTTATGAGGATGGAGTTGTTGACCGTATCAAATGCAGAGGAGAGATCAAGTAAAATGAGAACAGCTGGAGAGTTGGAGTTAAGAGATGTGAGCAGCTCTTCACGGGTGTTCAGGAGAGCAGTTTACATGCCTCTGAATGCTCAGAATCCAGACTGATGGTTGTAGGCAACCGACAAGCTCTGTATGCTGGGTCAGTTGGGGGAAGACCAGTTTCTCCAGGAGTTTCCCAAGGAAGGGGGTGGTAGAAATGGGGTGGTAGTTAGCCGGATACAAGGGGCCGGTGGAAGGTTTTTTCAGGAGGGGGCACACAAGAGAGTGCTTGAAGGAAGAGGTGAAAAAGCCCAGTAGCAAGAGTGTGATTGCAGAAATCAGCAAGCGCAGGAGCAAGAGAGCCAATATTGTCCTTAATAGTTCGGGAAGAGCAGGGGGAGACCTGTTTGGAGAAGACCTTCATAGAGCAGACCACTTTAGTGACCTCATCGGATGTGATAGGAGAGAAGGCGAAGAGAAATGCAGAGAGGGGATGGGAAGCCAAAGAAGGCAGATGGATGGGGGCAAGGGAATGGTAAAAGGAAGAGAGAGAGTGCTCAGGATGTCCTGGGTTTTTTATGTAAAGTGTTTGGCCAATGCATTGCAAAGGGCCTAAGAGGGAAGATGCGAGGTGGAGACTGCAGAAAGGTTGGCTAGTTCCTTGCAGATTTTAAAGAGTTCAGCCATGTTGTTGGATGCACCAGAGAAGCGAGCCTGGATGTGGCCCTTTTCTTGGAAGGAATAGAGAGTCAGTAATGCCTTTAGAGAAGGCGACAGGCCAGTTTGCCGGATGGTGGGCCTGAGGTTTGCCACTTCTGTTCCACAGCTCTGCACTTGCATTTCAGGGCTGCAAGGTCAGAATCATACCAGGTGTTATGCTTGGTGGCATGTTTCAAGCAGATCCTCATGACTGAGGCAAGAATGTTTAGCTGGGGGAGGTGCGGTCAGATGGCAGAGAGGACCCAGGTGAGAGGAGAGGAGGGAGTAGTCTGACCAGAAGAGTGGGGTGGTGAGTGGGGCCGAAAGCACAAAAAATCATTGTGGATCAAGGCATTGAGAGTGTGTCCAGCCGAGTGGATAGGACCAGAGGGGAGAATGGAGAGGGAGAGCGAGGTGCATAGGTCACGGAATAGACTGGACACTGTGATGTAGGAGTCACTGTGGATGTTGAAGTCACTGAGGAGAAGGAGTTTAGAAGTAGATGTGAGGAAGATGAGGAGAAATTAGCCCATTCTGGAACAGGGTGATTGACCCAGGTGGCCTTTAAATAGTGGCACTAGTCAGAGAGGAGGTGAGAGAGATGACCAGCTTGCAAGCCAGGCTCTCGAAGAAAGATTAAGGCTTGACGGGAATGAGGGAAGACGGGACCCACTCTGGTGAATGACATGTGTTTAGAGTCATGGCCCAAGTACTCATGGGTCATGAGTTTAGAGTCATGGGGCAAGTACTCGAAGCTACTAACATGGATTGACAATGAAGCAGGGCCCATACTTATAATACCACTAACAAATGCAACAACATGCTTCAAGAACAAAGGCCTTTTCCCGGTTGGAGAAAAGAAAGGATGCAAACAGGTGCTTGAACTGCCAGGAATGAATGGAGAAAATGCTGTGCTGATGGATCGATACTGGGCCTATGGATCTAGAGCTTATATGCAGCTGCCTGAAGATTGAGGAGGAGTATACGTTCCTGCATTAGCAATTCCTCAAAGTGACCTCAATATTGATGAATTTCCAAAAATGAATGAACTCCAGAGAAGGAAGAGGTCACTCAACCTTCGCCGACTGAAGAGGGAGAACTATATTTCTTCGAAGTCAATAGAAGCCTAAAACGATATTCCAGATGAGCATAAATCATTCAGCCAATCAGCGATGAAAATAATATCTATATTTGTGCCAGGGCTTCAAACTGCAGTGAATGCCAAGTGGCTGCAGATTACCAGATGGGAGCTGCTGCAAACGATCAATGCAACAGTAAAAGGATTTAATGCAATCACAGAAGACCCGAGGGCCATTAGGCTTATGACCCTCCAGAATAGGTATGTCCTGGACTTAATTACAGCAATGGTACTAGACATGTGGACCTAGGTCGGGCCTTTTTGCTGTACATTCATATCTTCCCATGATGGAGAAAGTGGAACCCTGAAAAAAGCAATAACTATGATGACGACCCTGCATACGAAGATGGAGAATGTAGCTGATGAGCTAGCAGGATATACTGCTTATCAATCCTATTGTCATGGATTCCAAACTGGCTGGCCAATGCTTTCAAAGTACTCAGAGCAATACTTGTGTTCGTATTGCAGGCATTCTGTCATAAGGATCATTTTGGGACAATGGCAAAAACTGTCAAGAAAGCTATTGGATGTAGATTATGATTGATGTGAATGGAGATCATACACCACAGACTGAAGATACCACTTGTGAAAACATAAAGAAGAGTTTGCTGGCACACCCAGGGATGAAGTTCTACTACCCTAGGGATCACAAGAAATATGTAGGAGGTTGGGCATTCTGTTAACCAACTGGAGGATGCTGTCACATGAACTGGAGCGTGGACAAGCATGTAAAGAATGCCGGTGACCTGAGGGGGGTGACGAAAATATGGATCCCAAAGAAACCTAGATGTGAATAGAGGATGAAGAAGATTGAAGAAGAAGAGGTGGTTGAGGACTCGAACACAGGGGGGGAATGTAGAGGAGCAGGTTGACATGTTATCCCTAGCTCCGGCCCCCTCACCTCCATAATGCTGGAACAGTAGGAGATGAGCCCTATGTGGAACAACAGGTATCATCCCACTACTGCATTGAGTGTATGAGAGACAATATGCACTCAGACAACCATATCGAATTGTCATAAATCCCCCAAGTATCCTATGTAAAAGGATGCAGGTATAACCATAAAGGATACACTTGGTAGGGCTCTTTTGGATCCTTGATGAGGCAAACGGCTTGACAGTAGTGAAGTCAAAATAGACCTTCCAAATTATACAACTCTCTGACCAATAAAACAGGCAGAGAGAGGGATCACTGGAAAGGCCGTGGGAGAATCATTGGAAGTCAGCCTAGGATACAATAAAATATAATGAGGAAGTGTCCCAACATAAAGTCTCACTAATAACACAGCATTAGCAACTAGTACAACACTAACCTGTAGATTCTGATAACTGGAGCTCTGCCAACAAGTCTCTGAAGTAAACCAAATAAGGAAACAACGACAAAAGGAGGGAAGTCTGGTAAGGGAAAACGTATCCCGAACGGCACGAGGCTCACGCTAGATACCGGGTTGGTGCACCACAGGACAGTGTCCAAAGTACTGTGCACAATCACCTTCTAATAACAGTTGTCGGCAGTACTTCCTTTCTCATGTAGAACAAAAATAAGGGGTAGAATTCCACCTGTTATCTTGTAGAGGAGGTCCCAGAAATGGCCTGCACTTCAGCCACCCATTTTGAAGCACCAGGAACGTACACACCGAGATATGTGACATATGATGAGCAAATGAACTAGCAGAGAGCAGATCTAGAGCTCTGCCCTGTGCCCATCAGAGGAGCTGCCCATGGTTGTCTGGTTATTGGTACTTCAACAGGTATGTTGAAGTACCAATACCTAGACAACCATGGGCAGCACGGTACCCATTGAGGCAACCGTACCAGCAGCTGACACGACATGAAGACTACTTGCAAACTGTCCCAGAAGAGGCCCAAAGGACCTAATCGAAGACGAATAGTGACGACACAAGGGCCCAGACAGACTTACAGATGAGCGAAACGACAACCAAAAGATGACACGCAAAGACGAAACGTTACGAATAAAGATGTAATGGACTTATAAGAAGAGGCGTTGCTGAAAAGAAACTTAACCATAAAACAGGATGAAGATACACAACTAACTAGGGATGTGATCTAGCAGTTCAGGCTGGACTGCCCCTTTTGGGGTAGGACCAAGCCTGATTTGCATATGGTTTTTCCCCTTCTGTAATGGCTTGGCAGGCTGAAAAACGATGGTCTGGAGGGTTGCCCAGAGCTTTGCCAGTGGTTATGATTAATTCAAAACCTTCCAGCCATCAACTTTCTGTTTTTCTAAAGTCACCCCGAGTGGGACGCGTATGCCCAGACGTGGGTCCCGAGTCTGCTGGGCCTAGAGACCCAGGCTACTTCTCACTGATGACGCCCAACAAGGCTGAAACATGTCTGGGGATGCTTGTGGTCTCGTGCAGAAGGGATGTGATCTAGCAGTTCAGGCTGGACTGCCCCTTTGGGGTAGGACCAAGCCTGATTTGCATATGGTTTTTCCCCTTCTGTAATGGCTTGGCAGGCTGAAAAACGATGGTCTGGAGGGTTGCCCAGAGCTTTGCCAGTGGTTATGATTAATCAAAACCTTCCGCCATCAACTTTCTGTTTTTCTAAAGTCACCCGAGTGGGACGGGTATGCCAGACGTGGGTCCCGAGTCTGCTGGGCTAGAGACCCAGGCTACTTCTCACTGATGACGCCCAACAAGGCTGAAACATGTCTGGGATGCTTGTGGTCTCGTGCAGAAGGGATGTGATCTAGCAGTTCAGGCTGGACTGCCCCTTTTGGGGTAGGACCAAGCCTGATTTGCATATGGTTTTTCCCCTTCTGTAATGGCTTGGCAGGCTGAAAACGATGGTCTGGAGGGTTGCCCAGAGCTTTGCCAGTGGTTATGATCAATTCAAAACCTTCCAGCCATCAACTTTCTGTTTTTCTAAAGTCACCCCGAGTGGGAAGGGTATGCCCAGACGTGGGTCCCGAGTCTGCTGGGCCTAGAGACCCAGGCTACTTCTCACTGATGACGCCCAACAAGGCTGAAACATGTCTGGGGATGCTTGTGGTCTCGTGCAGAAGGGATGTGATCTAGCAGTTCAGGCTGGACTGCCCCTTTTGGGGTAGGACCAAGCCTGATTTGCATATGGTTTTTCCCCTTCTGTAATGGCTTGGCAGGCTGAAAAACGATGGTCTGGAGGGTTGCCCAGAGCTTTGCCAGTGGTTATGATTAATTCAAAACCTTCCAGCCATCAACTTTCTGTTTTTCTAAAGTCACCCCGAGTGGGACGGGTATGCCCAGACGTGGGTCCCGAGTCTGCTGGGCCTAGAGACCCAGGCTACTTCTCACTGATGACGCCCAACAAGGCTGAAACATGTCTGGGGATCCTTGTGGTCTCGTGCAGAAGGGGTGGGATCTAGCAGTTCAGGCTGGACTGCCCCTTTTGGGATAGGACCAAGCCTGATTTGCATATGGTTTTTCCCCTTCTGTAATGGCTTGGCAGGCTGAAAAACGATGGTCTGGAGGGTTGCCCAGAGCTTTGCCAGTGGTTATGATTAATTCAAAACCTTCCAGCCATCAACTTTCTGTTTTTCTAAAGTCACCCCGAGTGGGACGGGTATGCCCAGACGTGGGTCCCGAGTCTGCTGGGCCTAGAGACCCAGGCTACTTCTCACTGATGACGCCCAACAAGGCTGAAACATGTCTGGGGATGCTTGTGGTCTCATGCAGAAGGGATGTGATCTAGCAGTTCAGGCTGGACTGCCCCTTTTGGGGTAGGACCAAGCCTGATTTGCATATGGTTTTTCCCCTTCTGTAATGGCTTGGCAGGCTGAAAAACGATGGTCTGGAGGGTTGCCCAGAGCTTTGCCAGTGGTTATGATTAATTCAAAACCTTCCAGCCATCAACTTTCTGTTTTTCTAAAGTCACCCCGAGTGGGACGCGTATGCCCAGACGTGGGTCCCGAGTCTGCTGGGCCTAGAGACCCAGGCTACTTCTCACTGATGACGCCCAACAAGGCTGAAACATGTCTGGGGATGCTTGTGGTCTCGTGCAGAAGGGATGTGATCTAGCAGTTCAGGCTGGACTGCCCCTTTTGGGGTAGGACCAAGCCTGATTTGCATATTGTTTTTCCCCTTCTGTAATGGCTTGGCAGGCTGAAAAACGATGGTCTGGAGGGTTGCCCAGAGCTTTGCCAGTGGTTATGATTAATTCAAAACCTTCCAGCCATAAACTTTCTGTTTTTCTAAAGTCACCCCGAGTGGGACGGGTATGCCCAGACGTGGGTCCCGAGTCTGCTGGGCCTAGAGACCCAGGCTACTTCTCACTGATGACGCCCAACAAGGCTGAAACATGTCTGGGGATGCTTGTGGTCTCGTGCAGAAGGGATGTGATCTAGCAGTTCAGGCTGGACTGCCCCTTTTGGGGTACGACCAAGCCTGATTTGCATATGGTTTTTCCCCTTCTGTAATGGCTTGGCAGGCTGAAAAACGATGGTCTGGAGGGTTGCCCAGAGCTTTGCCAGTGGTTATGATTAATTCAAAACCTTCCAGCCATCAACTTTCTGTTTTTCTAAAGTCACCCCGAGTGGGACGGGTATGCCCAGACGTGGGTCCCGAGTCTGCTGGGCCTAGAGACCCAGGCTACTTCTCACTGATGACGCCCAACAAGGCTGAAACATGTCTGGGGATGCTTGTGGTCTCGTGCAGAAGGGATGTGATCTAGCAGTTCAGGCTGGACTGCCCCTTTTGGGGTAGGACCAAGCCTGGTTTGCATATGGTTTTTCCCCTTCTGTAATGGCTTGGCAGGCTGAAAAACGATGGTCTGGAGGGTTGCCCAGAGCTTTGCCAGTGGTTATGATTAATTCAAAACCTTCCAGCCATCAACTTTCTGTTTTTCTAAAGTCACCCCGAGTGGGACGGGTATGCCCAGACGTGGGTCCCGAGTCTGCTGGGCCTAGAGACCGAGGCTACTTCTCACTGATGACGCCCAACAAGGCTGAAACATGTCTGGGGATGCTTGTGGTCTCGTGCAGAAGGGATGTGATCTAGCAGTTCAGGCTGGACTGCCCCTTTTGGGGTAGGACCAAGCCTGATTTTCATATGGTTTTTCCCCTTCTGTAAGGGCTTGGCAGGCTGAAAAACGATGGTCTGGAGGGTTGCCCAGAGCTTTGCCAGTGGTTATGATTAATTCAGAACCTTCCAGCCATCAACTTTCTGTTTTTCTAAAGTCACCCCGAGTGGGACGGGTATGCCCAGACGTGGGTCCCGAGTCTGCTGGGCCTAGAGACCCAGGCTACTTCTCACTGATGACGCCCAACAAGGCTGAAACATGTCTGGGGATGCTTGTGGTCTCGTGCAGAAGGGATGTGATCTAGCAGTTCAGGCTGGACTGCCCCTTTTGGGGTAGGACCAAGCCTGATTTGCATATGGTTTTTCCCCTTCTGTAATGGCTTGGCAGGCTGAAAAACGATGGTCTGGAGGGTTGCCCAGAGCTTTGCCAGTGGTTATGATTAATTCAAAACCTTCCAGCCATCAACTTTCTGTTTTACACAACTAACTAATGCCTGTAAATAGGCTTGGAATGCAAGAAGCTATGGAAACAGTACTGCTTGCTATGCTTAATAGAACAGTAGAGCGGCAAGCGCCAACTATATATCTACCTCAAAGAAGCACATTATACAAGTGCGGATCCATTTTACAAAAGCAGAATTAAGCCCAGGATGGTAGGGGTCAAACAGGCCAGGATTCATATACAGCACAAAGCCAGACGAAAGAGCAGAATCGAAACTTAGCAAGAAGCAGCTCATGCCTGGGAATTCGAGGTCAACCCAAGGAAGGGAGGAGAGCGACAACTTCGAAGAATCGAAACTTAAGAGCATAACAGCCTGCCCCGTGAAGGTCGAGATAAGGAGGCCCAGGCAGGTGGCAAGGCCGAAGGGAGAATCAAATACGCAAATAGAAGGAAAATGAAGCAGATCCACGGTGTACTAATACGTGACCAGCCACACGCGGAGAAGTGCCAACGTCTGATGTCACCCAAAACCAGAGGATGCCATAACTTTTCCTGATAAGAAGCTACAGTTTCGAGGCCATCCTCTGCCAACTAATTGACACATAGCCCTAAAGTACTGATTGATGGAAGGGAGGCAGGGTGAATCTTGGGGCATACCACATCTGGGTGACCATTCTGCATGCTGCTACTTAAAGTGGAGATTTATGTCTAGGGGTGTAACCGACCCAATCAAAATGGACCAAATAATCAAGGGTCCTATAGCTAGTAGAACCAATGAGAGGTCGTACCTTTAGTGACATCTAACACAAGTGATGTAGAGGGATGGGCATAGACGCCCACCCGATAAGAGTTATCCAATCCTCACACCCCGTAACCATATACAGATATAGCACCTATACTTAAGTTACCTTTTCCAACCAATAGAATTGCATGACAAACTTTTGAGTGTTACACGTAAATGATGACGAATTTTGCCTATAGGTATTGCTGTTAGAATGTAGATTGCGGGAGTTGAAGCGAGATGGGCGATCGCATCACTGTTGATTTCCATGTTTCCCCGTTTTTTGTACTTGTCATTAAGCGAACTTCCCTTTGCCAAACCATCGAGTTATCCTTATTTTTGATTGGTGTTGGAGTAAGAGAATCCCGCACCCATCCACCTCAAGGTGCAGCTCTCGCGTCTTAAAGTACTCGAGGGTGAGCTTTGATCCTATGGGCCCGTCAGAGGTCGCTCTGCCCACTTGCACAATCTCATCACAGGTGCCAGGGTTTAAATCAAAAGCGTAGCAGAACTTGTAAGTGGAATTACACGTGTAATTGTACACACAGCCAGAAACAGCACGTTAGAAATTCAGGAACCCACGTGTGTTTTTACACGTGACAAACTTACACACGGCCAGGAAAGCCGCACTTTCAGAGTTCAGCAACCCACGTGTGTTTTTGCATGCAGCGAACGTACACGCAGCCAGGAAAGCCGCACGTTCAGAGTTCAGGAACCCGCATGTGTTTTTACATGCGACAAACTTACACGAAGCCAGGAAAGCCACACGTTCAGAGTTCAGGAACCCACGTGTCTTTTTACATGTGACAAAATTACACGCGGCCAGGAAAGCCGCACGTTCAGAGTTCAGGAACCCGCGTGTGTTTTTACACGCAACAAAAGTACACGCAGCCAGGAAAGCCACACGTTCAGATTTCAGGAACCCGCGTGTGTTTTTACATGCGACAAAAGTACACGAAGCCAGGAAAGCCGCACGTTCAGAGTTCAGGAACCCGCCTGTGTTTTTACACGCAACAAAAGTACACGCAGCTAGGAAAGCCGCACATTCAGAGTTCAGGAATCCACATGTGTTTTTAAAGATGACAAAAGTACACGCAGCCAGGAAAGCCACACTTGAAGCATTCAGGAAACCGCGTGGGGTTTTACACGCGACCAGAGTACACACAGGCGGGACTGCCAGAACTTGCGTGTGCAGGAAAAGCCGTCCATTGGTCTCCTAGTAGACGGCTGCTGATGGTAGCGTATAGAAAGGTACATGCGAACAAGGGAAGCTTCCGTAACTTCTTGGAAGCAGCTACAGGAAATCGCGTGTGGGAGCAACACGCACGAGGAAAGCCAAAGAAGTTGCTGAAGAGATGCGAGGATGCAGATCATAGTTTCAGCTACAAGACGGCATGTTGGTTTAATCAGAAGCAGCGAGCGACGTCTCCACGCTGCTTATGAACGAACTGCAGTAAGACAGTAGACAGAGGGCATACGATCTCGAATATCTGGAGCGGGAAGTTAAAAAACCCAATCCTGTTGTAGAATGGGAAGACATTGAAGAATTCTACCCTGCATACGATTCAGTACCAGGCACGAATGGGGCGAATATTGAGGATGACTTCGACACCAGAAGCGCTGGGGAAACGATCAATAAAACATATGATGAAATGGGGTTAGAATGAGTATCACAAGGGGAAAGGGAAGACTTAGAACACTTAGAAAGCGCTCAGCTGTATGACACTGCGGATGTTACCCAAAGTAGTGGGAGCAGGAGACTGTCCCTGGATAGGCTGGAAATCAGGAAGAACGAAGAAGACACAAGAAGCTGCGTGAATTGGGAAAAATCAATGTCCGACTACGGAGAGGAGATGGAGTGCGAGGCAAATGAAGAAAGGAGACAGTGCGAAAAGCGGCTGCCAAGGGACAAAGGGGTACGATGGTCAGATGCTAGCGAGTCCGCACCAAGGGCATCATAGTCTACCACACAGTCTGACCGACACGAAGAAACACCCCATGGTCAAAGGGGGGTGCCCGCGCCCGCCTATGCGGACAGGTTGAGGGCATTGCCACGTAGACGGCGATGTGGGAATGTTACCCCAGCGGTAGACAGGAGAGCTATGGGGAAAGAGAAGGGAGTCTGCGTGTTCCAATTTCCGCTTCTAGAAAAAGGGGGAGCGAGACCGCAATATATTCCGTGCCCACACATGGATCGAGAGAACTAGAAAAACAAGCTTTCAATGTTGACATCGGGAGCTGGGAAGTGGATACACAAGTTAGAAAAAATGACAGGGGGTGTCACGTTAGCTATAGGGGATATTAAAGGTCTCCTGATTGCCATACTCGGTGAGAGAGCAGACGATGTATGGGCACAGGCTTGGTACCCTGGTGTTACCATAATTAACACTGCCCACGACGGAGCGCCATTTAATAATTGCAGAGCAGCAGTATGGAAAGCGCTACGAGTGCTTTACCCAGATACTTCCGACATGGGAGCTATAATGACTCGCAAAATGAAGGAGTCAGAAGATCCGTTAATTTATATCCAGAATTTCCAAGACGCGTGCTCGAAAACGCATGAATCTTGGACAAAATCCATACCTGTGTTTTACCACATTTTATGCCAAGTGTTACCAGAGACTGTACAAAAACAGCTTAAGAAATTGGTAGGAGTTGAGGCTAAACCTTGAGCTGAAATACAGTTGACGATTGCACATTATTGCAGACAACAAAAGAATGGGGAAAAAGGAAAAGGAAGCAACTCGTAAAGGTGAGGAAGCGAAGCTGGTGCAAAAGAAATTATCCAAGTATGCTCTCGAAGGAGCCATGCTGACTAGCCCAGCTGAACAGAATGCACAACAGATGGCTATCCCCCAGCAGAATAACCAAGGTGTCGTAGGACAATACCCAAGGGGAAGGGGATTGAGAGGAAGAGGATGGCATAGTAATCAGGGAGGTTTCCAGAGTAATCAAGGAGGCTTTCGAAACCTGCAGATGGTCAGTCCACATATGTCAAATGGACAAATAGCCCGACCACCGCCGGTGTGTTGGCTGTGTGTTGAATGATGGGGCACCTGGCGCGCGCGTGCAGAAGCCAAGGCATGTGGAAAAATAGCCAAGGATTGGGAGCAGGCGCAGAAAATAAACCTGCAATCCCACAACAGGGCAGTGCACAGAATCACACAGTACAGCAGCAAGCACCAGGCATGCAGCAGGGTGCGCAGCAGGGGGTTCAACCCCCGAGCATGGGGAACTTGCCACAAGGGCAATTCCAACAGGCACCACCGTAAATGTCTCAGGGCATAAACTCTGTGAGGGGAAGCAACCCCGGGATTGGAGAAAATCCACAAGTGTACAGTGGACCTAACTTATATATGAACTAAGACAGCTCACTGGGAACCCTAATGTGCTCTATCCTATCAGTGACACCAGACCCTAATAGGGAACCTAGGGTGAATGTCACCATAGGGGGTAAAGAATATTTCTTCTTAGTTGACACAGGGGAAACACGCTTGTGCATAGGAGAAGGCAAATTTTCCTTGTCTGGTGAGGCTATAGATACTCAGAGTTTTACAGGAGCTCACAGTCGAGTTCCCTTTACAGACACACTCCCAGTCTCCATAGGGGAATGTGAAATGAATGTACCTTTGTTGTATTCACGTCAGACCCCAGTAAACATTCTGGGTCGAGATCTAATGACAAAATTGAATATGACCATCTTGTTTACAGAGTAGGGCATAGTATGCTCTACCCCGGGAATGCATTATTCAAACGTGTGTGATATGATAAGAGCCTATTCAGGACACAAAGCCATGAGAGCTATACCACTGGAACTTGAGATTTTTGCATATGGCATACGTGTACTTATGGCGGATTACCAGGCCTCGCAGAAAAGGTCAGGAGAACCCCGGATGAATTTTTATTCAGGCCGAGAATACCAATGCATTAGGAAAAGGGACAAATATTTCCCTTGATGATATATGCTGCAACAGTGCGAAGTAGGATAGCATTAGTTGAAGGCTACGATGATGAAGGCAGACAATGGTGTGCAATTATCGCCATTGAAGAAGGGTATCGAGTGACTGAGGTCACCGATGACGATCTGTTTGAAGAACAGCCTGACTCAGAAGAGACAAGGGTAGAAGTGAGTCTCATATTTTGGGTGAAAATGATCAAAAGAGAAGTGCCCCAGAGAATGATGTTGGCACTGATACGTACAGAATAATTTGATGACAACATGGCCCAGGTGCCTGTCTCAGTATGGACCACAGGACCTTATGACATAGGCCTCCTGAAGAGGGTGGGGGAAGTGAAAATTAAACTGAAACCAGGAGCAATTTTACCAAAAGCACAACAATATCCCATGTCCAGAGAGGCGGATGAAGGGATCTCAAAGACTATTTCCGCCATGATGGAACGGAGCATCCTCATGATGTCAGAGTCACCCTGTAACACAGTGATTTATCCTGTCAAGAAATCAAAAGGGGGGGTCTTGACGTTTAATTCAAGATTTAAGAGTGTTAAATGATATTGTTGAAGCCGAGTTCCCTCTAGTCCCAAATCTTTCCACGATTTTATGTAATATACCCGTCGAGGCAAAATATTTCACGGTGATTGACTTGAAAAATGCTGTTTTCTCAATCCAGTTGCACCGTGATTCACAAGATCTGATGTTGTTCACATTCAGACAAATGCGCTGAAAAGCACAAGGTTGCTACAGGGGTACTGTGAGTCCCCGTCCATCTTTAACAGAGTCCTCCAGATGGACCTGAGCAATATTGCAGTAGAAAGCGTCATCTTGCAGTATGTGGATGACATTCTGATCTGCAGCACGAAAGAAGAACAATGCAGGCGCGATTCAGTTCAGCTACTGACTATACTGGCTGAGAAGGGTTATAAGGTTGACAAGGAAAAACTGGAATATTGTCAACAGGAGGTGATGTACATAGGCCAGTTGATTTTGCATGAGGGGAAAAAGGTAACCCCAGAAAGGGCTTAAGCTATCATGAACACGGCAAAGCCACTCACGGTAAAGCAAATGCAGAGCTTTTTAGCAATTATGTTAGAGCATGGGTCTTCGATTATAGCTCGTATGCCAAGCCCTTGCTCTAGACCCTAAAGAAGACCCAGGCAACAAAGGAAAAGATTGAATGGACTGAGACAATGGAAAAAGGGTTTACAGAACTCAAGAGAATGATTTGTACGGCTCCAGTCCTCGGGATTCCTAATTATGCAGAAGAATTCTACCTGTTCTCGCACACGAATGGCAGCGTTATGACGGCAGTGCCCGCTCAAAAAACCTTGTTGGGGTACAAGCCCCAGGCATATTACAGTGGGAATCTGGACCCAGTAATGAGAGGCCAATTCCCATGCGAACAAAGCTTAGCTGCCGCAGCGTTCGCCATAAAGAAAGCGACAACCATTGTAATGGGATGCTCCATGACGTTATACGTCGAGCACTCATTATTTGCCATCTTAGAGAAACCGAAGGGTACGCTGACCGCTCAAAGAGCTTCTGCCTATGAGGTGATTATATCTAACCCATCGATCAAAATAGTTCGATGTAAAACAGTAAACCCAGCTACATTCATAGCTGAGCCAGTCACTGAAGGAGAACTGATACATGACTGTGCAAACTATGAGGAATCCTATGATGAAATCCCAAGGGTAAAGGAAAACGCCCTTGCAGGAGGAGAGATCGTTTTCATTGACGGTTCTTCAAGAATCAACCAAGAAGACGGACAAAGATATTCAGGCGTTGCCTTGATGAAACACATAGCAAACGGAGAATTTCGAGTACTCGTCAGTGCACGAATACCATCTCATTTTTCAGCTCAGTCTGCAGAGTTATTGGCATTGTTACTTGCCATTGAGAATCACGCAGACCAGGAAATAACAGTATACAGTGACTCCGCCTATGTGACATCGAAATTTCACGCAGGCCTAGCGCGCTGGAAAAGGAGGGGCTACCTCCGAGCGGACGGCACGCCAGTGCAGCATGCAGTTTTATTGGACAGGCTGATTAAGGCACTACAGCTCCCAGTGGGCACAGCGGTCGTGAAATGCGCCGCCCATACTCACGGGACAGATTTTGTGTCGCGCGGAAATCACGCAGCAGACACAGAAGCCAAGCGTATGGCCTCCAAAAGTGAGAAGATCATGGAAGTAAAAGTGGCGTGCACCCATGAACAAATGATGGTGGCACAAACCACACCCGAAGCCTATAGTAACATGAGGCAGACACAACTGATGGAGCTTCAAGGGGAGGCACCGCAAGATAAAAAGAACCTCTGGAAACGTCGAGGGTGTTCTTTAAACCCCTCTGATGGATTGTGGTTGCAAGACAGCACTGGTAAACCAGTCATGCCTATAGCCCTACTGAAAATAGCATTGGAGCAATTACATTACCCATTACATATGTCGAAAGAGAATATAGCTGCAACGGAAGACTGGTTCATACTGAATTTAGCAGAGCATGTTGCATTCTTTATGGTGAACTGCATAATCTGCCAGCAATTCACTACTAGGCACACATTAAAAGTAGTGAGAGGAGTCCTCCCACTGGCCAAATGGCCGTTTTCAGCATTTACATATCGACTACGTCGACATGATCCAAGTGTGTAACGGGTACAGGTACTAAATTGTAGTGGTGTGTCCATTCTCTAGATGGATAGAAGCAGGTCCCTGTACACACCCAGACTCAACCTGTGTGGCCAAATTCCTGGTGAGGGAAGTGTTCCCTAGATGGGGGGGTGTGGGAGGTGATGAGGTCAGACAACGGGGCTCATTTTGTTAACTCAGTCTTTGAACAGATCAGCTTGCTGCTTGGTATAAAGCACAAGTTCTCGTCGGCGTACCATCTGGAAGGTAGTGGTATTTGTGAGAGGCTGAACGGCTTGTTAAAGGAAAGGATAGCCAAGTTGAAGCTTACTCTAAAGAGGGGATGGTGCACTGCCTTCCACTGGCATTGTATGCTCTTCGGAACCAACCAGGCTCCGACCATCATCTTACGCCGCACGAGATAGTCACAGGAAGGAGAATGAATACCCCTCTCACCCCACGAGATAGAGCTGGAGGTGATGCCCAGCCAACCAAAGAGGTCCTGGGAACCGAATTGTCACAATACTTGAACTGTATGACATCCAGGCTTACTGTAATTTCAGACCAGCTGCAGCGGCGACGAAAAGGGTGCAGCACAGCACAAAACATTACAGAAGACTCTGCAACAGACCCAGCTCAAGGTTGTTGCATACCACTCGTGTTCCCTGGAGACGCAGTCCTAATCAAGAACCACAAGAGGAAAAGGTGGGATGAGCCGAGATTCAATGGTCCGTTCGTTGTAGAAGACTGCACTCCATCAGCAGTCAAATTGCAGGGCAGGAGAGCATGGATTTTTCTCAATGACATTAAGCCCTATATCGGAGAAAGCCCCCAAGCTGCACCCCACCGCAAAGAAACAACAGACAACGGGGAAGAACCTCAGCACGTGCAGACGAGATCCATGATGAGGAAGAAGGACGCATGTGCAGAAAAGCCAAGACAAAGAACCCGTTTGCAAGTTGTGGCTTAAACTGGATAGTTCCTCTAAGAAATAAGGGGATAAGGACATAACGAACACTCTATGCATCTCAGTTGTAGGGTGATGAAGACAATTGCACATCAAAGCCACGACACGTTTGATGACTCAGACTTATAAAGCAACCACACTGAAGCGTAGAAGAAATCAAGACACAAATAGGTTGCGATCAAAAGACTTTTGCCTAAAGAGCTAAGGCTTGTACGACTCGGAGGCGGCCTCTATCCTACTCGTATGCGCTGCTGCTCATTGTTTTCGTGCGAGGTGCGGCCTGAGTCAGACGGCGTTAGACGGCGTCAGACAGCGTCAGACAGCGTGTGAGGTCCCTTCCTCGAACCTGCAAGACCGAGGCTGAGCGTTCTGGGTACGAGCTTGTGCTCGCGCCGTTGCATCTGTGGAACTCGCCAGAGTCCGCCCGCCTCCCCCCCTTTGGTACCCAGTACCCGTATCCACGGACACCCACGGATATTAGGAGTGTGGCAACGGACCGAGGGGGAGTTACGGGATCCGTGGAGGGCCACTACTGTCACGCCTGTACCTACGGTGGGTAAAGGACAAAGAGGGACAAAAGGCGGAGGGGGTTGAGTAGCGTAGGGGTGAGCTGCACTGAATAGTGCAGGTACATTGCTCAGCAGGTTGCGCTGCCCCTTTAGCTGAGCCCTCTCGCCCTACCCCTTACCCCTTTCCCTTCCTCCTCTCCTGTACCCTGATACAGCATAGCTCCATCGGGGCGAGGGGGTACGCCCAGGTGGGTGCCTGAGGGACGAAGAGCGGAAAGGGGGATATTTTGTATTTTGATCTGCGCTGTTAGTACCTGTGGGTACTGTAGTACTGGGTGATACTTTTGCACTATGTCTGTGCTGCTCAGCAGGACGCAGCAGGCTGCTTGTAGAGACCTCCTGCGCTGTATCATTGCAGGGAAGATTGTGCTCTTGCTGAACAGGAGTGGAGCAGTGGTACCTGGCTACCTACTACAGAAGCACTAGCCATTACTGCTGCTGGTACATCTAGCGCTAGGTTGGAGGCGGCCCTGCAGGTGGCCCTATAATAACGTAGTATATGTGTGGTACCGGCTGAGGTGCAGCCTGATATAGTGCTAAGGCTGAACGCCCAGTAGATGTAAACGCGCAGGAGGTACATACATACCCTGCTGGGTTGACTTCTTGACTCTGATAAATACCTGGAGACTGCGGGCTTGCGCCTTTGATCCAGGTTCTGAATAACAACGGAGTGTAGTATAGTGGGTAGAACCCCACCAATTGAGGGTCACTGAGACAAGCCGATTAACCATTGGCAGGGATTCCATCAGTGGTCCTCTCAATGCAATCAGGCAAGAACCGGAATCATCCAGTGTACAATCTAAGGAAAACCAATCCAAGAGCAGTTGCCCAGGGCCTTGTCAACAAGAAGGTTGAGATGGAAAAACTGATACCTAAAGCAAAAGTAAAAAAAAAACTCCCCCATTAAGCAAGGTGCGATTACTTCTTTCTTTCCTCCTCGTGAAATAAATTCGACCATAATTGAAGAAGATGCACCCGATCAACAAGAAAATGCTCTATTGAATGAGTCAAATTTCGAAGATATTGACAATAACTCATTATTAGATTTATGCCTAAATATCCAAAGAAGTATGACGCCACAATCTGTTGCAAGACTGAGCAACAACAGCGGATCACAGACAGATAAACTAATGAGCTTACCGTCGGGCATTCTACGGTAGGGGAAGGATTGGATAGACTTTCGGTCTCACCTAATTTGGCTTTGGCTTCGATGGAAGATGACCCCGACGAAGAAATTGAATGCTCAGATAAACCATACTCAGGGGCAGCCGAAATTGCTGAGATCCAGGCATCGGTAGCATCATTGCAATTTGCGCTCAAGATCTTGTTGAAAATGTCGGGGCGGATTTTGGCCATATGGATATTCTAGTCAGGGAAAAAAGGGGAGATCGATCTCTGTCGAAGATGCAGAAGCAAACCTATCTGAAGCTATCCATATGGCAAGCGAGACTGATGAGCAACAAAACTTGGAAATTGAGGAGGAGATGAGTAGTCTTGACCCATTCTTCTCCAAAAAACAGAAGAGGCTAGCAAGAAAAGCAAATAAGGTTAAAAAAGATAGTGCAACACAATCAACAACGTTAGAGAAGAGCGCGATGGGAACACTAACTAAGAATCCAGGAAAAGAGTAGCAAGAGCCAAGAAAAGGAAGCAGCCCGTGATGGATATTTGACCAGTTGGCTACTCCCTGAACAAGAGCCCAAATTGGACCGGGAAGAAATGGAAGAGACGGTGGAAGAGGTGGAGGAGAGAGATATCACTGCAGCAGACACGGCTAAACCAGCAGGTCAACTGACAGTGCTGGAAGACTCACTAGCTGAAGAAACGGCTACTATGCTAGCTAAGAATGAGAAGAAAGGTAGTCGTATATGCTTGATTAAGAACCTCTACCAGAGTAAGGTCAACAAATGGTATCACGATCGGAATTGCTGATAAGATTATATTCTGTACAACTCCGGGTATTAACCTCAGACGACTTTCAATTTGTGGAACCTTTGAAAGGCCCCCAATCCAATGTGTCTCTGCGCTTCATTGTAAGTTCTTGGCTACGGCGGATTTACTAAGAAGCACAAAGAAGAATTAAAACAGCAGATGTGGAAGTGGATGCTGACCTAAATGAAATAGATCCATGCTGCCCGGAGGAAGAAGTTGCCATAAGTGTTGGCAACAGCAATCTGCTCAAACAAACCTATAGACAAGAAGATAGAAGTAGCAGATGTCCAACAAGTGCTGAAATGGTTGACTAATGCCCTTCCCGAGATTCTAAAGAAACAATGAAATCTATCTATTGTATCATGGAACTGTCGGGGCTTCTCACATTTACTCTCATTAGAGGGCTCCACGAAAATGTTCAATAAATGCAGCTGTTTCTGTCTACAAGAGACATGGGCCTAGACCCTTTGTTATTAGACGGTTATAAGCTGTTCCACTCAGCCGCTTCAAGAGGCGAGAAGGGCAGGCCTTTTGGTGGTCTTGCTATAGGAGTGGCTAACACTTTGGGGTCCAGGCAGATTGAATGTAATTGTGAAAGCAACTTACTTGCAGTCGAAGTGATAATTGATGGTGATGACTCCATGGCTCATTTTTGTTGGTGAGCCTGTATAATCCTCCTGGGTCAACACTGAATGAACAATTGCAAGACTCTTTACAGGACTTGTTGGCGAATTGGCTACACACATCTACTGATGCGGGGGTAATGGTTGTGGGAGATTTAATTGCCACATGAGAGGATGGGAGTGCAAAACGCAGAATCCGAAACTGAGAGAAAAGGGAGCTATGGCTCATAATAGAAGATGAGAAGGGCAATGTATGGGAATATCTGTTCGAATCCTGGGAAATGATAATGCTCAATGGTAGAACCGTCAGTGACTATCCTGGGCAATATACATGGTCCAATGGTGTTTTTCATAGCACGCTGGACTACGTATTTATATGCCCCAGGCTTCAAGAACAGATTGAAGATCTGATAGTTATGCCTAATGAGTGGAGCGATCATGCGGCTTTAAAATGTGTGATGAGAATTCCAAGAAAACAGTCCCATCTAGTAATGTGGGTTTTGGTAAAAGTCAACAATGCAGGTACTAGGATCTCTTGGTCTGATAAAAATATAGTACGTGCAGTTGAAACCTTGGGAACAGTAGAGCCCAATGAGTTGTCCAAACTTAAGGCAATGGCCATTAACTCCATAGAGAATTGGATTCGTGTTTTTGCAGGTAAACATGCGGTTGCTCCTATGGGGCAAATGATGGGTAGTGGGGAAATAAACTGCCATTTGATAAAATAATCCGAGATATGAAACGCAAATGTAGAGGTGAATTGCGAAGGGCCAAGAAAATAATGGCCCTTGGAGAAGTATATTATCGAACAGTTAGAGAGATCAAAAATAGATTCAGGTCAGCCATTAAGGCAAAAAAAAAGGGCGGATAAGCTACTCTCATGGCACAAACTGGTGAGAACCATATGTGAAGGAAAGACCCGTAACATCTGGTCCCTTCTGAGCGAAGCACAAGGCCCACAGAGAAGGGCCCTAGTTAACCCTATTGAAGCGAGAGTGTGGGTAAAATTTCTGGAAAACAGAAATATAGAGGGCGAGGAAGAAACAATGTTGGGCAGCCCGCCTTGTGAGTCCCATTTCCTATATCATACGAGCTCATCCTGAATAAATCAAAGAAATAAAATCGTCAAGAGCACCGGGACCCAATGGTCTGGCCAACATTTGTTATGAAAGCGTACCCTGAGTTTTGGGCGAGTCTCCTAAATATCCTGTTTGAGAAAGTTGTAACAACAGGTAAAATTCCTGCTCCTGGCAGACGGCAATACTAATTCCCGTTTTTAAAAAGGGTAATAGACTTGATCCAAGCAACTATAGGTTGCTCTCAATGTTAGATGTTACGGGAAAGATATTTGCCTCACTTTTGCTCAATGAACTACAATCTTGGGCCGAGGGTAAAGGAGTACTGTCTTAGATTCCAAAGTGGGTTTAGACAAGGTTTACTCTACTGCCCATAACATCATGGTAATGGATATCTTGCGATCTAGAGCATTGAGAAGTGGATCTGCCCCTCTCTATGCACTTTACATAGATTTCTCTGCGGATTTGATTCTATACCTCGTAAGCCGTCTGTGGAAAAAACTACAAACAATGGGCTGTCCGGAAGGCTTTAATATTATTATCTTAGACTTTTGCACTCGAACAACTCAGTTAAATTGAAGCTGGACAAGAAGGCCACACAACTGAAAATATTGTGCAAAATAGGGGAGTCAAACAAGGCTGTGTAACAGCACCCCTAATCTATAACCTATATGTTCATGATATCCCAGACGCTATAAATGATGTTAGCAATTGTCCGCCGAGAATCGGAAAAACAAGTTGCCCAGTATTAGCTTATGCAGATGACCTGGTGATATTTGACCATACCATCAGTGGGATGCGTAGATCGGCGGTGGCACTTTGGGAGTATTCAGAAAAGAATGGGCTGAGTATTAACCTAGGTAAAACAAAGATTATGAGATATACTAAAAAGAAGGCCTCACGTGTGCAACTCACAGTAGGGCTAGCGAACATTTCCTATGTCCCCAGTACCGCTATTTAGGCATAGATTTTGAAGATCGTGGAATTATGTCGCCTGTAAACAAACACGCCGTATTAAAGCGTCACAATTGACTGCCTTGTTCCATAGAATTTACTGTTGGACAAGGCCGTTTTAGCCTGTGGGGACTCGTCAACTCTATATCCAGGTGTTTGCTCCAGCGGTAACATATGGCTTGGAAGGCCTCCTGGAGTCTGATCTGAAATGGCTACAGGTGCTAGAGGGTAAATTTGGCGACATGTTCTGGGCCTATCTCCCTCCGTCCCTGTGGCCATTATCAGATTAGAATTGGGTCTGACCTCGTTAAAGGCTTTAGTACTGAAAAGAGGGCCTCGCTTTATCTTAGAATGACCCGAGATGTAAGTAATGGCCTACTAACAGCGGTCCATCAGGAATTAGAAAAGGAAAGTTTGATCTCCACAACCGTCGACCAGATGAATAATCTGTTCCGCGAAATTGGCTGGCAACACAGAGATGGTAAATACTCAGAGGAAGTAAATAGAGCACTAAGCAAACGTGTAGATCTCTGGGATTGGCTGGGAGAATTTTGAACATCTTAAGAGCCTGAGCAGTTATCCATTTGTGCAATATAGATTGTCGACTTTAGGAAAAGCCCAGAAATATCTGAATATCTGTCATCTGTCAGACTTAGACGGTTCATATTGTGCTCAGACTGGAACAACTACCTACGCTTATGACCACAGGGAGAAAGATATGATTGCTGTGAGAAGCGCATATGCCGACTATGTAAAATCCAAGAGCAGCTGGAACGGCAAAGCATCTATTGACTGAATGTCCAGAGATGGCCAGCATACTTTCCCCTCTTTTTGCCAGCTATGTCCATGAAACCACGCATATCGGGGAAGCTTTGTTTTGGCATCATTGTCTCAACTCTAACAGTATACGTCTGCTGACAGTCCTGTACACTATCTGGCTGCAAATTGAAGTTAGGTTGGGTATAACTCTATAGATGACTATACTCATTATATGCGGGTAAATACCAAATAGATTGTATGAAACATATGTATATAGATTATATATTCTTCTATTTTAACTTTTTCGGTAAAAGATAGGAATTATTTGTATTTAAAATTGTATTTGGATTCTGAATCATTTGTACCTAAAATTGTTTTTGGATCATGTTTTAATATTATATGTTATGTAATGTGAAATTTGTGTAAAGTTTATAACTTAAACTATAACACAATAAAAAAAATATTATTATTAAAGAGCTAAATGAAGCATCCCGATTCATCAAAGAACAGGACATCGTGTTGTAACATCTATGGTGTCACCTAGCAGAAATATCACAAGGGATGTATTGTCCTGTTTCCAATTAGTGCTGGAAACATATCCGTCACTTATAGGGAGAGTCACCAGTATCACAGACTTTATTCAAGATCCTGCCAACAAGAAAGTAATCTGGCAACTGTTAACTGTCATCGCAGAAGCCTACATTCAGTTACCTGAATACAGTGATAAGGACACAAATGCTTCCACCACAAGCAATTATAGATGAACTCGTCAATACACTCTTCTTCTGCATCATAGAGGAGTGCCCAGCTATTGTCAGAAGAACCACTGACACGCTTACATTCATCAAAGATCCAACAAACACTGAACATTTGAACCAGCTGTGGATTAAGCTGAACTACCTAGTAGCAATCCACGCAGCAGGAAAGTGCAGGGACTGTTCTCGTCAAAAGAAGGGCCTTTGATCCAGAACCCAGCAAGCAGGTCAAATGTCCCTGTCACCCGAGGACAGCCGTCTGGCACACAACGTCCTGTTTCGCCTAGTAACTGACTTTCCGGAAATGGTGGGGAGACCTGTCGAGGTTGACGTCCTCACTTTCATCAGAGATCCAGCTAACGTCGCACAGATGGGAACGCTCCTCCATGGTATCATGCTGCAAGTGGAGCTGTCCAACTTTCAGAGAGACTACATGAGGAGATTCCAGTGAAACCGTCCGCCATGGGACAGATCCAGGAGACAGAGTCAAAGCACTTCATCTTTCCGCCGTGGGACAGATCGTGGAAGCAGAGACGAGAACTTCACTGTTTTATTTTTTCTTATTTTTTACTTTAATTTTGAGTGATTGCTAGTTTTCTATTTTTTTGCATTGAACAGATTCCAGCATGTCCTCAGGACTGAAGCAGATTCGGGGTGGACTGGGATCTCACCTATTTTGAATATGCACAATGAATGTGACTCGCCAAAGGTGTTAGTCTAATCTTTTTCCATAGTCTAGCAAGGGAACTGTATCCCATATCCAGAGACAATCATCACCCGCAAGAGGGGGGACACTTACGAAGCACCAGACACTTTAAGACACTAACTTTCGAGAACCAACAATGGAGTGAACGAAAAGAATAGAACATTGACATTTTCCTATAATCAAAATGGGGGCCAGAACAGTAACCTGGTTATCCCACCAG